>JAXDDW010000005.1:5897500-6225000 GCA_034670385.1 Hoplostethus mediterraneus
AGACTGACTAGAAAGTATATTAGTGGAAATTTGAAGACCATAGCGCAAAGCTACTACTCTGTCATCTAAACTTTTTCCCAGTGTAGAAGAGTGTAGCCAAGAGCGGAGGAGCTGTTTGACTGAGTAAGAAAGGATTATGGTGAACAGAGATGAAAGAGGGCGGGTGGGGCATCCTTGTCGTGCACCGGGCTGATACACATTTCATACACATATCATGTCAACCGGGCTCAGAAACTTTGTTTGGTCAACCCCTCTGTCTGTTTCATCACTTCTGTCATTATTCTGTGTATACGGTCTAATAAAGCCGATACATCCTAAAAGAATATTAAAAAAGACGAAAGAGAAAAAAGTTGGCGAGGCAGCAGATAGGGAATAGCGGCATGGTGGCACCGCAGTGAGTGGCTGGGGAAGCCGAGCCTGAAACCGACGACGTCCTCCACCGCCAGAGCCGGGTCTCTCTTGCTGCGTGAGGCCTGTCCTGTCAGTGTACCAGTGTTTGCCTTGGCTCCGAGCGTGCTGTTTGTGTTATCGACTTGCGAGGGGCGTGCTCTGCAAAAGCAGAGAGATGCTTCGCAGGCATCACCGAGAGGCAGGGAGAAAACAAATAGCAGCCTTTTCATTAATATCTCATCACATGCTCTCAAGAGGCTGGCGTCTGCCAATGCTTTAGTCAAGAGGAGCTGCAAGTTTAAACAACTAATCACCCAGGTCAAACACAACACTAAACAGTGATTCCCAGCCTACTGCAGCCCACGGCAGGAAAGAGCACACACGCACGCACACACACACACACACACACGGCAATGCATTTACTCAGGCAAATACATCACTCAGTTGATCCATTAATCACAAGTTAATGAGAAACCTCCTTTGTGGAATGGCATCACTTTTTAACACTTCAGAAAAGGGAAAGTCAACGCACGACTGGAGAGAAACACGCGCTTCCTTTGTATACACAAACTGTCAGAGGCTTACCCCCCCCTCCTACCCTTATTTCCTCAAAGCACGCTGCATTAAATGAGTGGTGAAGAGCATTGTATACACTGTAACTGCGTCTGTGTGCAAGCGCAAGCTAATGCGTCTGTTTGCCCGCTTGCGTGCATCTAGCGACCTTGTCCCCGGGATGCGTTGGTGGTACTCAAAGGGCACAGTATTGACGGTCACAAAGAGGTCAGATAAAAAATTAACACATCCTCTTTGATCTGGCATCCAACTGTGGCGCAACAGCCTCTCTCTCTCTCTCTCTCTCTCTCTCTCTCTCTCTCTCTCTCCCTGTTTCATCAGAGCAGTAATTGTAGTACATGCATGGGCCTAAATGGGGTGCGGTCACATAAGAGAGAGAACGCTGGATCTCTTGACATGTGGGAATATGCTTTACCTGGGGTTCAAAAGTTCCCTACCCCAGCGTTGGGCCCATATGTCCTCTAATCGTGGCAATAAATGTAGGGAAGACTGCTCTTGTGGTACAACACACACACACACACACACACACACACACACACACCCACACACAGAGGCAGACAGACACGTTTTGAAACAGCCCTGCTGCAGTTCCGACTAAAAGGCCCCCGGTAGCCATTTCTAGACTATATCATGATATAACTCTCAGATGACTGCTGTGGTCCTATTATGTCATCTTAGTATTAGCAGTAGTAGTACCACAATGCGGTCGCCAGCTATGGTCTGAACTCGATCGAGCCGCAATCCCGGAAGCCGGCCCCCGAAAAGACAGAGGAACTCGTTACACAATTAATGGGGAGATATATTTAACCTTTAAGGGTCCAATGAAAAAGTCAAGTCAAGGCAATTAAAAGCCGTGCCAACACAAACGTTTCAACATCCCAGCTTTGTTATGGTCGGAACTGTAATAGACATCGTTGCGGTTAAGTAAACACCCTAACCCTCGTGACACGCCGAGATGAGATAGAATTTGGCATGTGGGTAAAAAAACAATTGTGGTGTCGAGAACGATTGTGGCTCGCAGCATTACGCAGCAAAGACGTCATCGATAAAGACTAACAAACAACAGTTAGCGGCATAGTCTGACGGAGGGTGGCCGATGTGGGCTGATCTTTTGTTGTGTGTCAGAGAGTGAAATCACTTCAATAGACTCTGGCTGGTAGGGGAGGCTGGTAACACCTAGTAGCAGTTCCTTCTGCAGAGTCACAGTTAGACCGGTGGTGTCTGATCATGTGCCACGGAGGGCCGAGAGTACGCAGGTTTTTCACTCCAACCAAAGACAACACCGGGTAATTTCACCGATTAGTCACTCCTCTCTGGTGGAGGGTGTGATAACCAGTCGAATCACCCACATGATTGGACACCCTGGTATTAGACGGTCTCATGAACATACCCGAGGGCACAGAGGATAATAAGAGCCAGAAACAGGTTAGAGGTACTGGGTAGACACACCAGCGCGCTCACACGCTCACACAAACAAACAAACACACAGCCCATAACAAACACCCCCCCCCCCCCCCCCCAGAGCTAGAAAATGTCAAATGCAATGAAAAGTCACCATCTGCTCAGCCCGCCTCCACACAAAAAAAACCCAATTAAAATTGCAGTCACCACACAATTGCCCATTTGTCATGATATAAATAAGATACATTCTTTTTTTTTAAGGCATTTTTGACATAGGTCCCGGGCCGGATTCAAACCCAAGACGTTGCAGTTATGTGGTATGCGCCTTAGACCACTGAGCCAGCAGGACGCCCCAATAAGATCCATTCTTAACCTTTAAAGTCCAGGAGTGAAACAGGGTTCACAGGGGAAAAACTGATTCGTACACACGGGTGTACACAAACAAACCGATTAACAGTGTACGCACCGCCTTACTACTATCAGCGCTTCGTTAATTCCAGCATTAACTACAGCTCATCTAGTGTAAACACCAGATCCAGCCCGTGATCCACCTACTCCGGCGGTGGGTGGCCTTCTCGGGGGGCCAGCCAGCGCTGTTTGTTTACATCCCTGGCAAACTGTGGTCTAGGAGCCGGGGGTTGGCATCGCTCGGTCTTTCTCGACGGAGCAGAAACAACCTCCTCTCTGATGTCTTTATTTCGCATAAGGACGGGCCCGAGGTTTTTCCGTCGCCTGACAAGATCGCTTTGCCTGTTAACGTCTCACAGTTTGTCATGGGTTTTATGTGGTGCGGATGGCACAGCCAGGCCAATTCAATCCTGCGGGCGCGTTCCCTTCATCTGCAGCCATGTTCCAGCGTAACGGAGAGAAAAAGGAGAGGGCAATAATAAGAATAATAATACACACACACACACACACACACACACAAACACACATGCACACTCACACTAACAGTCTCACCATGGAGAAACATCTGCTGTATTAGTTAAACATCTATGATTACAGGACTATCTTCAGTGCAAGAGGCTGACACAGGATCTTCATAACCTTTGACTTTTTGAGAGGAAGTTCGTGCATTAAAGGGAAAATCACCCTAAAACTCAGGGTCAAAAAATATCTACTGGTGATGCCCCTTCTATTTCTGGGTCCATTGTGTTGCTTGGCGGTGTATTTTTCAACCTAAAACAACGGCAACCATCAGGTTTTTGTATCAGACCCTCAGAGAATCAAAGAACAAGGGGCTTCTTTCTAGACTCTCCATGTTTGCACAGTTCAACAAATCCTACAGGTAGAAATCCATCGTAAGAAGAGGAAGCGACATTAATTTCTCCACTGACAGTAGCCCCAATAGACCATAATGCAATGCAGCCACAAGACATGTTGAGTTTTGAGTAAGCGGCTCAACTTTCACTTTGTCTTGACTGGAAAAACTCTCTGGAAAAGCTCTTACTATTGCTCCCTTACCGATGTGTATAAGCCACAGCTAGATGCAACAAATTCAGGAATGTTCACTGTTGGGGATGTGAAAGGGCATTCTGGGAAATGTAGGACATCACTAACAGGTTGAGGGAAAGTAGATACAACAAAAAAAGCGAATTACAACACTTCATCACTAAATATCCTGGAATGAGTCACAGGCTGAAGATATATAAACAGTGTAAGAGTATCTGAGGGTGGAGGTTTCTTTTAAGTAAGACTTGTACTGCCTTACAGCACAAGATGGTAATATATATTGATAGGGTTGCCCTGTTTACTTTCAACGATGACGTCACCAGGTGCTGAAACGTCTGGCCTTCAAAACTCACTTTCTGGCCTGTACTCTGTTTCGGAAAACAAACCGGCTCGAAGATGGACGGTGGTGCCATGACAACCGGCGGCGCAACACATTTCGCCCTCAAGCCAAAAAAAGCAAATGACAAAAGCGGTGTTATTATTATTCCTGTTACAGTTGCATTATTAGCATTGTGATATATTACCGCTTCCTTCATCTCTATATTGGGAAAATGTGACTTTTATATTTCTGTCCATTACAGGCCACCGTAAGCTGTGCCAGAGACCTGCCGATGCTGTCGATGACTGAATGCCCCTTTTAATAACACGGGCGCTGAACCCTTTTTCACTGTACGTTACTGGAACGACCCTGCGTCATTCAGTACCATGAGTAAATTATACCATGAGTGAATGTGTGTGGGAATAGAGAGTGAGAGTGAAAGAAAGAAGAAAACAGAGAGAAAGACAGAGAGAGAGAGAGAGAGAGAGAGAGAGTAGCGAGGCGAGCAAGGCTGTGGTGCTGAGAGCATTAAAGTGTCTAATGACAGAGTGCAGAGCTCCGGGCCTACAGGTCTGAGGCCGACTCTCTGCTCTGTCATTTCTCCTGACTGGCCGGGCACACTGGAACCATTACTGAGGCACTGGGACACACCGCACAGCTAAATGAGAAGCAGGGGGGGTTGGGGGGTGGGGGGGTTGTAGCGTGGCATTGGAAACAGGTGCAGGTGGTTGCTAGGCATATCGTGGTTAACTGGGCATATGCTCTCATCTACGGTACATCCTTACCGCCCCGATGCCGTCCCCCGCTTAACGAGCCCTGCGGCAATAGGTCGTCAATTAAAGAGTCTTTGGTCGATCGGCCCATTGGCAAACCCATTGTTGAGTGATGAGATCATAGACACCAAAAGCACCCATGTGTGCCGTGATCACAGGCTACCAGCGTGCTCTCAGAACGGGCAGCACTTCTAAAATGTACATGAAATATGATCCAAAAATAACACACACACATATTTTTTTTTACTGTAACTACCAGGCACTATTTTCGCTATTGGAAGACTTATTTTGTTTCCATAGGAAGTGGACATGGATGGATGTACAGCGAAGTCACTGCACAGCGGATGAAATAGGTACCTGAAATAGGTCCAAAAATAACCCTGAATGGGGAAGTTGACCAGAGGGCTGTTATGGTGTACTCCTTTAATAATAGTGTCAGTGTTGTGTGGTAATGCATTACTTATCCGCGGGCTACAGTAATATTATTACGAAGAAATACTATTGCAGTTTCAGCATGACTAGTACAGTTAGCAATCACAAAGTACTTTTATTTTGAAAGTACGAGACGATACAACAGTACATTTTCAGGGGGTGTAACACAAAAGCAATCCCAATGAGTAATAGGTTTGAAATGAAGTCCAAGTAATTAATGTGTTACTTCTTTCTGAGTACCGTGCCCAACACTAGATAGTGTGTAAAGTATACTTAAGTCTGTGTGTGTGTGTGTGTGTCTCTGACTGCTGTATGTGTGTGTGTGTGTGTGTGTGTGTGTGCTGTGTGATTGCCGGGTGCTTGCCACTGGCTGAGCTGCAGTTGGTTGGAGGAGGGAAGGGTGTGGCCCTGCTGGGTATCCATTACTCACAGGGGTGCTTTGATGTGGGGCCGCCGGGGGGGGAGTGTATGGGGGGTAGGGGTGGGGGTGGTGGTGGTGGTGGTGGGGGGGGTGAGGGGGGTGAGGGGGGGTGAGGGGGGGGGAGCAGGAGGGGCCTAGCTGGCATGTCAGGGCAGGTAAGCAGACTCTACGCTCTCAGGAAAGTACTGAGCCTGAGGGGGTGGGCCTGAATCACACACTGCTCCTCCTCCCATTCATCCTGGCACACACACACACACACACACACACACACACACACACACGCGAATGCGCACATGCACACACACACACACACACACGCGAATGCGCACATGCACACACACACGCGCACACACACACACACACGCATGAACACTTAATCCTGAACCTGGGCTTGGCCACCTTTCCCCTGCAGAAGAGAGAGGCGCTTACTGGAAAAAGTTATGAATCCGATCTGTCCGTCTGGAGGTAAGGGAGGTCAGTTACAGAATTCAGAGCATTCCAACCCTGGGAGCAGAGGAGGGGGAGAGATCTGCCTCCCTCCCTCCCTCCCTCCCTCTCTCTGTCTCTGTCTGTCTGTCTCCCTCTCTCTCTCTCTCTCTGTCTGTCTGTCTGTCCCATTTAGCTGGCAGTGGCTGTGTTGTGACACAGATTTGAAATGCAAAACACAAGGTGGCAGAGAAAGGCCGGTGTCATCTGATACACTATCACTTGCTAAATACATCCTAGATACATCAAAGGGGGCCTGCTGCCCGGGGGCCAGATGAACCTGATGTGGCCACTAGTGACAGCGGTGATGATGGAGCCGAGAGGCCCGACCCGATTCCACACACGCCACCATGTGACCTTCCACATCACTGTAATGTTCACCGTGCTACCTTCTCAGTTGTTCCCTGTTACTTTCCAGCTACCGCCATATCTGTTAATGCTGCATTATAAAAGATACGATGAGATAAAACCTTTAATGAACCCCGCGGGGGACATCGGGTCATCGCAGTAGCAAAAGTAATAGGATACAGTAGAAGGTGTACAGTAGAGATGGATGAATGAAAAGTTTAAAAATGAGCATTATGAGTGCAAAGGGGTGCTAACCCTATATAGCAAAAATATGAAATCTAATAATGATAGAAATGAGATACATGCAACATATAACACATGAGAAGAATATGAGAATATGAACATTACAGCTTATATACAGGAGGTGCAACATGGTCATCACCGATAAACCAGTCAGTTTCAATAAGCAGCACTCACACCGCTACTAGGTGTTGCTTTGTAACCACTTTGTTCAGCTACTGTCTGTCGCTCGGCAGAAGATAACATTTGTAAATTAATTTAATTATAATGAAATTCTTATCGATAGAAAATAAAATACATAAATATTTAATAACAATAATGATAATAATACAATTATTGTGCATTCCTTTTTATTACAGAGGTATAGCACCACCATCTAACACCTAACAATGAGTATAAGTGGGTTATATGCCATAACTACTGCCACTAGGACTAATGACTATAATTTACTAACACTGTACAAGCATATAAATGGTTCTAAAATTAATTAAAGCTGTACTCATGATAACATAATTATAATTAGAGCGATACTTGACTATAATAAGTATAATTAAGTGAACCACCTGGGTAACGCGGCAGACGTGGAGATGGAAAGAGGGCTCTCTGGTTGGACTGACTCAATCATCCCAGGCCTTTTCATCCAAAGCCGCTTTCTTCTCACCCTTCTCCAAACATCTAGAGGGCCTTTTTTTAAAGCTGTGAAAGTTGCCACATAAGAAACCACCCAATCCCACAGAGGAGCCACTATCTCTTTATTGTTTGTATTGCACTCAATCAAGAGATTCAGGGAGGAATCGCCTCCCTTTGAGTGGAAGACAACACCCGTTTTTAGTCTTCCGTCGGGGTATCAGTATGTTGATAAATTCCTACGGGGGTTGATGAGACTATAACCAGAGTATAGCGAGGGGAGAGAGACCGAGAGAGAGAGAGAGTGTCCCATAATTTGTCTCAGTTTGTGGCTGGGGCCTGGCAGAGGCCATCTTTTTTTCTCCTACCAACGGGGCGGCAACACAGAGACTCGGGGGAAGCCAATTAGAGGGCCTTTCCCGGCCTTTTAAGAGGCAGATAATGTTCTTGTTTTCATAAAGCATCCTGTTATTTAATCAGGCCTGTAAGTGAGAGGCTGCCACCCCTCCTACAGTGTAGAGCAGCCTCCCCCACTCTCCCTCCCTCCCTCCCTCCCTCCCTCCCTCCCATCATTCCTACCCTGAGCCCTCCATCTCATTCAACAGCTCTTGTAAGCCTCCAGGAATTCATTCTTGGAACAGGCTGTGCAGTGAGCCGTGTCTTTCTGCAGAGCAAACACATACACATGTACACACACACACACACACACACACACACACACACACAAACACGCACGCACACGGACACGCACACCAGTTCAGTGACAATTTTGCACACACACACACACGCACACACACACACACACACACACACACACAGTCTGTAAATGAGGTAAATGTAGAAGCACTGGGAAAATGTAAAAAGGAAAGAAAGAAGTGCACCTCACTGTTTGACTTCTCTTCTATTACACACACATATCAGTGCAAATCACATTTCACATGTCATTCAGAGGGATGTTTGTTTATGAAAATAAGACACACCACATTCTTGCCATTCACGGTTGCCATTTTGCAAGTAATGAAAAAAACGGATTGGAAGAAAACCTCAGTTAACAGGTTTACTTCTCAAAGCGATTACATCAGATTTTTTTTCCTCATTTAGAATGACTGCAGCAATATTGCTTGGATGAGAAATAACGTGAAAATAAAATATCCGGGCAAATGAAGTGAGAAACATTCTCAAAAAAAATTTCTGCTTTTTGAAATCTATTTTTCTCTGCAGCATTTCAGTGAAGATCTGCCTGCAACTTGTGTTTTGCTTCATGCTGGCTGTACAACACACACCCAGGCCTTCTCCAACCAAACTCAAACTCAATTATGACATTTACTGAACAGTAAACATCGACAGTTTTTAAATACGCTTCAAGTTTAAGAAATCCATTAAAACAAAGTTGGGTCTAGTAGTAAGTCAGTATAGCTGGAACACCCGTGAGCTTAAAGGTTACATCTGTAGAGTTTTCACTAAATGACCTTTTCCATTTGTGTTTAATATCTTATGTGCCTTTATAAAGTAGTATAATACCTTTGTACAAAATGTGGGCCGACATCCATAAAAACGACCGACTATAGATTTGGATGTTTAATAAATAGCCCCATTGTATCCCGGTGAATTACATAGAGGTATACTGTCTGCTCGGTGAACCTTTTCGTCAAACCCATGTTAAAAGCCTGAGAGGGGGCACTTGGCACCGAGCTACCTGAGTCAGAGTTACAGTATCACAGGTTCCTACTGTAGAAGAGGGAGAAGAGAAAAAAACAAAAAAAACCCTCCCTACACCCAAAGTGGACGACTTACAAGACCTGTTTGCCGGTTCGCTCTAACCTCTGGGAGATGCTGAGTGTTTGGGAAGTAGTTATCGGTAACGCAAAGCTGTACTACTTTCCACTTAACTTTCAGAAGCACCGTGCCCTCGCCCGGGCCTGAGGCGAAAAAACAACAACAAGAAAAAAGAGAGAAAGTAAAAGACAAACAGAAAGTGAGACAGAGAGAGAGGGACAGACAGACAGAAAGAGAGGGAGACAGACAGAGAGGGACGAGTCGAGGGGTACAGGGAAATGTCTTTTTTTTATGGGAATGTTTCACTTAATCTCATAAAGGCGGCGTGAAAACCTCCATCTGTTTGCCGAGCAGTTCAAAGGAGACTCCACATGCCTCCGCTTGCTGCTATATGAAAACAACATTCTAATGCAGATCTTAAAGAGGGCCAGCGGCTCAGCCTGCACAATGAGAATCAGGACGTGCCAGGCCAACTGATGGAGGATGGGAGGGAGGGAGGGAGGGAGGAAGGGAGGGGAGTGGGAAGAGAAAGGTAAATGGGGTGGCGGGGTGGATTGAAGACAACAAAGTGGAGGAAAGGAAAGAATCAAATCAAAGCGGCGAGTTTTCCTGCTGGGAGACTCGACCTTGAAGCAGGCAGACAGACAGACAGACAGACAGACAGACAGACAGACAGACAGACAGACAGACAGACAGACAGACAGACAGACAGACAGACAGACAGGGGGCTAGTGTGGGTCACTCTTCCTCATCCTCAACACATACCTCCGTCTACCGCTCCTCCGAATCAACCCGCTCACCTTTCTACCTCTCTGACTTTCTCTTGTTTTCTGCTCCCTCCCTCCCCCCCTCCCTCCCTCCTCCTCCTCCTCCTCCTCCTCCCACCGTCTCTCTCTCTCTCTCTCTTTTTCTGTTTCTCTTTCAGCACGAGGCTTACTATTTGCCTTTGTCGTTAATAGAGGAATGTGCTGGCTTAGGACGGCATCTTGTGTTTTATTGTGGCACAGAGTGAGAGACGTGAGTGAAACAGACAGTCACTGAGGTTCTGGGCGAGCGCCTGCACATTTCGGGCCCGGCGTTTTTACGTAGTCAAAAAGATGAAACTGAGCAAACGCTTTTCCCAGCCTCGACGAAAAAAGAAACCCCGTCCTTAAATGCTGCACCTCTTCATAAATCATGAATGTTTTTGTTGCGATTAAAGGGGATCTTAAAAAAAATAAAAAAATACGATTGATCAGTTAACTAGATGAGATGACACATTTCTTCAGTACACAGTTCAAATACTAGGAACAAATAAATCCATGAGACTGTTGTGTGATGCCTCTAGAAAGTCAACCTCCCTCCACCGGTGCTTCTGTACACCTCCGGGCCTCCATTCCCCCAGCCGGGGCAAGACCAGGCCCGATCCCATCTGCACAGCTATTTTCACTAGCCACCCCCCGAAAAACTCCAGGCTTCAAACTGCCGAGGAGATCAAAGGACTAATACTGCAGTAATAAGAACTTACTGCCCTATGAACGCCTCATTCATCAGGGAGAGGCAGTCCTAGAGCGCACTTTTAACTACAGGGCCATTAAGCACTCATCATGTGATCCTATTTACCATCCCTGTGTTGAAAACGTCTTCACTTCTGCAGGCATGGTGAGAATGAGGGACGAGCCTTTTTTTTCCCCCAGTCGTAATGAAAGGTGAAAACACAAAAATGTTCTCTTTTTTGCGATTTTGAAACCCAACAAGTGCAAAAAAAAAAAAAAGCAGCGTCACTGCGACAAGTGTGAGCTAGGGAATCTCCACTCTCCCAGATCTGGCCAAACCCTCGGCTGATCCCACCCTGTGTGCGGATCCCTCCCCGATGCGGCCCGACCTCACCGCAGCAATGCGGCCACGCGGGCCAACCCCACCCCGCCGCAGCCAACTAGAGGTGTCTCCCGACCGGTCGGGGATCGGGAGGTATTTAAATAACAGCAATTTGGCACGGGACGGTATCATCTGGGCTCTGTCTCTCTTTATAAGCGTGACGCGGGCACGTTCTATATTTAGGGCAGCATTTCTCTCAGCTCGTCTGTAGCCGAGCGGTGACGACAGCCTGATGAAACCCGGACCCGCCGGTCGCTGCCTTTGAAGTGACAAGTGAGAGATGTGCCGCGCTAATGCGAATGCCTTGGGACGCAAACACCTTGCATTCTGAAAGACCAGGAGCAGGAGCCGCCGCCGTGCAAGACGGTGGAGCGCATGAGCAGCCTGGCGCGTGCACGTGATCAAACAGGTCTGTGCGTGTGGACATGCACAAGCACACACATAAAAAATGCTCTCTTTCTCACAGCGCGGAAAATATCTTTACAAGTCATTTAAGTCTTCGTGTGAAGTCTTAAAAGCTTTTTTGTTCTTGAAGCAGGTGATTCTGCCAAAGAGGTGAGATGGTTTCCCTTGTTTTCAATGCAACTCGTTTCAAGAATTTTCTTTCAAGTGTCATTTTCTTGATGCGATTATCTACTTCCTGATACTCTGATATCTATACTGAAAGAGATTTCCAGAAACAAGTGAAACTGCATCGGAAACAAGTGGAATTATCAGTTGCCACTGGCAGATTTTTGCACTTGTTAGAAGAAAAATAAGATTTTAGGACTAAATATGAGACTAAATAACTTGTACACACACACACACACACACACACACACACACACACACACCCGCGGCTGATATTCCAACTGCTTCTATTTTAGAGCAGTGCTTCCCACTAAGTGGCTCCATAGACATCTCACTGTTTGTATATAAAAGTTTTGCGGTGATGCTGTCGACAAACCCAAATCGGACTGTAGACCACCGGCAGCTCCATGCTCCTTTCTACAACCATAATTACAACAACAATAATGTCCTGAAAGGGAGAAGACTGTGTGCGCTCCAGAAGATCTTAGCTCGCCTCTAATGTGGTAACCGAGCCAGTACACAGGCCATGTCTCATTTCAGTAGGGGAGGGGGGGGGGGGGCGGGGAGGGGGGAGAGAGAGAGAGGAAGAGGGGTGGGCCAGGGGGTGCAGAGCGACAAGCTGCCAATCGTATAGTATGACTAGGAAGAGAGAGCAGGCGATTGAAAACAAGCCTCCTGAAGGCAAACAGCGTGTCTTCCAAGTTTTATGTAAGTGTGGAAAGGCCAGTCCCATCGACCGAGAGCCAATGTGTAGCCTAGCAACGCTGGCATCCAGCGAGGACAAGACATGAGGACGCGAGCTCGGCCACTATCGGGCTCGAGGGTTGCGGTGGAAATACTTGACATCCCGCCAGGCAAACGCAGGAGTAACGCGCACACCTTTGGTGCCGGAGAATTTTCCACCTATTTAAAGGTGACGGAGTTGAGAGAGAGAGCGGAGCCGGGACGACCGGGCCGCACATCACTCACGCCTCGTTGGTAGGCCCGATGACAGCACTGAACTGTGCTGAATGACAACAATGCTGCAGGTCAAGGTGACATCTGTTTAGCTGCGGCCCGCGGGCCCGCTAACCTCTGGGTTTAAAAGGCTAACCGTCGTTGTGATCCTCTGATCCCGCGGTTCAGACGTTCCCGGTCATCTGCGGATCGATCTCACGCGCGGGCGGGCTGGCTGTTCGTGTTCGAGTGTGAGTCATTATTGAACGAGGCAACACAAACGATGCGGCGTCCCCCTCTGGGCCAATCAGTCACAAATATGTCACTTTGTTTAGACATGTAATTCGGCACCCCCCTTGGGCCAGTCGGTGTAAGTGGAGTGTGAGACGGACTGATTTCACTGTGGAGAACAAAAATCCCATGAATGCCCTTCCACCGGCTTCCCCTGAGCGCCAGGCTGACCTCCACCACCATCCCCTCCACTCCCATACACCTTCTGGACTCACCCCCAACCAACCCCTGACCCTCTCCCAGACAAGAAGAGCTAATTCCTTCCATCCTGGGATGTCTGTAACCACGCTGTCCTCTGTATCCCACCTGCTCACCTGAATAGACACATTAAATTGGGAGAATACACACACTGCAAATGTTTTCCATCCTTTTTTTTTTTTTTTTTCTCCTTCTCCACTCAGGTCGACAAAACCGCCGCTCCAAAACCACATGACTGCGAAATGCAAAGCTCACCTCTTGTTTTTGAAGTGGTGACAAAAGGAGGAATGCACTTTCCCATTGAGGAGGGAAACCTGAAGTATTCCTCTCATTGTTGAGCCTCTCACAAAAGGCAAGCTCTCTGTGAAAGGTCCCTCCCCCCTCCTCCCCCTCCCCTCCCCCCAGTGATAAAGGCTTCCTCCTATGCTAGCTAATCCTCCGGTTGCACAGAGCGTGCGACAGCGTACACCCGCGGCGCAGTATATCCATCTCACCTAAACTCCCATCCACCCGCCACACCCCCCCCACCGCCATGTGTATGAACTCTCCCCATAACCTCCATAGTTGTAGTCCCCATAGTTGGTGACCTTTCCCTCTTTAAGTCAAACCCCAGCCTTACATGACTAGCAGGATGGAAAGCATGAAGTAAGGGCTTCAACATGAAATGAGGAGCGCTCCATTATTCCTATTCCTGGCTGATACGGAAAAAATAAAAGTTCAAATCTGTAATTAAACAAAGCAATGCCAGGCTGGAGGGACTGGGGCCCGGGCCACACATCGCAGGGCTTACTGCTTGTTTGGACACAGCGATTAAAGTAGATTTGACTTCTATTATCTGCTTGAGCCCGGTGTCTGCCACAAAACAGACAACTGTGGCACAGTGCGGTGTACTTCCCCTTTCAGGCACGAAGGGAGACACACCGCAGTATCGATATCTGCACCGCAACAAACATAATACAGAAAAAAAAAAAAATCACGAGCAGGAAAACAAGCGAGTATGTTTTGGTGGCTGGGACTCCAACAACATTCCCGTTGCTCAGGGCTTTTCCTTGTCCAGAATATCCGTTGGCCCGGTACCCGTGGAAATACGCTGTCCTGTCTGTGTGACGACAACAGAAGACTTATCACCCTGGCCTTGGACTTCTAACGCAGCAGATGCTTCGTAGAGATCCACAGCAACTGGCTGCTGCTTTTCACTTTGAAACTCTGTTTCGCGTTACAGTTCCCTCTCCGTATCTCCTGCAACTGTTCCACATTTTTTTGAGGCACTTTCCCCCCGCTGGAGTAATTCCAGTTGAATTTTATATCCCATTCCATTTCAACGTTTTTTTTTTTTACACCACTATATACAATATTTTAAAAAGACCTTGCTGCTACCGCACACTTTGATTTGATTATCAGGGAAGCCTTCTTAGGTTTAGCAAATGAAGATAATGTGATCGGCTGATAAAAGCGATCAATTTTCCAACTTTGAACCAGGAAGTTTTCCAAGGAAGCAATCGGAAGCATACTGGCACAAATCAAAAGATCCTTTCTCCATAGAATCAGTATATATGCCAACATCCGTAGAAGTACATATCAGTGTCCAGGTCAGTGGACACGCACACACACACGCACACGCACACACACACACACACACACACACACACACACACACACACACACACACACACACACACACACACACACACACACACACACACCACCATTAACAGCACCAACTCAGTCACAACACCACAGGAAAAGCCCCATTCCTCTTTCCTACACATTGAAGGAACGGAGACTGCAGCTGATGTTAACACTGTTTTTGCCCGGTGTGTGTAATTCTGCTTGTGTGTGTGTGTGTGTGTGTGTGTGCGTGTGCGTGCGTGTAGGATGGTGGATGAGGGAACGGCCCCGACAAAGGTTTCCATTGTTTTGCTTTATCAAAAGCGCCGTGAGCGTGGCTTCCCTGATAATATCAGCCTGTAAACATTATGGAAGGGACGGGGGAGACGGAGGGAGACGGAGGGAGCCGGCTCTGGAAAATACCTCAGCCAGTCAAGAACACCACCTGTCTGAAATACAACATAAGTGACACGAGCGTAACAGTCAGGCTGTGTGGACCAACCAAACTACAGTACGGGTAGCATTAGCAGTAATGAGTGCGATGACGAAGGACTTCCTGCTGATTTTACTGTGTCTACACTTTGATATGGCGAGCTAAGACAGTGGCTAACTTTAGCAACAGAGGAAACGGGTGTGTGTGTGTGTGTGTGTGTGGTGGTGGTGGTGGTGGTGCTGGGGTGGGGTTAGGGGGCTAACTGTGTCATCAGGGTCAAACACACACAAACGGAGGGAGGTGGTTAGTTAGCCCATTAACCCTGTCGTTTCTACACAGGGAATGAATGGCATGCAGTGCCTAAGGTAGAAAATATCTGAAAAGGATCATGGGAAACGTTTGGGTCTCCGTCAGAGGAGCACGGTACCCTAGTCACCGCTCACGTCCATTCACAATTACTTTTGCTTGATAGTCAGGTTGGCACATATATACAGAGCTAGCCCCAAAGCTAACGCTACAATCAGTGGAGGCATGTTGCCTTCAGGACCAAGTGATCAAAGCAATGTCGACATTTCTGGTACAGGAGGAATACGGCCCTCGGGGCGAGAGGAAGAAAGGGCTTGTGCCTTGACCCCCTTTGCTTCAGAAGAGTGAAAACTGCAAAAACAGATTTCATAATGTCACGACATTGTTTTCCAACTTTAAAAAAAAAAGTGATTTATGAAAAGTCTCTGAAATGGTCGTCATTCTTGCGGCTTCAACGATTTCAAAAATGAATCTTAAAAAAAGGTACAAAAGAGGTGCGCGGGCCCGGGTAGTCTATTGGCAACTCGGGGCCGAGGTCGCCAGGCGTACCCTTTCAGTGACAGAAGTTCACAAAAGAATCTATTTGAAAGAAATTAAGAGTTTATTGAAGACAACTGTGCAACTGTCTGGCACAGATAAGCGACTAATGGATTTTCTTGGGAGAGAAATCAAAGCCAGCCCAGAAGTCTGCTCATACTGACGCATTTCATACCGGCCGAAATGTCCATTGTATACCTGCTGCTTTTTGCATTTGCTCGCAAAAAAATCTGAAATAGCCCCCTTTTCCAGATGTTCGCCTGTGCTCCTCCTCCTCGATTCGTCTCCGATGAACTGGAGACGTTTGACTCGGCTACCGAAGGAAAAACAGGCCACAGGCAGGCCACGCACTTCCAGCCCCACGTGCCTCACGCTACAAAAAGACCAGGCAGGAACAGCCTGAGGTCAGTGTCACCCCCCACAGACAATCAGAGAGAAGGAGACAAAAACACTGTCATGAGGGAGGTGATTTATTCCTCCCTCCACGGGTTTCCCTTGTTTTCTAGCACTTCCTGTCGCTGGGACCGCTCTTCCTGAACCGCAGCCTCGGGTAGAAAACTGCTGCGATGATTATTGGCCCAATCTGGCCATCCAACCAGTTTTTCTCAGTTGGTGTTGTATAGATTTTTCAAGCAGTTAGGCTTCAGACTATCTCTGATTATTGGGACTATTTTAGCAATTTTATTTTTTAAGTATTTAAAAAGGTTAAAGGTGCTACGTGTAGCAATTGCACATCAATAAATCATTACTACATGAAAATTGGAGATATTAGTTTATTTTCAGAATCACTGGCGAATGATACGAAATATACAAAGGAATCACATTTAATCTGACAATGATATATTGATGCTTAAAATGTTTCACAGGGCACCTTTAAAATCCTCCTCCAGTATCAACCCTTTCAAATTTCTAAACCTCTCAGGAAGCATTTAATGAAGTGGTTATTTCCACCAATCACAGTCGCAGTCAAAATGAGGCTCAGGTGTGCCGGGGCGGGGCCAATCAGCGGTGTCTTTTTTTTAAATTGGTAGTAATCAGCTGTCACTCCTACTTTGCCTTGTAAACCAATGATTTACTGGCAAGGCTTGGTTGAAAACGTCCATACTGTCTGTGAGGTCAGTGGAGGGGGGCGGGGCTTTAATGGGGGGAGGGGCTTTAATTCTTGTTGTCTTCAGTGTTTTGATGCTTCATGGGGATTAGTGCAGAACCCAATTGTTTAGTGTGAGATTCCCAATTGTTGCCTCATCACATAGGGTCACATTTCCAATAGCATGACAAAAAAGTCTTATATTATATTACAAGTTTAACTCACACACACACACACACACACACACTCACACTCACACTCGCGCACACACACATACACGCACAGTACTCAACTTTTTGAAAACCCTGGTTAAAGAAAACAGGATTACTGCACAATTGGGCCAAAAAAAACCTTTTCATCTAAGAGGAGCAGAATCAATAAGCGAGGCTTTTCTATGGGAGTCAACAAGTTCAGGCACGGGCCAAAGACTCAATCACTGTAAGAGCTGTTTTCACAAAAGGATGTTCTCTTATTGGTGGTGCCTCGTAGAGCTGCAGTTGGTGTGGGAAAAGGGGGGCGAGCTTACCGTCTCTAGCGAAGGACGTTGGAACATCTCCTAGTTTGAACATTATCAGTTTACACAGTTTGATTCAGAGTTGAGTGTAAGTTGAGTGCGTTAAGTTGAGACGACTGGCTCTGTTGGGATGTGTTTTCCCCCGTTGAGTCAGGTGTTGTTCTGCGTGGTTCTGCTTTCCACTACGCCAGGCTAGAGTAGTGGAAAGCAGACTGATCACTCCTAGCACAACATGGGAGGGAAACCCGGCGGCCTCTGCTCGTGTTGTGTTGTTTAATGATGCAGAGAAAACCACCAAAGCTGTGGAGGAATTATGATTCATTTTCATAGACGGAGCTGTATCCAAAACAGAGATGGGCAGCAACTAACTGCGAGATCTCTATTTACCGTAGTAAACAAAGAAGTAGTCTCGTGTATTATACTTTTTGGGTTTATTCCCACTGCAACATGTGTAAAAAGTATACTATGGTATAATAACCAAAACCTTGATTATTACTATGTAGCTCAAAGCAATTTCCTAAATAATATTCCATAATGTTCCTAAAGGAATGAACAGTGTGTCTGTGGTACCCAATAGTGAGTTTATAGCACCCTCGTTCTATTTTATGGTATTTTTTCTATTTTTTGCCATCTCCTATGGCATCACTATAATATTCCATTATGGACTTACTGTAATATTTGTATAGTAGCCTTCAGGCTTACTCCAACTTACTCCAATTTCACTGAAGTAGCCTTACTTCTACTCAAGAAAACTGCTCATGGTGCCAGTCAAGTGTGCGAATGCGGGTGAAAGATGACCACTAATGCAGGGTGTACCAGGAGAGGGCGATGGTTTAACCCCAACGTGCCCCAAGCACCACGTCTTACTGCGGGGCCCTCCGGAGCAAGGGTGTATCACAGCTCAGTACACGTTTGCTATTTTCCCTCTCGGTTTGAAGATGTTCTGAACTGTCCCAAACCGTGTTGACTGCAGCGGAGACCGTCCCTAGCAGATACACTGCGGGTGTAATTGCATCTGGACTCCCTTCGGGCCGCTGACCGTCAAAGCCTTTCAAGAGGAACTGTGCAATCCAAAGCAGTAAAATACAGAGCATTAGAGGACACTGGAGTGAAAAGTCACCGCAAATCAGGAAAGGAATCTGGCACGTCCCACCTCCCCAACCCCCCCCCCCCCCCCGCGTTCGCGATGTCGCTGGGGGATAGGAGCCTCGGAAAAACCAAAATAAAAACAAAGGACAACAATGAAACCATATCCCCCAAGGTTTTGAGCTTCACTTTGTTTGCTTCACGGTCTATTCCGAGCCGTATGTGGTGCAACACGAGCCCTCTGCGGCCATCGGAGTATCTATAGATCAGTGGGGATGGCTATAGTCAGACTAAACTGTAAACAAGCTCCGTCCAGAGGCCATGGCTGACCCGGCACTGCACATCCAAAACATTTGATTCATCCTCTTTAAAAGGAGGCGGACTGGAAACTCTCCAGCAGCTGCATGATGAATCCCCAGTAAATCCACCACAACCGAAAGCTTTGAATCTCACTAAGGAAACAAGGATGCAGGTGGCTAGAGTGGAGTTTATTGCAACACATACTTTCCAGACAACCAAAACAACGAGGCAGACCCCCCCCCGATCTCAAAGGCTATCTTGCTGGGAGGGAGAAAGCACCCGGAAGCAACAGCCTTTTGTTCAAGGGCGCTTTTTGCATGAGGGAGAGACCGTGTCGTGTTTAGGGGACAACATAGCGTTGCCATTAAGGCTTTAATCAAAATTGTTTGGAGTCAGCCTTGAGTGACACCCCCCTCCCCTCCCTACCCCCCCCCCCCCCCCGGTTGCCCGTTGGTTTGGTTCCCACTGAAGGAGCAACAGGAGGAGGAAGAAAGGACCGGGGGGGGGAAGTGTGGGAATGTCTCTACATCGTCGCCACGGCGGGCAGCTCCTAAACATGGCTTTAAATTAGGGGAAAAGAAAACACAGCCTAAAAAAAGCCATTCGCGTAACTATACTCCTGCCTGCTCATTTGTCACCACTTGAAAAACCAGGAAGAAAAAAAACAAAAAAGTTTTAAATCACACTACTTTAAAGTTAGCCCCGGGTGCATGGCAGAATACTTAAATGCAAGGGAGATTTAGGTCAACTCCATCGCAGCGACACATACATCTAAACCCACCGATGTGGGTGGAACCTATGGAGCTCTGGCTGCGTTCATATTAGAGGGAAGCAAGAAATGGAGAGCACCAAGTGTCTGGCTCTGGCCCGGGCCGGCTGGCTGGCTGGCTGGCTGGCTGGCTGGCTGGGACGGGACCAGTGACAGCTGGGGCTTGAAAGCCTCACATCCAGAGCCAGGGCTCACTGCCACCGCTACATAGCAGCGCTGAGCTAAGCCCCCCCCCCCTCCTGTCCAGCTCCTCACATCCACGGCCACCGTCCTGAACAACACACTCGGCCGCTGCCAAATATTCCCCCTCTAAACCATCTTCCCTCTCAAGTCCGGGTCCAAGAGCGGATGGGGCACCGGAGGAAAAGACATGCAGGACGGGTCATCGGTCTAATGCGCCGTTTTAAAGGTTCATTCCAGCGCGATTCACAGAAGGTTTTTTTTTTTTTTTGCTCGTTTCCTGCATTCCCTCACTGTTTTACATCACTGTGGAGCGTTTCCCAGCGCTTTTATCACACGATGTGAGATATGTTGCTATTTTTCCACCGTTTCGGGTTTGAAAAGTAAATATTTTGAAACAAACGCTTGTCTAAATATTACGAGTTCCTCCCAGCGAAGAAGAATGCAGCAAATTAAAGCCATAATTTGTACGTTGGCTGTTTGTACGTTGGCTTAACCGGGTTGTGATTGACAGAAGGCGGGCCCTAACGTAACCGCAGAGAACATTTTTTTTTTTCTTTTTGCAGAGGAAAAAAAGCGGAAGCTCCCAGCATCTCGCCTCTTCTTGTTTACAAGCAGAAAGCAGAAGTAAGATGCCCCACTCCTGTCTCGTCTCGGGGTCTCTCGGTGTTCCCGAACACACGTATTAATATAAAACAGTGAACAGAAAAGTAAAACTGATCATTGTCGGCTTCTCAGTCACAGTGATGGATTACCTTTACTGACCGAATCTGACGTCTGGGGAGTTTTCTAAGCGTTTGAGAGGTACGGCGAAACTGATTCCAAAACAGCTTTAATCGTATGCATGTGAAAACAGTCAGAACGAACATTACATGGACGGAAAACGTAAAAACATGAGCAAAAAAAACATCCAATCACGCTGGAACAGTCTGGGGGAAGGTCAAAGGTCAACTGGGGCTACCGGCGGGGGGAAAAATGCATGTGTGTATGTAAAGGTGCATCTGTGGCGGTGATCCTACCTTGTCGACCAGAGGCAGGCAGCGGGGTACCCTGCGCTCCAGCTTGACAATGGTGATGAAGTCACTCTCTTGTCGCTCATCCTCACTTGTGTTGCACAGAGACAGAGGGTGATACTGAAAGAGAGAGAGAGAGAGACAGGTTAGCATCTATTATTATATATCATAACAGGAGCATGTGGTGTACATATTGGGCTGAATGAGGATGTGACATATTCTCGCCACCTCCGGTACAGTAATGTGCAGAAATAATTGATCGGATACCAAGACATCCAAGAGCAAAGACAAGAGAAAAGACCGAGGCGTTCCGAAGTCTAGACAGAGGCACTAAAGCCAGTTTCCACTCCGTCGCAGACCCACCGTCGCCGTTGGAAACCGTAACGTGTTGAATCAAGGCGTTTCCTTCGTTTTTTACCCCGTAGAGGAAAAAACGTTAGACACCCAGCAGAATCAATTACACGGATGGTGATGTTAACTCCCATTCAAAGCCTTGAGGACTAAGAGAATGAGAGATAGTCTTTGGTTGGAACATTTGATCCTGTCTGATAGGGAGGAGATAGCTGCTGAAAGGCTGTATTTAAGAGCTCAAGGGATAGCGGCGATGTTTTCAAGTCACAGACATGCTGTCACGGGTTGGAGGAGTTGCACGACAGTCCAGGAGTGAGCGGACCACTCCTAGAACACCCCCGCACATCACTAGCGCACACTCACATGACATCAACCGTGGGGTTAGCGCAGCGCCCCGTCGCCACGGCTCGTACAAGGAGCTCATACATTAGACCTCATTACAAGTCATAGATCACCCTGCAGCACCCAATCTCTCCTCTCACCCACACCCCGGCGGGGGTGTCCCCGCCCTGTCCCGTCCCGTCTCGTCTCGTCTCGGGGCCCCGGTTTCGGACCGGCCCTGCCCCGGTGGGCCTCTTCATGTGGCTGTGGGCTGAGGTCATGGGACTCCCCCCTCATCTCACCCAACGGAAATCCCTAAATTAAAAAGACCCAAGGGTGACATCAACAGCTGGCACCCCAGTCCGGGGGGGGTTGACGTAATGCGTTCGCAAAGGGCTGGTGCATGTCTGTCAGAGGGGGAGAGAGAGAGAGAGAGAGAGAGGAGAAAGAAGACGAGAGAGAGAGGAGACAGAAATGGGGGGCAGAGAAATGAGGAAGAGAGAGAGAGAGAGAGAGAGAGAGAGAGAGAGAGAGAGAGAGGAGCGGGGAAAAACATCCCCTGCAAGCCACCTCACGCACGGGTGGGGTTTGAAAAGAGACAGAGGGAGTTCAGTGCATTCACACACCACAAACGATACTATGATTAATATGACGCGATGGATGGCGTGCAAAGATATCAACGACAACATCAACGATGACTAAAGAACGACTCGGGACAACCGCCTGGTACACAAGTACAGGAGGTTTCTTCACAGAGGAGAGGATGGGGGCGAACTGCACTCGATCCTCTCCCTCCAAGCCAAAGTGAGAGGGACAAGAAACGGATTCAACATACTTGCGATCCTCTTGTTTTCAGACCCCAGCGTGCCACCAAGGCCTCCCCTGTTCAGGCAGGCAGGCAGGCAGGCAGGCAGCGAGGGAGCATGAACCCCTGGCCTGGCCTGGCCTGCATGCGCCGCTGCCAGCTGCCTTACCAGTCCACATTTACTAGGCCCAAATTAGAGGCCGACGGTAGAAACTTGGCCCTTAACAAAGAAAAATAAAAAAAACCTTAATGACACTACTTCACGGATGCCATGACCTCTCCTCTTTTTGGCTACAGGTTTTGAGGGAAATGGTAAAAAAAATAACTATTCAAGTCTTTAGAATCAAACGCGGGACAGTAAAGTTTTTGGCACCTTTTTTTTTTTTAATCTCGACCGATCGTGTTGTCAGGTGATCTCGCTATGAAACGCGTTCACGCATCCGGTCGCGCAATCATAACGAGTAAAGCTGATAATAACGATGCTCAAACTCTCCCAGGAGGAGAGACTCGGGCCCCGCTGGTTTCAGTCTCCTCCGATTCCTCCGCGCGAAGGCAACGAGGGCAACCATCTTCTGGTCGCCGTGTCTATGTTTTGCATCGCTGACAAGGCTAAGCATTATCGTCTATTTTAGATATGCCCGCAGCACTTACAATCAAATGGCTGTGAACATTCTCCATATGCCACCATTGGTGCCATCTACCACTTAGAAACACGTTGCCGCTGGTCTATAAATGGCAACCAGGAACAGACTGGAAACGTCTTCATTCGGGTTTTTGTACGGCCCTGAGAAAAAAAAAAAAAAAAAAAGGGGCCTGGGAAACCAAATCACTGAGTCTCCATTTCACAGGGACTAGAAACCGCAGGGCACGCAAACAGTTCCCCTAAGACTGTTAACAATGCTCACTCCTCCGTGCCTCCTCCTCCTCCTCATCTGTCTAGATCTGTTGCAAAACTGACAAGGACATGTCCCCCCCCCCGGTTCCTTTGTAGCCACGATTAAAGGCATTCCTCTTCCCGGCTCAATCAAAAGTCGGCCCCAAAAATATTCCAAAGGCAAAGAATCTAACAGCCTCAAAAACAAATACATGGACAGAAAAAGGGGGAAAATAAATAGTAGCTGCGGTGAGAAGTCAATAATATTTTTTTTCCCTCGCTTAGCCTTGCGGATCCTCTTTTTTCATCTGCCAATAATCAGCAAGAGAGCTTTCTAGTTCATCTGCTGCCAGCAGGGAACCGGGCCCAGGCAGTTATGTCAGTGTGTGTTAAGACGGGGGGGGGGGGAAGCAAAAAAAAAAAAAAAAAAAAGAGCTTGCACCTCTCATCAACCTCTGCCCTTCAATTACCAGCTGCTCAGCTCTCGGGGGCTTCTGGAGACCCGCGGACTCGACTTGATGAAATACGACGCGACATGATCAACGTCAAGCCGATCGGTTTAGTGGGAGATGAAAGAAATAGATTTGCAGTGTCTGTGATTATTCTATCATATAAATCAAGATCGGCCCTTAGGAGTGGTGTGCTGCACCCCGGGGGGGGGGGGGGGGGGGTCTGGAAAGCCTGCCAGGTTAGGGAATATCGAGGAGGAATTCAATAAACCCTGCCGCATGCAAGCTTGCGCACATGCACACACACACACACACACACACACACACGCACACACACACATACGCGCTATCTGTTGCCTGGGTTCCGACCCACTTCTCCAATGAGACTCAGCCTCCCAGGTCAAGGCCCTTTAATCTCTCAAAATCTTTTTCTCTCTCTCTCTCTCTCCTTCATTTCATCTCTATATGTCTCTCTCTCACACTCGCTCTCTCTTTCTCACTCACACACTCATTCTGGTCCAAACAGGCCCGGCTGCAGGGTGAGACTCCAACATTAAACACACACCTGGTCCCCACACACACACACACAGACACACACACAGACACACACACAGACACACACACACACACACACACACACAGGGTCAGAATCTTCCGTGCAGGCTGGGAGCTGTGAGTAAGCCAGCCAGCATCGGGGAGCAGCGTGTCTAAGATGTTGGCCCGATCTCGTTCTCTCTCTCTCTCTCTCTGCGATTGGCCGATGGGGGACTCGTAGGCGATAGGGCGAGTTCAGACACCACCACTTCCTGTGAACTGTCTGAACTTCCTGTCCCCGGCAACAATGCCACCTTGGAAACAGATCAGCTAGCGAGTCTGCCAGTTTATCACAGCCACCTATCATTAGTGTGGGGAGTTTGTTTAAGAGCGTGGGTTAATGAGTGAGAGTACAGCGAGGTATTGTGCCAGAGGCAGCTGAGCATGTGCTTGCATGTGAACATATGCACATGCGAGTGTGTGTGTGTGTGTGTGTTGTGTGTGTGTGTGTGTGTCTATTAATCTGTTGGTTCAAGCAGCAGCAGCGGCAGTAGTCAAGCAGTAGTCCCTCACAGACAGGCGGTGAGCCTGCAGGGGAGGTAAGTAACTCAACACAGCGCTGGGGTTGCAGGAGTGTGTGTGCGCGCCTCAACCTCGGGGGTTACTTCAAGGGGGCACCGAGGGGCCAAGGCTCTGATCCTTTTCTTGAATGTCATACCCCATATCCTTGGACCAATCATCACGCAGCGTTGGCTTGCACACACACACACGCTGCGGTCCAGCTCCCAGTGCCATAGATGACATAGATAAACACTGTCATACCGCGGGTCCTCAATCACACAAGCTTGTATCTCATGACCATGCACTAAGTGGGTCTTCGTGAAAAGGCCAATATAAAAGTGACTTGGGTTCGCTGAGCTGCCCGGGAGAGCAGAGGGTCTCTCTCTACCTCTCTCTCTCTCTCTCTCTCTCTCTCTCTATCGAAGCATCTGGAAAAGTGGGCTCTCTGCGGCTCTCGCCTCTCCCCGCTTTGCAAATGCAAACGAACAGGAGGCATTACTGCTTTGGTCCTGTCAAAACAAAAGGCGTGTCATCTTTCCTCCCGCTTTATTGACAGTGTCAGCCCCGTATCCAGTAACGGTTACCGCAGAGAATGACTTGGGGGAAACGTGATCCCATAATGAGGCCCAAATAATTACCGCCAGCCCCAAATTTGCCTGGGCGCTTTCTTTAAGTAGGAGTGTTTCCCCCCAACTGCAGGCCAGTCAGACTGTCTCTCTGTTCTATAAAAGGGATTTAGAAAGAAAAGAAAGAACCTCGAGTGGGAAGGAGAGGGAGTTGGTCTTAAAGAAAGGAAGCTGAGGAGTGAGCCTGAATGTTGTCTCTAAATGAAGGTACCCTGACTGACTACTGAAACCGATAAGGGAATCGATACTTTATTTTTCTGACACTCCAGTCTTTCAGACGGACTGGACGGACGACGGTTCGCTCGGTGTCCTGTGTGAAAGTGGCTCTGCCCAAATCTGCTTGCATGCATGTGCCATAGTTACAGCATGTGCACGCATCAGTACGGTGATACTCTGTTGTTCTGGGTGGCTGGTTTTTCAACAAAAGAACAAAGCTTGCAGAGATAGTCCCGACAAGATATACAGGAGGTTTGTAGATCCAAGGCCTGCACGGACAGTCACGGGGACACACCCTAAGGCACTGCTGACCTGCCCCTTTGTGGCCAAATGTGCGACAAAACACACCCTCACGCACACATGCACAGGGAAAAAAAAACAACACCAGATCATGTGCAGTGGAGTGTCAGACAAGCCAGTGTTGTTGAACATTTGAAAAAGCCTCTAACACTTGCAGAAGGTGAGAGGGAACTGAGAGCTATGTCGACTGCAACAAACCAAATATAACCAATTTCCTGCTGAAGTGTCCTTGAGTAAGATAATGCTGCTCTTTAGCTGACCTTGACCTCTGACCTCCTTGTGTGTGTGTGTTGTGTGTGTGTGTGGTGGGCGATTCCCAATCGTACACATCATTCCATTACCATGGCTGCTGGTATACACTAGAAGATAAACTAACAGCAGGATGACCGTTCTCCACTTTCTCCCCATTTCCGGTTTGCACGGCACTCGAAGCCACTTGAAGGCAAAGTGGGTCAACCGCGTGGAGATCGCCATGGAAACAGCTCGGGAGATGGAGGCCTGTGCCCTTTCCTTCCTCCACAGGTTCAGTGCCCTCGGTAACACACACACACACACGCACACACACTCACCTACACCGCATTCACACCACCAACAACCAGAGCCGCTCCATCAGCCCCCGGGCCTGCGCTCGGCTATACATTTCAAAGCTCCCGAGTTCAACGTAAACACGGCGCTTCCCTGTCATAACAAGTCACCGGCGTGGTAACCCAGGAGTTTGTTAGTGTTGCAGTGATCCTTCTTCCCCCGTAGACACAGGGGCCACATCCACTCGTCCTCCAGGCTTCCTCCGGCCGGTCCCCAGGGCCCGCGGGGGCCTACGCTCTTCTCGAAACTCTCTCAGGTTCAACAACATATCAGTCGCGGAGAAAAAGCCACACTTTTCAACGTGTCAGTCACTTGTGGTCGGGGAACTTCAGGTCAGCCATGTGGAAAAAGATTAGCTGGGATACTCGGGGAGAAGGAAACTCGAAATGATATGAGAAAGAGAGAGACGGGAAGAGAGTGAGAGGGGAAGCAACAAAAACCGGTGGAAGTAACCAATTATATCTGTTAGATTGAGTCATTTCACTTTCACTTCGGTGGAAGCTGCGTGTATTTTCCTACATGTTCCTACATCCATCGCAGGAGACACATTTTGAAGGCTTTCCGTAAGCACTGCATCAGAAACCCAACGTTCATTCAACTACCTGCAATGTTAAAAGCTCAACTTTATCCGTAAGAGTAACCGAGTGAACGTTAGCGAAGAGGCCATCCATCCAGCTATATAGTAAAAGTGCTTTGATTTTTTCCCCGGTTGTTCCAAAATAAAACTGCTGTGTGTGAGATGACACCAGAGCAGGGTTTCAGTGAGCTTTAACGAGAGACAGGTGCCTTTTTTTAACACACTTGCACATAAAATAAAAAAAAATCGTGGGCTGCCGGGTTTTTTTGTACCCACTTTCATTGGGAGATGCAGAGATGTCACCCTTTCCCTTTTGTAGCAATATGCTTTTTTTTTTTTTTTTTTTTTTTTTTTCAAGAGGGGTCAAAGTTTAACTTGGTATATGAGCGGGAGCCATTTTTCTATCTTCCCCTCCTCCTCGTCTTCCAGTCAAGCTCATAAAGCCTAACACCCTGAGCCCAGCTGAGCGCCGCTGTACGTTGAGCTTATGCAGCCTGTGGAATTTGTCTTGAAACTCCTCATGTGGAGGTCAACACATACAGACACACAGGGGAAGTAGAGGTGCCAAACCACCATTTACTGTGCATACAATAGTTTAGCACCAGCTGTGGACCTCATGTACACAGTTCATCTTTCTTTTCTGACATATTCTCTGTCTCTGTCTCAGGTCAGGGCAAGCCCCTTTTGGGATTCAGACATCATTTGGTGTTCTGCAACTCTAACAGTGGTGACCGAGGGGATCAGCTTTCTAGAGAACTCACAGCATACAACCAGGGAGGTATTTTATATCTAGCTGCTGTACGCCAGTCCCACAATGTGAGGCAGTATATAAACTATATCTTCAGGTCCAACCAGCTACAGGGCTTTTCAATTCACCTCTAGTTAACTTGAAGAGGATGTATGAGCGTCACTTCAGTGCCTTGACGCAGAAGCTGCGTCGCTGGAAGGAAATTTAAAGCCCAGTTATCTATTTTATTGAATCTACGGCCAACATGAAGCCATTTAAACTGAAATACCCTGGGAGGCCTCCCCCAGCCTCCGCTCAGAACAAATGACAGATAGAAATGACTTAACCTACTGACTTCCTCTTTCTTTAGGGCTGATTGTTTTACCATCTGTCCAGACGTATGTACGCTTGCCTTAAAGCAGGGAATAACTTCCCCGTCCGACATAATGGATGTTTTATCCCCGTATGTTCAAGAGCACGCTCTCAGATCTGCCGATAAAGCTCTCTGAGCGGTCCCCGGCATTATGGAACAATCCCCCCCGTCAACATCCGCCGAGCTCCCTCAGTTCGTGTTTTTAAGTCACTGCTCAAAACACACATTTAAAACTGCTGATTTTTTACTATTAGTTATTTGCTGTTCTTATTTCCATGACGTATTTTATTGCTCTTATCTATATTTCAGGTATTTTGTTTTTTTGGAGGATGGAGGTCTTAAATGACAACAAGTCATTTGGTTTCATGTTCAAACTCAACATCATATTTTTCTTCAATCTGCTGACGGGGGGGGCGACATGTTTCACGTTGTTTCAGGAATTTACTACCAACAGGTGTCAATATCTTGAAACCAGAACGAGGCCCGATTACACCGGTGAAGCAGAGTGAAACGATCACACCATTAAAGTTTTAAGATTCCAAACTAGGAGAGACGGCTTGTTGAGATGGATGTTTTTTTGCAGCGCCCCTATTATTAGCCAGCACTCCGTCATCGAAAATCTCTAACTCTTAACCGTGGTGAGACATGTTTAAGGGTATTTAATTAAGGGGAGGAACTTGTGGGGGGGGAAAAAAAACAAAAAAAAAAACACATCAAACCGGGTTGAAACGCTGACAAATTTCTCCGCGGATTAAATGGCGTTCAGTCTGGCTCGGGGTCTGCCGCCACGCCGCTGCTCCGCCCCACAGGGAATCCCATAATCACCTGTGGCCAGTGTAGGAGAAATGCAGTCATAGAGGCAAAGGGCAAGTAAACACAACAACTAAAAATGAAGGGCTTCTCCGTGTTATTTTTACTCCTCACAAATGTTTACGTGACAAATACACACACACACACACACACACACACACACACCCCGCATCCTTAGCAACACACCAGTAAATACTCACAAACACATCAGCAGGGCCCGTCTCTGATGTGGCTGCCACCTGCTTGCAACACACCTTGTAATTGGCAGCATAATTGCTTTTATTTTTATTTTTTTTATTTATTTTTTTTCCACCGCCATATATCACTTTTGCTTTAAGGCAGGCGTTGAAGCAGCCTGATTTATGGCCCGAGAATGCGCTGAGAGCTTTTCAAGACATACCAGCGCAGATGTTTCTATCTAACGTCGGTGAGACACCGGAGTGACGTCTGGGAGTCTGCAGATCCAAACCTCCATCAGACCCACCGGGGGGAAACGAGAAGAAGAAGCGCAGGAGAAGGAGGGGAGGGAGGCCAAGCGAGGCTGAACCTCCTGTCCTCCTGTGGTGCCACGATGTGCATGTGACCCCCCCCCCCCACCCACCCACCCCTTCTTCCCCCCTCCTCCTCCTCCTCCTCCTCTTTCCTCCCGCTCTCCAAAAGGTGCCCCTGCTGAGGGTGCTACATGCTCGGCATACTGGCCTGCCGCTGCGCCGCTCCGGTCCCAGCTGGGTCCCGTCTTGTTTTAATGGCCGAGTGAAGAGTACAGTGTGTGTAAAGGAGTGTGTGTGTGTGTGTGTATGTATGTATGTATGTATAGGGCGGGGGGCGGGGGGGGGGGGGGGGGGGGGGTAAACGTCGCTGAGGCTTCGGCACACAGCCAGCAGCATGGAGCTCCTCTCGGAATGTCATGGAAAAATGAGACAGAGGAATGCAGACTCCACTGAGCAGTGTAAACAGGCTGGGCCGGGAGAATGCAGCCTCGCCGCTTTGAAGTCACAACCACCCCCCCCCACCGCCCGCCCCGCACACTCGCTTCTTATTGCCGTGTGATTAACCAAGATAGCAGAAAAAAAAAAAAAAAGAAAAAAAAAAAAGATATTCTCCTGTGTTTTTCCAACGGAGATCTAAATAAGTCACGGTGTGCTCCGATTTTCACCCCCGGCCGTAAGCGTCCGCTAGCTAGCCGGGCCGGGGCACTGCGCTCTATTTATTCCTCAAAAACACAGATGCACGCACCCACTTCAACACATGCGAACACACATGCACCCACGCACATGCCTGCACACATCCCCACACACACACACACACACATATATATACACACACACACACAGAAGCTCACACCTGCTCTCCTTCTGCACGCACGATGCATCAAGGTTTCCGGCCCACTGACGATAGTGAGTTTAAGAGTCCATCTCCCTCCGCTCCCCTCCCTCCCTCGCCTCCCTCGCCCTCCCCCCTCTCCGCTCCTAGTCTTGTTTCAATATGGGCTTTCAACATCTTTGTTGAGCGCGGGGCAGTGATATCAGGCTAAGAATGTCTCCAGTGTAGACAGTAGACACGCAGGCACCGGAGCCTCTGCCCCGGTGTCTGAGCCAGCCGGCTGAGGAATCCACTGCAGTGGGCAGGTAAATACCACTGCCCTCTGGAACACCATTCCCCTCCTAATACTGGGACCAAGGTGTGTGTGTGTGTGTGTGTGTGTGTGTGTGTGTGAACATCAGGTCTTATATCACAACCACTCTCCAAGCCACTTTGGTTTAACTGAAGACGGGATTACAGTGCTCTTCTTCCATGATGGAGGTCTTAAATAGCGGAGGGCCGTACGGCAACATCTGCCTGCTCCGACACGACAGCCCGTATATACACACACACACACACACACACACACACACACACACACACACACACACACACACACACACACACATAAGAGTCTCTACAATGTTTATACACATAAATCACCCCTCACCCCGCACACTAACACTACGCACACAGACACTAACACGGAGCAACGTTGAGCCGGCCGCCACCGCTGTCTGCCATTGGACGGCTTCCATTTTCACAGAGCTGTGCCACCTCAGTAGGAAGGAGTCTGAGCGGCTTTTGAGCGGCAGCACACCAGTTCCCGAGCCCGATGGATGAACCCCACAGCGTTCACCTAGTCCTCTCTAGGCGCCAGTGGGGGAAGAAAAAAAAACATAACTATTTAAGTGGATAGGGGGAAAAGCAGTCAGCCTCGAAAATATCCTCCGAAAAAGGCACAAGAGAACAAAATGGCCTTTGCGCAAATGACATTTATTTAGACATCAATCCTCATTAAAATATATTTGGCACATAATTACAGAAGGGAAAGCACACGCCGAGCGCATTGAGCCAGACTGCGCTCTGCCTCAGACAACAAAACACAAGGCGCCGTTCTACCACAACGGCAACATTATGATACTTCCTACTTTAAAGTGCTTTCAGCAGCCTTCCGCTCTCCTTCTGTATTCTGCGGGGATGAAAGGTAAAGGGAGCCCAGAACAGAGCCTGGCCTGTCATCACTGGTGTGCTGTCATATCATGGTGAAGGTTTTTAATTGGTACTTGTGCTGCCTGGCGGGGTCGGACTTCCAGGGTATTCTGGTACCCGCTAAGATAAATCTCTTCAGCGGGGACAGTCTGTCTGTGATTTACGTGGTTCGCCGATACCACAAGTGGGCACCGCTCCACTAAGTCTCCCACGGCGAGAGGGACCTTGGTCGGGTGAGGCGAAGGTGCAGAGGGCAGTCCGGCCACTTCAGGCGAGCCTTCAACTCTCCTCCTGCTAACCTGGACGCCCGGGGGACAAAACATTGCTGTTTTTCCTGCAGATTCTTGGCAAGGATATAGAGGAAGGCCTCTCAATCACACACACACAAACTCAGACCGTGGCCGTGTTTTGTGTGTGTTTTGCGTGTGTGTGTGTGTGTTTTTTTTTCTTTCTTTTTAAACCATCATTGGCTGCGTTTCACCGTAAACAGAGATCCTGAATCCTCGATGTAGTGCCTTCGGAAGAAAAGAGCGATGGCATGTGGCTGACAGAGAGTGGGCCTTTCTTACTCTGCTGTCTCCTTGCCTCTGCTAAATGACTAAACCAGTCTGGGGAGAGTTCCAGGGAGCTCCTTAAGTCATTTCCTGCTGGAATATTTATTTCAATCTGTGCTCTTCATGGGGTCACTCTCTTCACTCCTGAGTCCTTTCTTCTGGGTCCCACCAAAACATTCCCCCTTTCTGTCCTTGCCTCGTCCTTAGGGCTAGATTTATCGCTGGCACTCCCTTGTTTTCTAATATTGCGGCTAACCCACTGGCTCTGGACGCTGGCCGAGCCCATCACTCACAGCACAGAAAGAGTTGGCAATCCTCAATGGCATGTCCCTTGTCTTTGATTTTGTTGGCCGGGCCCGGTTAGCCTTGAGCACGTGAACAGCGGTCGGCTGCCACTAGGGGGGCTGGAGTCACATGGAGACATTACTCATAAAAGCAGGGGTGATCACTAGGCACATCCTGCAGATGCCAGGCGTGGGTCTACGAGGCCGAGTAAAGCTCTATAGCAAAGCATCATTTGATCACTAAAAATGTGCATTATTATGAACACAATTCCGGCTGTCAGTCGGTAGAGCATGAGACTCTCAGGGTCGTGGGTTCGATCCCCACAGAGTGTCAACTATCACCTCTGTAAGTTGCTTTGGATAAAAGTGTCTGCTAAATGACTGTAACAAGTTGGCAGCTTCTCAACCAGTTATACTCACTCATGCTCACATCTTTACTTTATTTTGAAACATCCATTTCATTAATTACTTGTGTCCGATATCTCTTTTCAGTCAAGAGTTCATGAATGAGATTCCTCTGGAACTCAAACCTCCACTGTGGCGTACTGCAGCCATCGCGCCTCAGGGCCAGGGTCCGGGGGTCTGCCGCACAAACCAGGACCCGACCGGCGGAGACAAGGCCCATTCACCGGGACAGCTCAACTCATCTTCACAATAAAAGACCCGGCTGGCCCTCGCAACCTGATCTTCCTCTCCTTCCACAGTCAGTCAGCACGCTCACATTAGACCCTTACACTTCCTCTGCTGGGGCTCCTTCCTCTGGCCCTCGGGCATCGGGCCTACGAGGCATACGCCTTTTGTGACAGTGTGTGTGTGTGTGTGTGTGTGTGTACAATGCCTATGCTGTAGAGCTTGTGATGGTGTGTGTGAGAGGGTAATGGAGGGGAGTAGTGGAGGTCTGCACACAAAAGAGGGTGACCTCATATGACATGAAAGGAGACTCGTCCTGTCGAGACAACTGCAGAGTCCACAATGCCGAAAAGTCCTACCAGTTGTCTATTAACTGTCATCCGAGTCAAGTTCCTCTGTTCAACGGCCTAGGGCACTTAAGTCCCGTGTCAAGTTGTTCATACATATTGTCCAATTAACCAGAAAAGGCATGAAGGTTTCGCACTAATTGAAGGTCCGCCAGAAAGTAATGGTCCCCAAGTACAAACAGGCGGGTGTGGCGGAGGAGATCGATGCGGCAATAACTTTTCATCGCCTTTTTCCCCGTAGCTGTGGGTGGGTTAGGGGAGTTGGTTGGCAGCATTTATTGCTCCGTGAGGGGAGGGACTCCGTATAAAGTGGAACCAGAAATTCCTGATCCATTTTTATGTCGGAGCCTTTGTACACAAGCCAACGCATCTCCTCGGTCTACTGCACACACACCTGCACCCGGCGGAAAGAAGGAGAAGAGAAAGAAAGAAAGAAAGAAAAAAAAAAAAAAGTCAATGGAACTTTACAGTAGACCACAGTAAATAACCGCATAAAATTAAACCCCTGGCAGGGGAAATGATAACGAAAGGAGGGGAAAACACAAGCGTTCCTTCAGCGGGTCCCATTCAAGCTGTGCGACGTGGGTGGGCCCCCCCACCCCCACCCCCACCCCACCCCCACCCCCAAAATCAGAACCAGCTTTACAGGCGCTTGTCCCCGCAAAAAGGCCAGCTGCCACTCAGCCGGCGAACCACATCACAACCCGGCCCGGCGGCGACCCCTGACCTTTCAGACCAGTCATCGCCTTCCCGATTGTCACATCCCTCCCATTCCCCCGTCCACGCCTGCTTATCACTGCGGCGTAATGGTAAAATAACAAGAGCGGCGAGTAAGGGGGCGGCGGTGCATCAACGGTACACGCTGTAGCCGAACAGGTCAAAGCGCCACGCTGATGTTGAACATCTGCCTGCGTGTTGAAAGGTAACAATAAAAAGGAAAGGAAAACACCCACTTTTTTTTCTCCCCAGCTCATTTTGATCATGGCAACTCTTCTTATATATTATCCGCAGGCCGTTTTCCCTTCATGGCGTTGTTGTTCTGATGTGGGGCGAGGTTCCCTTTAATTCACCGTTTAAAATGTCATTTCCAGTTTTAGGTCACAAGTTGTAAAAACACGAGCGCCGGCTCGCTGAACGCTTTTCAGAACGATTGCCAGAAAAGTTGTCGGTGTGGTTAGAAAGAGAAGCAATATATTAACAAATAACGAGTGTTGCCAGCGTGACAACTACACTACCGTGTACTACTGTATGTTGAATGGCAGAATCGACAGACAGGACAGACAACAAGAGTGTGTGTCATATCATACCAGCCCGTCCTGGCTCTAAACCCGTCTGCACCAGAAGCGACTCAGTCCGTCTCTTGGAAGTTTCGTTTTTTTCTACCATTTAAAACCCATTTATCCTTTTTTGGTGTCGTTTCTCTATTAACCAGACAACAGCTGAAGATGATCTCACCTCTCCATGGTCACCTTCTCTATCATGGACCGACGAGTGAACATTCCTCTTTATGTTTTCATATCCATTTTAACTTTTCAAACGTACGGTAGCTTTTACAAATGTTTCCTATCCAGAGCCAACGTTAAAAAAACAAATCACAAATACCGATTTCATTTTATTAACGGTAGGCTACGCAACTACTATTTTTGTTGCATGCCGGAGAAAGTTTGTCTCGTCCCACGGTTCCAAGCCTTGCCTTCAAAATTCAGGTTTAATTAAGTGTTCAATGAGTTTCAGTTTCAGAAATCAATTAGATGGGGAGGGAAAAAAAGCACAAATAGGCAAAACTTACATACTTTAAATGTCTGCTTGAGTATTTAAAGTCTGTGTGATTAATTTAACCTAAGCCACAACTAAAATGTAACCAGTGTGGACAACAAACAAGACATTTCATGCGTGCTGCAGACACCGGTGCAGACTACATGTAAGAAGGCGCTAATGGAAAGGAAATAAACAATTCCTCCCATGCGACAAACTGCCTCATGACTTGTTTAATGTTGCCATTTCCTGCTCTACCCTTTATTTAGCTTGATTTATTTCACTGCATGAAGGTGTGACTCACGCACTCAATGAGCTGAGTAACTGCTACTTAATTCAGTCTAGCGCTCACAAAGCATGAAGGAAGCCACGGGTGTGTCCGCCCTATACATTTCAGCGCAGCCTAAAAAAAAAAAAAAAAACGAACGGCCGATTGAACGCCGGCAGACATCGGTGATTCGAGGAGGATGTTTAGTCACCCTAGCCCTCTGCCAGCCCCATCATCGCAGCGATATTGAAACAAAAAAAAACAAAAAAAAAAAGCCTGGCGTGAGTCAGGCACGGAGGTCTACGGTTTCACTGGATGCAACCGTAGACAATATGAACTGAAGTGGTATCACTACTGCCGTGGCGCGATGTGATTCTTGGCACACACGCGGGCTTTGAGAATCTCCACGGTGCCAAGCCAACACATCATTCCTAAGGTTAAGAAAACAGTGGAATATCATCAGTGCTACTATGCTACGCCACTCTACCGATTCTACACACTCATTAACTCACGGCGGCTTGAAATATCAAAAAACAAAATAAAGAAAATCTATGCAGCTATTTGTTTGTTGTTGAGCCAAGAAACTGAAAGGGTTTGCCGTGACGAGACGAGCTCAAATTCAGCTCGTGGTATAGGCCTGTCGAGTTTTTTTCTCTCTCTCTCCTCCTTTTTCCCGGTCTAAGCTCACGGTACAGTTTGGAAAATTAATACAGACACTAAAAAGGAGAGTGGGCTGAAAAAGAAATCATCAAGGCTTCCTTGACAAAGACCAGAACTCGTAACAGAGGCTCTCTTGTTGCGTTACTCAGCGCCGCTCAGCCCCAGGGTGCCTTTCATGTGACGGCTGTTTTAATAGGAGTTTTTAATTCCTCAAAGTGGGGCTCCTCAGAGTGACTGGGCGCTGATTTACTGGAGGGGAGGGTCTCAGGTCTCAGCCCCAGCCATTCCTGCTCTCTAGTCAAGGTAATTAAATGGAAGAAGGTATTGTCAGTGGTTGCGACCAACCCTACAGACCTCCCATGCAGACCCTGATTTATCATTTTGTCTCAAAGCTTGACTGGTAGAACTAAATGGCCGGTAGATTAACTGGGTATTAGTGGAAGCCGGGCGTCCAGGGATGTTGCCTACAACAAAAGCGGCGCACGATTGCGATTGGACCACCGTCTTCAGGAAACAAGCTATTATGAATGGGGTTTTTTTTGTTGTTGACACCGTTCTGCTATGTGTCTCTGCAGTGTGCCACCACTCTCCGCAGACCAACGGGTAACAAGAAAGTATGTGGGATTGAAATCACGGTGGGAATAAAAAAAAAGAAAAGAAAATAAGAAATGGCAAAGCCCGGGGCGTTGGGAGGGTCCACAGAAAGAAAGAAAAATAGAGAACCAAAAGATGAATGATCTCAGCGCTACTGACAGCCCGTACGTGAGAGGTATTGTACAGCAATACACATTTCGTGGAGGGGCCTTATATGAAGTATATGTGGCTCTGCGGGTAGTACTTGGGCTTGCTCCACTGTAGCATACACAGTCATACACATACACAGAGTTTAGCTACGAGATACAACGCAAGCTAACATTTGTATCTCGCATTGGAACCGCAACAGCTGCCCGGTCCTCGCTCTCTATTGGTTTTACTTTAGACATTCCTCTGAGAACACATAGATGAACGCACAACACGTACGAGAGCGCCCACGAGAGAGTCGGTGTTCATTATTTTTGGAGTATTAAGTGATGTCGGCCTTCTACCGCGAGTGCGTGTTTGTCTCATTATGTTTAGGACCCCCAGAGGCCAGACAGGGGGGCCCTAGCGCAGGAGACGCGACTGTCGCCTCGGGAGAGATGTATGGGCTGGGAGATCAGTGGAGGGGTGTGAAGGGGAAGGCGGGAAGGGAAGGGAAGGAGGGAGGGAGGGGTGTGTCTCAACACGCAGCCCCTCTGGGTACACTGGCAATGACATCTAAAGCACTTCCCCCCCCCCGTATACCGTCCACAAGAACATGTTGTTAAGGTAAAGAGACAGACTAGAGAGTATCAGCTCGCGGTACGTTCAGTGGCCCCACCAGAGGGGAAAAAACACACCCCGGCGTGATGGTTTATCTGCCCCCCCCCCCCCCCCCAGCGCCGACGCGATCAGCGAGTCGTTGACGTATCGGTTTATCAGACACACTCCCGAGTCTCACCCCCGCGGCGGTTAAGTCATTTCCTTTCCAGCGGCGACCTGACTTGGGCGTGACCGACCTGTTATGGAGCGGGTGTTTTGGAACAAACCATCAAAAACAACAAACCGTCTAATCTGATCCCGAGCTGCATGCGCGCGTGATTGGATACAAAAAAAAAAAAAGGAGGAAAACAAAATGTAATCCCTGTATCATTCTTTAAGCCTTTTCGAGAAAGAAAAAAAAAAAAAAAAAAAAAAAAAGCAATGGGGAAATATTTAACATAGCTAAGGTTGAATTCTGTGGAATAAACTACAAATGTCGAGGGGATTATAAAAAACAACTGGCATGCGAAACCCCTATCGTCTGAGGAGGAAGTGGAGCCGGCCCAGGGTGTTTTCCACATTACATGCAGCCCTAATATCAAAGGAGATAACAATTCCAGCTGTGTCGCTGCTGCTGCTACACACAGGATCATCTGGAGGAGTCATCCCCCCCCCCCCACCCACCACCACCACCACCACCACCACCACCACCACCACACCAGGCTACAGCACACTCTGTACATACACGCCATACACCGGCAGGGACAAAACAGCCACAAGAAGTCACATTGCACACACACACCACACTGTATAGACACAACACGACTGTAATACAAGAGCAGAGAGGCACATATTTTCGGTTTCCTTGTACTACGTGCTGCTCGCAGACGTACAATCGGATGCACAGGTAAAAAGCGGCGGGGCCTCGTTTTGAAAAGCACCTTTCATTTCCCTTTCATGTCTTCCCTACAGCAGGAAGGGGGAAGAGACCGACAGAAGACGGAGGAGGGAAACAGTTGTACATGGAACTATATCTCTATTCTTAATGAAGGCTGTCGCGCCCTTCACAAGTTTAATTAAAGGCTGAGGGTTTGCTGCACGCTATGGATCTGGCCCAAGGCGCAGACCTGGGAGAGCTGACCTGCTGCCGCTTTGGTGGGGGATCTGCTACAAAGCATGCCGTCTATGTGGCCCTTCAGGCCAATCTGGCTGAGGGTGGAAGAAAGCGGGAGGGGAGGGGAGGAGGCAGGTAGATGGGAGGTATGAATCAAAAAAACGTGCAACTTGTAAAAAGAGGAGGATTCACGGCGGAGGCATCCTGGACTCGGGTTTAGCTCGCGCGTTTTGGCAAAGTGGTCCGGGGTGGCTCGGCTGGTAGAGCACGGCGAGGCACTAGCGCTCCCGCTTCTGCAGCCGAAACCCCCAAACAGGCCTACGCTACGCACCGCTGGTCGGCTATGGGCCGCAGAACAAAGGGCAGGTAAGGCCTGTAACGGGAAGGATTCACTAGACTGCACACAGCAATTCCACCGATCAATGAACAAACCCTGCAAACCCACCGCAACAAAACTCCCAGTCTGTAAGGCAGAGACTAGATTTAAGAGAACGGACTCGAGAGAGAGAGAGACTAGAGAGACTATTGAGAGTCTATTGAGTCTATGCCTAATCTCTCTCTTTAAGAGGTGGTACGTCTCAGTGATATCATAGACATGCTGGATGCCTTTTCAGTGTTGACCTCGTTTGATATCAGACCGGCGCAGTCTCTAAATGGGGCGTGAAAATAACATTTCCAATCACAAGGGTGAAAAATCATGAATGAAAGCTCCGCTGCACATAAGGAGGCTGGAAAGCTGACAGTTTTGTAAGAGCAAAAATAGGACAACATTTTTGTTTTTCCACTTTTTTTTTTTAAAGGTTTAATTTTGTTTTGGATCCACATATAAGCCACTCGAGGTTCCTTTGTCTCACCTGCATAGTGTGTTATTACTTTGTGATTTTTTTTCAGATGTGAGTATGTGCAAACAAAACCTGCCACTGCACTTGTGAAAACTGAAAAAAGTTGGACTATTAAACAAGTTGTGTGTGGTGCACCTTGTGTAAATACACCCATCTGGAAGCTAGCGGTTGCCTTTCATCAAGCGCGGCTGAACCATGGGATGCAGAGCAAGTCGGCCATCTGTGAACGTGGACACCGACTGCTCTACAGAGAGAGGGCACCAGAGATCTCTCTCACGCACGTCCAAACCAGTGTAGAGTACAGCCACTGCATCCCTCGCTGCACTGTCCACTGGATCAGAGCTCAACGTTGAGAGGGGCAAACGCTACGCTCTGTGAGGTGAACTGCAGGACGTGGAGCGCTGCTGCCTCACTGGAGTCAGTGAAGCTGATGAATGGATGTACTTGTGCCTTCTTGTCTGCAGATGTCTTACATAACGGGATATTTAACACATTTAATTGACATCCAACTCAAAATGACTACACTTAATGCTGCTTTTATTGCACAAAAGGTATTAAAAAAAACACATCACTCAGCTGCTGTACATCTTCAATTGTTCTCCATTAACCATAACGTCTACAAAAACCACTACTCGTTCAGTTCCCGTGGCATCATTCACCCCGGGGTACACACAAAATGTGTCTATTCCATTTCTTTGGTTGCAAATTCTGTTTCCTCCTGGGCTGAATACGATCATCCTCCATTTAAGTGCCAGTCAAGCGGTTCTAGACGGGGGCTGAGCTCAGCCCGGTCCAAGTTCACTTCAGTTCCTGCCTGGTAAAGTGAGTAAGACGTAAGGCAAAGTGAGTAAAGTAGGTGAGACATAGGGCCTAAACCACAAGGCCCTATGATGTCCCGGGCATTTTACTAAAGCGCAAAGGCAGGTTAAAGATTAATACTTTATTGGAACGCACATCGACTGACCGTGTCCATATGGAAACAAGGGACACTGCAAGCTTTGAAAAGGTTTAAAGGTTTGGAACTTCCTATGAAGGACTTTATTATGAGCGAGTGTGGGAAGAAAAAAGCATGCCGACAACAGCGAGGGGGGAAAAAAAAAAAAGAAAAAACTTGCACATAAAAGAGGACTGATAAGTGATGTGGATTGGTGATAAGAGACAAAAGGCCGTACATGCAGAAACGCGCCAAGTCCAGGGAGATGAGGGCCTACGATAACACACACCGCGCTGAAGGTGGCAGAACACAAGGGTCTGAAACCGACAGGAAGAGAGACACAGGGAGGGGAGAGAGAGAGAGAGAGAGAGAGAGAGAGAGAGAGAGAGAGAGAGAGAGAGAGAGAGAGAGAGAGAGAGAGAGAGAGAGAGAGAGAGAGAGAGAGAGAGAGAGAGAGGTTAAGGGTGAGGAGGGAGTTGTGTGTGTGTGTGTGTGTGTGTGTGTGTGTGTGAGAAGGAGACGTCCCCCGGTTGCACCTGTGAGTAATCTCGGGTCCGTCAGTGTGTTTCGGCAGCGATCTCTGCAGGCTTCGCTTCCTCTCAATAGGCCAGATGAATGTGTAATCTGTCCTCTTTCATCCGCATCCTTTATTTCCACCCCGGGCCGCTCCGGCTGCTCTGCTTGCGTGGAAACTCCACCGCACGATGTCTACTACGCAAGCTACACAAAAGGCCGCGGGTTCGATCTCCACCAGCCGATTCCCTCGCTCTCCCCCGGGTCTTCTGCCTGATGTATACCGTACCCCGGGTGTCACGAGGAAATCCTGATCGCAGGGGTCAAATCGGTGAGGTTTTCGACTGCCCCGAAATGACGGGGGTTGTTGATCGATACCGGTGACTCAACGGTGCTGAGATTTCCGGCTTTCGGGACTCACTTTCCGACCCGTACTGGGTTTTGGAAGGAAGATTCGCCTTCCCCAACAGAATTTCAAGACCCCCGTGAGCGAGCAGCGTCCCAAGACATCAAGACAAAGACCCAAATAAGAGAGCAGTAATCGTTCATACAGTGTGTATAACATATTGCATCTTCACTGGATCAGTTGGATAGCGAGCTTACTCGTCTCTACTGTGCAGATATTGTTGTCAATTAGAGGCCACCGTAGCTCAAGGGGACAGGAGGGGTGGGGGGCTTGTCAATATTGTTGCACTTCCTACTGGCGACGGGGCCCTCAGAGGGGCCTCAGCTGATGTCAGAGATCCCACTGCTAGATCCCACATTTGATGCGGTACAGGACAGACCCCAACGGGCCGTACCCGTAAGTGATGGGCCGTGGTGATAACAATGATAAAAAAAAATCCCTGTGTTTTGACTGTCAGGAGTATCTGGTGGGCTGCGATAACAACCGAGGGGACAGCGGAGCCCGCAGGTTAACCTGGAGTTTATACTGCAGTTTTATGTTGTCACGTATAGCGAAATACTCAAACGTTCAAGTACAATAACATAAGCAAAACACCAGGCGAGAATGTTGAAAAAGCCACCGGTATCAAATGACCTGAATACAATTTCGGCGCACAGTTATTTCCACTTCAATAAACAGTTTTGATATCCAGTGTCATAACTCTTACTGTAACTCTTCGTCCCTCCCCACCAACATTTGGTTTCCATGGATTCCTGTCTAAGTGGATTAGGAGAGCGCTCTGTTTTGCCGGAGAGACGCAGCAAGCTGTCTGCTGTCCATCAGTCCACATCAAGCACATCCAGTGTGTTGGGCCTCCGCCTCCTCCTCCTCCTGTTAGAAACTGAGGCCGAGGAGGGGCGCCGTGCCAAATACGCCAGATAGTTTCATCCACAGCTGCAAGCAGGCGGCAGCGCCGAGTAACAATGGAGTCTACTCATTAAAGCTCGCCCGACTCCCAACAAAAGAGAGAGGCGGGAGAACATAGGAGACAAAAAAATGTACAGCACAACAAAAAAAAAAAAAGGAAGAATGTTCTTAAAACCGTGATACTTTTCACAAGACTGTTTTCCACGTCCTCGGGGGGGGCCTCGCGTATAATGTTCAATCTTTTTTGGCTCGGCAAATATTATTCTTGGATAGATAAAAAACAGAGTTCAAATAGGGAAATAGCTTCCGACAATGTTAATCTACAGCACAAGTCAACATCAGTCTATTGACAGAGCCTATTCATTAGAGATCAATAGACTGGGGAGGGGGGTGGGTGGAGGGGGGGAGGAGAGTTTTCCTGAATGTGATTGGCTGGAAAGGCGGTAACGTATAGCTCTGCTGCAGGTGTGAACGAGGGCAGCTTCCTCACCGCCGGAGCCAGGGCTTCAAAATGCCAACGGAGGAGACTCATCGAGCGATACGAGCTTCTATCAGGTGCTGTATCTGGTTTTGTGGCCCCGGGCTATGCAGAGCACGCCTCCCACATGCGGAAATGAAATACATCTCTCCGTCCCCATCAAAAGCTCCCACCGCCGCTACCGGCAACAATGGCGGTAATATCAGTCGCCCCAAATCCCAAAAAAAAAAGGTTGGCAGCGTGCACGATGCAATTAAAGCAGAAGGGCTACCCTTACAACTGACGGGCAATTTGACGTCCTTTCTTGTTTGTTTGCCTCTCTCCCAAAATCTGGACACCGGGGAACAAAAAGGTGTAATCGGTGATATCATCAAGAGACGAAATCTGGATCAGCTCCATTGATAACGACTTGGAGACGAGCCAACGCCGCAGTTTGTTGGGAGCTTTTAGATTTCACAGCTAGCTTGCCAACGAGGGTTTAACCGATACGGGGTTTTGAAAGCTGATCTGGATACTGATATTTTAGAAGTGAATAGTCAATAGTCTTTTATGCGAAGAAATTCCAAGCAATCATCACAGTGTTCAGTGTTTACCCCACAATTGTATTCTTGTATTATTCTTGTTGACTGTCACACATATGATCCAAGAAAACGCCACATCCCTGTCAACGTGACGACATCAGCTTTGGTAGAGACTCACAAATTACGACTGAACTGCCCGCGATTAAAAAAAGGAACGACGTGTGATTTCTGTTTTCGGTTGTTGGATTTTTTTTCCTTTGAAGCCTGGTGGGAGAAAAAAAAAAAAACAAAAAAAACAACACTTGTCAACAGTCTTATAAGTGTGGTTTCAGTAGGATTGTGGTTGAATCTGTCAATGAATGAAAATGGGAGTGAACAGGATGGTTAACACGTGCCTCAGTTGTAATTATCCTCCATTTCCTATAAGCGGTTGTACTGTACTGCGCTCTCTCTCCTCTACGCTGCCTTCGATTAGCTGCAGCTTCAACACAGTCGACATGGATCTCTGTCCCAGTTGGAAACAGTAACATAAGAGCTGGCCACATAAGCCTTCATTTACTCCAAAGGGGTCCCAACAGCAGCCTGGGTTCCTCTAACATTAAAGGCTGTTGCTTTCTATTTCTGTCATATGGTTAAAATCTACGGAATTGTGTCCCTGCATCCAGCAGCCCCTTGACTGTGTGTGTGTGTGTGTGTGTGTGTGTGTGTGTGTGTGTGTGTGTGTGAGAGAGAGAGTGAGAGAGAGAGAGAGAGGGCAGAGGAACACAGCCAGCAGGCAGGGCAGTTAGCATGTAGCATTTGAGTTCCTCACCACATCCTCCTTCAACAGTGGGGACATATCTTGGTGCTGTGCCCACGTAACCTGACGCCTGCTGGTAATGGCATTTCATGCTTTCACAGAAGCCTGGGCTCGGGGTGTTGGTGTGGGGGGGCCGGGGTAGGGATGGGGGTCCGGTCCAGGGGATGTGAAGGGGATGGGGGGGTGGGGGTAAATCTGAGTGGCTAACAGAGGCCTGGGTAGCCCGGCAGAGGGCGGGGAACAGCTGGCCTTTCATTGACAGGCTTTGAGTGCTGGCAGTTAAGATTACACTCCAAAGAGCAGGGTGGAAGGAGGGGGTGGGGGGGGGCTCTTCCCAATTCCCATTGACATTGTTCCAACAGGAGCCAACTGTGCTTGAAAAGAAACAATACACACACACACACATATATATATATATATGAGAAAGAGTGGCCTGGTAGCCTGGCAGACTGTAAGGCGTTACTATCAAGCAGGGTCTGTGAAGAGAGCAGAGGTGGATCTTTACATTGAAGTGGACCAACTGAGTTACTGGAGTGGAGTAAAGAGAAATACCACGATGACATTGGATGTTATTCCTACAGTGAAACAAAAGCTCAATCAATATTTCTAAGCATACGGCGTTCTAGCTAAGCAACAAATCACAGAGCCAAGACGGTAACGTACGATGTCACACCGGCATACAGTCCGAAGCTCCTCCATCCATCCAAACTCTCTTCTCTCGTATTAACTCCGCTTGACATTAGTCACTGTTCACTGTTGTGAATACACTTTTTTTTTGTGCTATTCACTTTTGACGTGCATCTAAAAGACGTTTTGTTCAGGCAAAGTCAACAACAAGACAGCGTGTGTTCTTGCATGACAGAATTATGATTCTTGCATGAAGAAGCCTAAGGGAGTGAGGCGGCACTAAGCCCTCGTATGACAATGAACAGAGAAACCTCAAAAACACGGCGCACAAACACATCCTTTGATTCAACGTGTTACATGTGTGTACAGTATCACGTGGAACATCTAAACTCAATGTAATGTTTCAAACTATCGCTATTTTTAGCATCCAGCATCCTGCAGGAGGGCGCTGTGTGCAACCGTACAACCCATACTGCCCCGACACCCATGCGCCCTACTCCGTCCTGCAGCTCCCGCAGAACTAGGCCACCCAGGGAAGACATGAACATGCTGATTGTTGGGCTCCAGGATGTTTACCTCACCCCTTTCATCCCCTCGTCACCCCGCACCTCCCCACCCACCCCCCCCCCCCCCACACCCCCACCGCTCTGTGCACCGGCCAGTTTGTTCCCACACTCCCTCTGCTGCAAGCGTGCATCACTGCTCCCCCACCTTACCCCCACAATGGGGCCAACCAGCAATGACCTCACCTTGTGTGTGTGTGTGTGTGTGTGTGGGTGTGGGTGTGTGTATGGGCTCAGCATTCATACACACGCACACATATACACACTGACTCCACTTGCACCACCATCCCCCCCCTCCCCATCCGCCCCCATATCCCACAATGCCACTGTGCAAGAGCACGGGGCATGGCATTTCCAATGCCGTCCACCACAGCTGATACAACCTCCATCCAAAAAGATTTCCTAAGCTGTAACACAATGACAAAAACAGGTAAACATGTCAGTTCTCCCATGACTGCTGCAGGCGCCCCTCGGGTCAGTCAGTAACAAGATGCATTACTCCTCCAGGTTTCATCAAAAACTGACTTGTAGGAGTTAAAAAGTTAGAAATGTGGACCTTTAAATATAGCGCCCCATCAGGCCTATTAGTGTCGTTTTTGTAAACACCGTGCCAAAATGCATCCTACCTACAAATACTGCAACACAGATGCATTATCCCTGCAAGTGTCATCAAATCAGGCCAGTGCTGCCTCAGATATCACCTGGGATATGACAGACAGACCCCAATTTCAATGCACGGGAGACAAAAACCCCGTCTACGTCTGCATGTGAGCGTCTCTATGAAGGGTGCTGGACTCTGGGCCCATTCTGTGTCAGGGAAAAGAGACGTGGCACACTTCTGGCTGCGTCATTCTTCTTCCATTTCCCTCCTGGCTTTCTCGAGCTGCTTTGGCAGAATAAAAGGCCTCTCTGATCAAAAGGACCCGGAGGCAGGTTCCAACTGAAAAAAAAAAAACCTGCAGCTATCACAACGGTTTGTTTATTCTGCATTGCCATGACAATATCAGATAAGAGATCTAAAAATATAAAAAGGGCTGAAGAAGCAGGTAGACGATGACAGAGTAAAAGCCTGCAGGTTACAATGACTGAGTCTATGGCGGTGGAGGAAACGGAGGGAGATAAAACAGGGAAATGCCTCGCTTCCATTGCTGCTGGAAACAAACAGGCATCAAACAAACACGGGTCAGCTCTTCGGGTACTTTTTCTGTAGCGGTTTGAAAGTGTGCACGTGAAAGTTTCCTCACAAATCGAACAGACTTCAAATCAGAACGCTTCAATTCTGTCATGCAGGTATTTCTAACCTCTATAAAACCCAATAGAGTACCTTTTTTTTACTTTTTAATTTGAGATCAATATTTTTCTAGGAGGGAAACAAGTCAGAGCTGAGTGATTTCCACTGAGGGAAATACAAACGTTGAGTGCGGTTTTAAACTACTCAACTGGTATAAAGAACCTCTCAGCTATTTACATTAGATAAGCCGCCTGGATCAGAATAAAACAGTGAACAATGCAAAGTTTCCAAGCCGTATCTCAAGTATGGGGGAATAAAAAATAAAAAAAAGCCTGTGAGAGAGCCGCAATGCAATTGGATTACGTTGATTTGGATATAATGTATACTGTCCTGTGAACTCGACCACTCAAAAGAGCCACTGAACGTTATAGAGCCCCTGTAAACAGAACCGAGAGAGAGAGAGAGAGAGAGAGAGAGAGAGAGAGAGAGAGAGAGAGAGAGAGAGAGAGAGAGAGAGAGAGAGAGAGAGAGAGAGAGAGAGAGAGAGAGAGAGAGAGAGAGAGCGAGCGAGCGACTGGAGTTGCCCCACCACCCCACTGCATTATACACCCATGGTGGCCAATGATCTCCAAGGTAAATGTCACCCTGAAAAATGATTGACAAGGCCGGGCTTTGACTGTTGGTGAAAGCTAAAAGGGAGCGAAGTGTATTACATACCCTTGCAGCTAACTCACAGCTAGGGTTGCCTCCCATGTCTCCCATGCCTCCCATTCAGACCTGCAATATTATACCCACTAACAAGACAGCCTGTCATTCTGCCCCGACTATTTACTTTCCACTGGATTTATGATCTCTTGTCTATTCTGCGGCCAGCCCTTCTTAAATTCCCTTTTGATTCCCGCAGCACATTGCCTTCCATTAAAAAGGTGTCAATTTACTGTGTCAATGATTGCTGGGCCCTGTGTGTGAACTTTGAACCTGCGAGCCAAAGGCTTTCTCTCTCTGCCGCACTGGAGGGAGGAGGGGCATAGAAAGGGGGCTTGGGGTGGTGGTGGTGGTGGTGGTGGTGGTGGTGGTGGTGGGGGGGGTTAACTCATTCACGTCTCGCACCATAAAGCTCCCTGAAAGGTTGGTCAGGCTGAATAACCAAGGATATGTTAACCTTTCACCTTCCCGCTCACCCGACCTGCGCAGAGTCGCAGGGGAAACGGCTACAGGAGGGGTGTGCGGTTTAAAAAAAACAAAAAAAAAACGTTCCTATGACACCGCGAGAGGCAACCAGACGTGTTTTTCTCCCCCGAGCGTACGAGCAGGTGTTTGTGCGAGCCGTCCCGGGAGAGAGAGAGAGAGACGCCCCGGCTACAGTGTTGTGAGATCGGTCCCACCTGTGAAGATCAAATATGAGGCATTTATTATACGGGGGGGACTTATCTAGCGCTCCCTATCTGATGGGCTATGTAATGGAGAGGCCCTGGACAGATCCACTTTCACTGCCCTGAAAGACTGGAGAGGTGACCCAAAAGGAAATCATTATGGGAGAAAACAAAAGGCTTGTAGGCGTGGAGGAGAAAAACCCTCTGAAGAGCACTGCCCTCTCTCCTCCCTCCTCTCGGTTTAGACTGGAGCCACTGGGTCACTGTAGGGCATATTATGTGTGTGTGTGTGTGTGTGTGTGTGTGTGTGTGTGTGTGTGTGTGTGTGTGTGTGTGTGTGTGTGTGTGTGTGTGTGTGTGTGTGTGTGTGTGTGTGGTGCGTGCATGTGTAACTACCGGCCCTTCAATAAAAGGTCTCATGGTACCAACACTTGCTACTTTACGCACATTGTTATATAACCGACTACAAAAGAGCTCTGCAACACGTCCTGACTGAAATCAAACTCAGCGGGGGATTACGGCCCCGTAGGCACCGAACATAAAACGTGGAATGTAATTGTTGCCGCTCGCCCGTAACATCTGCGCGTCTTTTTAACTCTCAGTTTCAAGCAGAAGGTGCAGAGGAGTCGGCATGTGCAAGCGGCACATAAATGAAAAGACAAACACACTTGTTTGCAGACAAAAACCTAAACCCAAGAGTGTTTGACTGCCAAAAGCAAATGCACTTGATGTGATTTCCCATCAAAAAGGGCGGGAGAACAGCGGGTGAGCTATCATTTATTTTAACTTCATCATCATGAATCGCTCCTATCGATCAAGGATGAAAGAAACCGGTGCCGCTATTGTCTGCCATCTTTTTCTTTTTTTTTTCTTTGAAGCATCATTTTTCCTCTGGCATGACAGGCAGGGAACACCTCCGAACTAATTGCCAGTTGCAGCAGATAAGGCCCTCCGATGAGAAGCTACTGTCTACCACTTCTTTGTCTGGGTGAAACAGGCCCGGCCGCCCAGGACTTCCTGTTGGGGAGAGGAAGTGAGCCTGCGAGAGGTAGAGAGAGGGGGGGGGGGGGGGGGAGGGATTATCTCTACTAAACCAACTGTATACCGCATGTGGCCCCCGAGGACATCTGACATCACACTTTCACATATAGACTGTACCACACACGCGTCAAAACATTTTGGTGTTTACACATCAATTAGAAAGAATCATATTCCAGGTTTGATATACACACACAACTATCCACACTTCAAAAGACGCACACGCACACACACACACACAGATTCAATCTAATGTGGGTGGGCACCTGGTTGAAGTATGATGAAGCTGCCACCTGATTAAATAAGCGCGCGCACACACACACACACACACACACACACACACACACACACACACACTATGCCACAACACCACCTGTCTGCAGTCATCACCACTGTTTTTTTGCCTGCCCTTCAGTATCGACGGGAAACAGACTTGATGCTGGAGGTGAGACCGACTAATACTGGAGGCTGACTCTGGAACTGCTGTGAAGGTGCGTATGGGGAAAAGTGAAATACTTGATCATTTTTTTTTAGCATCCCCAGGGTCTGGAGTTGCTGCTTGTTGCTGCTTTTTAGGATTGGTTTCAAACCCACGGGGCAGAAAAGCCATCGATTTCCTCCTGGTTTAGAATTGTATCCTCACGTTGGTGGCAGCATCATTTTTAATAGGAACTAAATTAAACACACGTGTGCTATAAATATTGGTCAGTTTTAAATACCATATATATATTACAATGATCTGATAGGACAAATGATACACACACACGTGTCTCTTCGGGACCATCACAGTCCACCACCATATATTATCTGACATTAAATGTTATCTCTGTTTTAGTTTTAGATCAATGAAAAGTAAACTTGATAGATCGTATCGGTGAACTTTCATATGCTGATGATCTCAAAACAAAATAAACAACAAGGCATCCATTTACAAATCAACCAACAGGGGGCATTACAAATACTTCAAATAGTTATTTCTGAATGTGGCTGACCAGATGATCATGATATATCATGAGGTTCTACATTAGTCAATATTTGATTGGTTTGGTTGAGTAGTAGTTAGTGGTAGTAGTACTAGTAATAGTGGTAGTAGTAGCAGCAGTAGTGTTGGTAATAGTAGTAGTAAAAGGAAAACACACAGCTGTTCCACCCATTTCTTTTAACTCCTTTTTCCTTTCCTTACCTACATACTTTATACTTAATAGTAGATTTCCAATCAAGCTTCTATTTTGTAGTCTAATCTGGCTCACATTACACTTGTATTCAACTTTTGGTGCTACTTTTTGAGTAATAGAGCTGAAAGGACAAATATCTTTTTCCCATTTCATAAAAATTTTATATCCGTGATACGTCAGGATATGGAATTATACTGCGATCAAACTTTCTGAGCTGTGAAATCCTTTTGCTGTCTGCAAAATACTCATTTATTGTAACTGCACTAAATGGAAAAGGAAAATCATAAAAAAAAAAAAGCAGAAGTTCAAGTGGAGTGGGTGAGCCACCTGCCAAGGATAGTTCAGCCAACATGTGTGTGTTAAAGACAAAGAGAGACTGGGAGGAGATAGGGAGACAGCGATGGGGAGAGAAAACAGGAGCGAGTGCTGGGATCGTTCTTGAAGCAGAAACTGTGGCTGTGGCTTTTTGGAAGGACTCCAGGGCTTGTAGTGCAGGTCCTCTTTGATAATGGGCCACAGTATGTGTAAGAGTGTTGGGCTGCAGCCAAGGTACACAGCCTTTTGGTAATAGTTAACAGAGTGGGCAAACAGTGGAAGTCAGCGGCATAGAGGTAGGTCAGAGAACTGCATTAGACACTGCCTTCCACTGCCCCCACCCACCAGCCCCCGCCCCCGCCCCCGCCCCCACCCCCACCCACAGCCCCCGCCCCCCCCCCTCCGTCTCTCAGCTTGATCTGGCGCTGCTGCCACACCGGGACACTTGGCTCGGGCTCCCGGGACCGGAGCTTCATAAACATAGCTGTTGACTCATACAGGACAAAGTGTTGTAATGAGCGGTTCATGAAGTACTGCGGGATGTAAACAGTCCTCTTCCCTTTGAAGAAATAGTCCCATCAGCCCATCCATTCCCATGTGATGACATCTTGCCATTACATTTATGAAATAAGGCCCGACATCGTCCTGTTTTTCAGAGGTTTTTTTTTTTGGATCTTCCCCACATTCCCCCTGTGCGGCGAGTGGATGAACGGCGGATTAGGACGGAGAACGATCAAAGCTGCGTGATTACCGTCCTCGCTGGGAACACAGCGATGTGGCAAAACATTAAATCCTCTTTGGGGAACATTCCAAGCATGTCCAAACACACGTGTCTATGAATGTGTGTAAAATGGAAGGAATGCACACCATGAGCAATTTCAACACTAATTGAACCCCTGTATTAATGTAGTATAAGAGAAAGAAGAGTGTCATACATTCATCAAGCTAACTTCATCATCATCATCATCATCATCAGCCACATTATTGTCCTGATTGTCCAAAGAACATAAACATCAAGAGAATCGACCTCCGAGGGAACTTTTGTTCAGTTCAAATTTACACCATCACTGCAGCAGTGTGTGTGTGTGAGTGTGTGTGAGTGTGTGTGATGCATTGTGCTCGCTCGTGTGTGTACGCTGACAGGTTTCAAAGTAGCCCTGCAGTCCCAGACACTCCAAAAGGACTCGGGTGGGGTGTCAGACGTGTCATTACCCAATCCTCTGCCAACCTGCTGCTCTAATCTCAGCAGCGAGCCGACCAAAACACCGAAAAAAAACCCACACTCGGCCCCCGCTGTAGTCTTTTACAACCGGCTCTCGCTGGGCCCTGCTGCGGTGTAATGTTGTGCTAACCCTAACCTAGGGCCCAGAACAAAGAGCAAACGCCATGCGCCACGCCGCCCCCCCCCCCGCAGCAATCCAGGGGGGTTTAAATAGTAGGCCGCGTGGGCACGGGGCTTGGCAAGCTAAGAGACCATCTCAAAATACAAAAGAGAGCCGATGCGTCTACATGCAGCCCTGAAGCTATGCCTTGTTAGCCGTCAAGTACTAGTTTTTTTTTATTGCTTTATAGCGGCTCCCATCGTAGAGGTTATCAGGTGAGCGGCCCTGATGGGACGTCATGGCCCTGTTCTTTCAAATACAGACTGCCTTTTGATCCACCCACCTGCCTCCAGTCAACCGCTCTGCGCCAAGTAGCCGACTTTGAAACACAGAGAATCTGTTTTTTTTTTGTTTTTTTTAAACTTGAGATTAGTGTCTGCAACAGGCCTAATGCTGGAGTGAATGTAAATACAGAGGTTATGTAACCCAGATGTAGATGATATTTTACCAGCTCTATCACTTCCCTACAAAGACCAGTCCGTGGTCAAGGCCGTTTTCCGAAAGGGAATAATCGGAACGAACACACACGAGCATTCCAAGCGGGGAAAACCAACACAGTACGCTGGCATGAAAAAAAAAACCAAGATAGTAAAGCATATTTTCAGCGAGTTTAACAATGAGGTCATACGTGTTTTCCGTTACCTACGAGTGTTAGCGGTGGCTTAATGTCTCGGCTCTGGTGCAGGACTGCTCAAAGCGAGAAGAGGAGTCGGCGACTGTCTCCCGCCTCTATCGGAGCACCCTAAACAGCAGTGCCTCAGCATTCCTGTTGGGTGCCAAGGTATTTACTTTGGACAAGAGAGGGAGGCACTGTGAGGGACTGCTTCCAATTAGGAGCAGCCAGTCAGGAGGTCACGGCCAACTGGAATAGGCCCTTTTAGATACACAGTCCTCTCCTGAGAGGCTGTCAGACGGGACACCGAGCACAGTCTGGTGGGCTTAGTTGTTTTTGGAGCGCGCAACAAGGTCACTGCAGGGCTGCACTGGATCACATATTCCACCCCGGATAAGACTAATAAAACGGCTGGTGGCAAACGTAGTTATCGCGCTCTTAATGGGAACGTCCAAGAAGTGTATGCAGTCTGCACAGCGTACGGCTCCGAAGCGTGGAGCCTTTGAGAACATGTTTCTACTGCATGCAGTCCTGAACGATGCTGCGACTTGGGGACACGCTAGAGGGCTAATGTGTCTAGTACTGGCCCAGTCTGGCAATCTGGAATAGCTTTTTTGAGTTTGACCCAATCTGGATTGACTGTGCCCTCATATTGTGATAGTAGTGACGCATTACGCCGTTGATCCCTGTAGGGAAATTCTCTTTTCACTTGCCTCCCTTGGCGACAGGGAGGACAGCAACGCTCCTGGAGCCAGTAGGGATTCAGTTTACTCAAGGATACTTTAGCGAGGAGTGTGTGTACAGTCGGGCCTCCTTGTGCGACTCAATAAGTGGATGCGGGGCCAGCAGTGATACCGACGGTGCACAGGAAACCTCCCATCAGACTAGTGTCCGAGCGACCGAAGGACTCCCCATTTCAAGTTCTCTCTCAAAATAACGTGACCGTTTCTCTGAAGGCCTGAGTGCCACATATTTATCAGAAATCCCTCAGGGGAAGAAGAACCCTCTTGTCTGGCCGCCCTGTTACCCCCTTGTCTAAATCAAAAGCATGCACTTTTCATTTAGCCCGACAGAGCACAGCCGTCGATCATGTTGACACGCGTGTGGCTGGAGATGGGACTCATCTGGAGTGGAAGCTGTATTCCTTGTACGATGACCAACCTTGCATACATAGAGCACTCATCTCTCCACGTATATGCTGCAAGACCTTTCAGCTATGAAAGCAAATGACAAATCCTAATTATTATTACAGCATTTTGGATAGATTGAGGTTTCTGATGGATCTCCGCTCTAATTAGCTTAATTGTCTCTATTGGGAAAATGTGACTTTGTTTGTGTCAATTACAGGCCATCGTACCTAAAGGGGGGTGAGAGGGGCTCTGACAGAGACTTGTGTAGAAAGCGAGTTCTGCCAGTGTTGCCGTGAAACCCCCCGGGCTCTTCCCCTATGCCTATTGGTCAGTGAGATAGAGACAGTACGTTTCTTAAATGTGATTGGTTGGCGTGTGGGAGGAAAGAGCGGGACGACAGGCTCGTAAAAATTGTAGGTTTAAGCCTTTTTCCGTGGCTATAAGTGACTGAGGTGAGAGAGTTGTCTCTATGGTCAACACCGCCCTGTAGTCAGAAGTGTGACTGGAGGTCAAAGAGTGTCATGCCTTAGTATTACAGTGAAACTGGGTTACATATGTGTTACTTGCCTGTTTATCTCCTGCCTGATTCAATAGAGTATCTGGATTATTTACCTGGTATATGTATTTGAAGTTAAATACCCTAAACCTGAGTCAAACTCCCTCCAGTGAGGCTAGGAGGTTTATTTACATTTCTGATACTTACCTGAAAGAGGCCAAGTCTGGAAAATGGCTAATCTATTATTTTGCAATGAACTATACATTTTTAAACTATAAATTATATATTTAAACTATAAACTATATATTTGTATTATACTGGTTTTGATCTATTTTCCTTTAGTTAAGCTGTAACATAACAAACCATTCAACCATGGGAGCAACAGAGTGTATGATATTGCTGGGAGGCCGTAGTGGACAGATCTGTCATGATCTATTTGACAAATGCATTTCCATCACCGTTTATCTCCTTGCTTTCTTTGTCAACAAATTACTGTTCCACTTCAAATGAGCATAAAACATCTTTTCACGATATTGATCAAATGTGATTAAGGTTTTCTGTTTCCATTCAGCTTTTCTCTTTAGATACTTCAAAATTCACATAAAAAGACTTGGATGGAAACCAAACTACGCTTTGAGGAACCGGGAGCACCTTTTTGCTTTTCTGGCTAGGGTGACACCAGATGAAATTGGCCCCTTCAGCTAGGAGGACATGAAGCCGGGGCAGTATGACCACCATTACCGCAACAAACACTGAAGCCTTTCTGAGAAAAGGCAAGAAAAAGGTCAAAAACAGGACATGCTGTGTGTTGTTTGAAAGTGGCCATGTGACTTTTGGAGACATAAAGCATTTTCTGTCAGCAGCGTTATCTCCCTGAATCTGGGGTTACAATATGGCTTTTGTTGTCACGCAGAGCTGAAAGATCTAAGTCACTTTGATCCCACTTAATAGAGTTTGGTAAATGATCTCAGTGTGGGAGCCCCGCCCCCTCCTCTCTCTCTCACACACACACACACACACACACACACACACACACACACACACACACACACACACACACACACACACACACACACACACACACACACACACACACACACACACACACACACACACACACACACACACACACACACACACACAGGTGAAAGTTCGTCTTCATATCAATCGCCCACTTCAAGCGGAAAAGTAAATTGCTTGCATGTCCAGTCGGTAGCATACTTACTCCAGATGCTCTTATACGTCGATATTACTCTGCACATTTGTACAGTACAAATAGTTCTGCAGCCTACAGCCAACTGCATCACAGCGTAACAAAATAACCTCGTATGAAATAACATGGTAGGAGGTGGGATCCCTATTTGCCAAAGCAGCTTGCACAAAACCAGACAAGAAAAGTCTTGAGTGAGTGACTGCAGGAGACACAGGGAGCAGAGAGAGGGAGGGCCTTTGTCACAGAGCATTTATCTGTGGTATGGTGATGACTCTTTTCCTCCAGATTCTCAGCAAACTAAGCACTTCCTGCCTGTAGCATGTTTTTTTTTTGTCTTTGAAACTAAAGCACACACACGATGAATTATTACTATTTTAAAAAGAGCCCTCGAGAAACGAGAAGACGGGTGGGAAGAGGAGAGGCGAGGCGAGGAGGGAGAATGTGAAGCTGGAGAAAGAGAAGAGAAACAAGAATGAAAGCTTCTAAGACGGTGATGGGGAACTTTGATGTTGGCGGGAGCTCAAAAGGTTTCTCTTGCCACTACGAGGGTGATGTAGAAGCTGTGTGTGTGTGTGTGTGTGTGCAGTATTACTGAAACCGACATACAGAATATGAGCCACCTAATGATGAATTTAGTCCCAAAAGATTAACAAAAGTCTAACAACAACAACAACACTGCACCTTCACTACTTTTTTTTTCTCCATTGCCACGGAGGCAGGGGGAACAAAGACAAAACAGCCACGGACAAAATCCACCAGCGTTTGGCTCAGGGCTTCGTCTTCATCCCCCCCCCACCCCCAACAGCAGCGTGTGCATTATACGGCCATATGATGTAATTGTCATCTGTTGCAGAAAGGTTCACTGTAAATCTCTATAAATGTGGCCTTGATCCCCGGGGAAGGGATAGCTTGGCCTCCACGCCCGCAGTGGATCACTGGGCTTTTTCCTCTGTACTCCCCAGTGGATCAGTTTCAACTGGAAAGAGACAGGTGCTTCACTTGACCTGGACCGTCAGGACAAATTCAGAAAAGGTCACGCGAGATACCCATCTCACCGAGTATGCAAAAATGCCGCGGTCTTCCCAACAATTTAACCCCCGTGCATTTTACATAATTGAATTCCCTTGGTCCCGACAACGCCCCGCCGGCCCTGCCTGGCCATGTCAGGTAAGGTACCATCAAAGGAATTATGTACGTGTGTGCAGGCGTGTGTGTGTGTGTGTGTGTGTGTGCGCTTTCATAGCAGTACTTGAGTGATGACTCATTCCTCTCCATTGTAATGGATGCGTGGCCACATAATGGCACAACTTAAAAGAGCTGCCTACAGTCGCTACTCCTTCAGCGGACTGGTGGAAAATGTTTCTCTGAGTGAAAGAGAAAGAAAAAGAAAAAAACTGAAAAAGAAAGAACAAAGCCTACGCCGTTGTCATTAATATTTAATCTATGTGTGTGTGTGTGTGTGTGTGTGTGTGTGTGTGTGTGTGTGTGTGTGTGTGTGTGTCTTGGATAACATGACCCATTTCAACAGGTGAGCCGCCACCCCTTCTCAGATCAATAAAGCGCCACACACACACACACACACACACACACACACACACACACACACACACACACACACACACACACACACACACACACACACACACACACACACACACACACACACACACACACACACACACACACACACACACACACACACACACACACACACACACAGAGGACTGCCCTCACTTAAATGTGAGACAATTTGGTTAAGACTATTTGTATTTCGGCTCTGATCCGCCTCTCCTTCCTCCCTCCCTCCCACCCTCCCTCCTCTCTGGCTCACCCTGTCTGTGGGCCAATTCAAGGATAAGGCCAATAGTAATGCCTTTACCATATTGCATTGTCTGTGTGTATACTGTGCGGTGTGTGTGTGTGTGTGTGTGCGCTCGCATACTCTGGGTGGGTGTGCTGCGAGTACGTGTGTGAAGAAGGGTGGAATTAAGTACATCGACGGAAGAAAGCTCTTTTGCACGAGTGATTGATTGGCTGACTGAGTGAAACCGTGGTAGCGGCGGTGTGTGTATTCCCTCCCTGGTTATCTGCATGAAGAGCGCTATGAAAAGCAGAGAAGAATGTGTTGTATAACATGGGCCTGAAAGACACATTCAGGAATTCCAGACCGGGTTTAATGACTTAAAAATAAGGGGCCGGCAGACTTAAGAGATTTGCCATGTTTCCCCCTACCTGCCTGTCCTCTTTTTCCCAGTGCCCTGAGAAACATCTCAGCAGCCATCTCTGGTGGAACAGGGTGGACAGGACAGCGCTAGCCCCGGTTTCCTGCGCTCAGGAGAAACCATTAGGCCAAGCCTTGTCTGATAAAGCCACACGGGGGTTCTGCTCCGGGCTACAGGCATAAGGCGAGTCAGAAACCAAACCTAGTCTCAGGTCACTGAAGGAGTGAGACGATAGAAGAGCAGTAGTAGGCACCAAATGACAAAAGACAAAACAGTCTTGTGCTTTGAACTTCAAGCAGGTTTACTGAGCTGCAGATGTACAAGCAATGCTGCTCATTTATGAGTGACATCTGTCCGTGAGCCTTCCCACATCAAACAAAGGGCGGGATATCAACAGCACTAAGGTACATTCCTTGTTGTATTCCTGCATGGAAGTGAAAGTTTGTCCCCAAATGGCCACCCTTTCCAAACAAACAGCGGTTAAAGTCAGCATTCTTCTGCAAGGCACTGCGGCCAAGCAGGGGGAAATTGTGAGCTTACAGCCATTTCATTCATATCTTTATATAACTGCTCTGTGGCCATGGGGCAGATAGGGTGGATGAAGACGTGATTCTACTGCTGTTTATGGTGAGGTCTCATATGGTGTCCATACCGGGAGAAATGGGCGAAAGCTTTGCATGCCAGACATGATCACAGTCAACGTGCAGGGAGGCTGACAGCAGAATCCAGAGCGGGCCTCTCCCCCGACTCTACTGGTATCTTTGCTGTTGCTGTTACCGTCTTGTAACGAGACGTGGGGGGATCAGACTTCGATGGGCAATCTGTTTGCCAAATGTGTCTGTTTACTACCTGAAGCTGGTCCCAGGTTCACTCGCAAGCAAACAAGTGGAAGGTTTCCAAACATGCAAAAAAAATCTAAAAATAGCAAAAGCACTAAGTGAAAAGTTAGCGCCGGTCAAAGGCTACAGAGAGAGAACATTCAATCGATGAATACTTTACTAAGTTCAGCCGGTTTTCTTACAACCAAAGATTGATCAAAAGTAAAACAAAAAAATGCTCTTAAGATTCTCACCCCTTCTCAAAGAGCATGAGCTGTACTTTTTGAGTAGATGCCATGGACAGAGATTTGTGTTTTACTATTAGTATTGCATCTAAACATAATAAAAAGCTGCTTCTCTATCAAAATGCTCCTTGCAGCTCAAACAAAGAGTTCAGAGGGTCAATACAAAACCACAAAACAACAAAAAAATTGCACCTGCATGCACTTCAGCAATAAAACCATCTGTGTTTATTTGTGTTGGTCTGTGTATTAAAGAGCGATACAATGGAGTCGCCGACCAATGGCCTAAAGCAGTGAGGGATCCTGAAGAGCCCTGGAGAGGCTGTTATCTCACCCAGGGAGATAGGAAGTATGGACAGGAAATCTAGAGGGAGGGGGGAGGAGGGGGCCCATATGGGAAGTGCAGTGTAAACAGTCTCCTTTTTTAATCATCCCGGCTCACGTTTGTAGCTGGACACACACTTTGATCTTCTTCTCCCTCGGCTCCCCTCCGCCCTCCCCATCCCCATCCCTCGCTCCCTAACGGCTGTGCCTGAGGAGCCGCCGGCACAGGGAGAATAACGCAGACAGTGCGACTCGGACCGCTCCGGGCTCGGCGAGAGGAAGAGGCATTCAATACCTCGTGGGACATGGAGAAGGGAGAAGAAAGAATGTGAAGTGGTGCAGAGTTAACTAGCGTTCGGTCAATTGCCCGGCCTGCCTTAATTATACCTGATGTCTCTAAGGGAGCTCACAAAGGTCAATTCAGACTTTCACTGGTACAAAAGCCCCGAAAAATACGGAGCGAAGAAGAAAAGAAACTCAAAAGGGGGACTAAGCGGAAATGGGGGCTTTTAAAAATGTTTAGCTTCCTTTAATTGGGCAGAATGCCCATTGGAGGATTATCTTCAAATGGTGCGGCAGGCGTAACCAACTCCTCCTCTCCACTGGGGCCAGAGGACGGTCGACAATCCTCTCAAGTTCAAAGCTATCCAAGAAAGCTTTTCACTTCTTCTCTGGTCACTCAGGCTTTGTTTTTGGAAGGGGGGGGGGGGGGCGGGGAGTCAAAATTCCTCAGCACTTGCATTTGTCCAAATAGTGCTGGCCACAGACCAGTCAGTGTTCCAGTAAACGTGTTCATTCAGAGGACAGGGCAGTCTGGATCAGAGTGAGGGGCACACACCGAGGAAAAGGAAAAACTCTCCCAATCTGATAATGAATCTTTGTCTTACTGACATTCGACAATATATAAACTATAAACTACTATTGCCAAAAGTAAATGTATCTGGATTGTTTTAACAGTAACACTTCCTCAACATAATGACACCAAAGTGCAAAGCCCATGTAATGTTTTTCAAATGGAACTTCGTGTTTCCTCCTCGTGTCACATCTTGTTTTCCTAGAGATCAACCCAAAATCTCACGGAGGCGCAGCGAGACAAACCGTGGCCCAGAGAGACAACGTGCTTAGGAAAGATCAAATGTGGCCAAAGAGGTGTAATTACCGTGGGTTATGAAAACTGGCTGTCATGCACCCCCCCCTCGGTTCAGAGAGTCAAGTTCTGAGTAGCCTGGAGGATCTACCAGTCAGACATGACTGACAACTAGACTGGATCCTCCAAAACTGGTGTGGCCTCTGTCTCCGGGCCTTTCTTCCCCAGTAACCCTTGAAGGAGATCAATGACAACAACCTAACAGGTGTGCGTCTACCAAACGGTTTAAATGGTTTTGTGACTAATATCATTAATGTAGGTTGGACAGTGTCAACACAGAGGAGAGAGCTAAAGAGAAAGAGGAGGAAGAGAGACAGACAGACAGAAGCTACCAGTGTCGTAGTCGAGACCATCTAAGGCGAGACCGAGTCGAGACCAGGACCGGAGCTTATCGAGTCCGAGTCAAGGCCAAGACTTTCACATCAGCCACAGGTGGGTATATTATGACACAGTATGAGAGCCTGTGTGCAGAGCACTGGTGTAAGTAAACTGAAGCGTGGAGTAGGCTATGTAGTAAGTTGCAAATATTAATTTGAGCTGTCCGAGATCGAGTCAAGAGTAAAAGCTAAAGTAAAAACGCCATCGTTTCCATCAGTGCTACAACCCTACTCCCTACAGAAGTCAGGCAGCGAGGACCTGTCGGGACAGGCCTGAGCTGCAACAAAGAGCATCCTGCAGCATAACACCGCCTCTGTACTGTGGGTACGACCTGGGAGAAGGGAGTCTGACTCAACTAGACCTTCCTGCCTTCGGATTGGGAAGGGAACCGCAATCAATGGCCTGACTTACAGAAGGCGAACCGTTTAGTCACGTTCTCCCCTCGAGCAGGCAAAACCTCCTCTACAGGCTTTTGTGGCCAGCTTAAAGGAGTAACCAGGAATCTTATCAGCAGAGGATTAGGCTGTCGCCATCCTGACTGTAGCAGAGGGAACAATATTACTTAGTGACTGGGGGCACCGGTGCACCTTCCTTCACACCTTCAGGTGAAATCCTGGCAGCCATCACTTCTGCGGGCCCTGATCGAGCCCCGTCGCACCTTATGCACATTGTTGAAGCTTTCTTCGCAGACCCGGTGACAAAAGGGTTAAGATCTTTTCACACACACACACACGGCCTTCAACCGACTGCTTTTCGTTATAATCTACACTCTAGTCACAGTGGATTTATATTTTAACCCACAGATCTCCAGTTGACAAAAAAAAAAACTGTACAGAGGTTTATGGTGGAAAAAAAAACAACACAAAGAAAGCTGGAAATCCCAGAAAGCCGCTGGTGGCTTTGATCTCCGCAGCACTGTGGTAGCGCATCCATAACATGTCGTCAACATGCCATGTACACACGTTAAAGCTAATCAATTAAGTTGAGAAGTAAAACAGCACTGGCTTTTTCACCATGTCTTCATACTGGGCTTTCTCCGTGGAGAGGCCGTGTTAAATCCTTATCAATTATGGCAAACTGCAGCATCTGGCTTGCCATTCACAAAACCTCCCACACCTGGTGAGTGAAGAGAGACAAGATCCTACAGTACCTCATATCTGTCGTCCCCGTTTCTTTGGAGACGGTAAATAAATTGACACAGCCTCGCTTTATGGCCCGGCAACCTTAATCCACTCCTGAATCCTAAATATGCACACTGAATAGGCCACATACTTTACATTTGCAGAGCGAGGGCATGCTTTTTTTTTTTTCTCTCCCCCAAATGGAAGAGCGGTTTTTGCTTAAATTATAGGTTTGCATAGGTCTATACATGATTTGATCTGTTGTTTAGGAACTTGAACTACGCCTTTATATCAAAACGATGGGAAGAACGCTGGACGCCCTCAATAGTTTAGGGTGCTACAAAATCATCCCCTTAGAAAAGTGGACAGCCTTAACCAAACCAAATGTTTTTTTGGCAGAAGAACTCAGATGGGGAGGACAGGGAGAAGATAAACTAGATGAAAACAAAACAACCTCGTGTGTGTCATCACTAGTGTTGAAATAATTTAGATATTCTGTCGTCACATTGAGTGGGAAGTGTGGTAATTGTGACGGCTCTTGAAAACATGCAGTGCAACGCAAGTGGTAAAGAACGTCACGGTCACTTCTGCCTGTGGTGCTTTGGATGGTGTACGGTGTTCAAGTGCGGGTTCAACGTTATTTTCTTTATCAGGCTGCGGATACTGTGTAAACTATTTGTTAGGTTAGAAAAACAGGTGGGGCCAACAGTCTGAGTCACTCCACAGAGGGATTTGACTGGATTGGTGCATTGAAAGACAGGATGGTGTGTTTTCATAAATGAACTCCAAACTAGCACATAACACATGCAACCCTTGGTACCTACGGGATGTGATTTGTGTATTATCAACACCCACAAAATGGTATAGTGGGTCTATGAAAGTAGGTTAGTCCAGTGGTTCCCAAAGTTGAGTCCTGTACCAACATGGGGGAAAAGTTCAATTTCACAAATACTTGCATATTGCACAATGGGAGAATGTATGAATTTGGCTGTTGTGATCCTAGTTTTCAGTCTCTCATCTCTTATCTCCCCTCCTACAGTGTAGACAGGGATGTAATAGTGAATCACATCTAACACACTAACCACAAATAAACTCCCCAGATGGGAGGGTCCCCTGGGACAAAATCCTATTGAAGTAGTGGGCTGATACAAATCTATATTAGCGTGGTAGGATTGCCTAGTGGTTAGCCCGTGCTATAAATGGCAGACCTGGGTTCAAGACCTTGTAACCATCCGCCCTGCTCAAGTACCGTTGAGCAAGACACGAATTTCTACCAGCTCCAAGGGTGGTGCTCACTAGCTGACCCGCTGAAAAGGAGCTTGTATATACGGGAAGCAATAAATCGTCACATTATTATTATTATTATTATTATTATTATTATTATGTGGGGGTCCTTGGAGTGTGGAAAAGGTTTGGGAACCCCCCGGTGTGGTTGTATAATCTTAATGACACCTTACCTGCATTAGTTTCCCCTCCGCGTAACCTGCGCTTCCTCCCACGAACACCCCCTCCAGGGTGATGGGCTTCCCCGCCGGCTCCTGCTTCAGCAGTGTCACCTTGATGACGGCTCTGAGGGCCGGTCGCTCGGACTCCGGGCCCGGCTGGCCCAGCACCACCTGCAGGGCCGCCATGACCAGCCACGGCCAGAGCCCGGCCAGGCGTCGCTGGGGGACGGTCATGGCCTCGGCTGCAGCGGCGGTCCCCGGCCGCACATGGTGGACTTCAAAGCTGGCAAGCACCGGAGATGGGACACTGGACGGAGAAAATATATACGTATATATACGTCCCACACAGTCCCTCTTCTTCTTTCTGCCTCGGCAACTATTGGGGAACAGGTCCAATCCAAACTTTCAGGGCTGGTGGACTGCCATCATAACTTATGCGTGAACGTCCTAAAACTTCCATGCGAATCCAGCGCTGAAATAATTGTTTACATGTTCAAGGCTTTAAACACATAACAGAGATGCATGTCACCGGGGCTCCGATCAAGTCAAGCGCTACGTTAAAGAAAATTGGTCTCTTGTGCGGTGAAATAAACTATTATGAACTTTTTATCCAATGTCACTAACGTGGGTGGCGAAACACTGCATGCACAAATGCACCGTGAAGACAGACAGTAGAGTCGCGGAGCTTGAAGTGTGCATTGGTTTCAAACAGCCTGGCCTTCATGAGATAAACAGACAACAAATGTCCACATTTGAAACGGGTAGGCCCTAACGTTGAACTGTTGTATCCTATCCCAGCGTGGCAGGTCCGGGCAACAATGTATCGATCTTCATCCGTAACTGATCTGCTACAAATATTACAGTGTACTGGTCACTGTAGTTTTCAAATCACATTTTGCGACTAAATGCGATGAGTTGCCAAAGCTCGTCGAAAGCTACTCCGTCCTCCGGGCGCCACGATTTCTGGATAAATCCACAAGAAATGCAGAATAGCGACGACTTGAACTTCAAAGGTTAGGTTACAGGTTGCCGCCTCAAAGTTAGAAGACATGTTGACAGACGTGTATCATGTGCCCGAAAGTAGGGTAATGTTTTTGCAACCACGAGTTGCGACAAATAATCCACGAAAAAGTTACTAAATGGAGTACACCGGACTATTTAATGATTAACCAAGCCAAATGGACCATTGGCTTACTTCACAGGCTATAACTTTTTAATTAAACTGGGTCCGAAATCACGTGTGATTTCTGTAACAGGCCCATCAACTTATTTTCTACAGTCGCTCCGCATCTAAAGCTGTTCGCTACAAAAACAAGTATTCCCCGAGTTCAGTATCTCTATAACAAATTGGATAGGATCCTCCTGAGGACACCGAAGCAAAATGAATCAGTTGGCAAAAATCAAGAAACGAGCAGAGCGTATAAAAGCTACAAAAAATACGGCACAAGAGTCGTTCAAACTCTTGGTGGTCTCCATCGAAAGTTGATAAACTGGAGAGACACTGTACAACCATGCCACCGTTCCAGAAGTCTACCTCCTGGAGTCTCTCTCTCCCCTGGGATCTCATTGACCGTCTCTACCTGCTGACTGTCCTGCTGCCTTCATGTCCTGTCAGAAATAAGGGCACTCGTATGACCCAACAAACTGCTAAATGCGCCTGGGAAAGTGGCAATTCTCTATGCTACTCGACTTGCCGAGATGCGACGTTTAGGGGGCGGAGAGAGCATGGAAGCCATGTCATCAACTGATGTTAAAAGTGATGTATGCTATTGTTAATATGTTATTGTTTGGCATGCTATGTGTATAATTAGTGTTATTGTATGTTTCTACTTTCACTCTTTGTCACTCTGACTTTTAGTTATTCTGCATTTTTGTTACTACATTCTAATCTGTAAAATGACACAAGCGTAGTAAACGACTTTTGTTACGGGGACAAATTTGTTTTTATTTCCGACAAAAAGCACCTGACTGCGGGAGAAGTCGGACGTAGCAGCTTACGTGGAACACTTGAAGGCAGCATTAACCACTGAGGGCGGAGCAGCCGCACGGCAGCACCGGTAAACCAAAGGCGAGTGCGGGGCTCCATCTAGTGGGAAAAACCCTCCACAAACATCAACCACCTACGTACGTACCCAGCTGCGTAAAAAGTAACAACATCCATTATTATCCATTATCTATCACCGCTTATCCTGTTCAGGGTCGCGGGGGGGCTGGAGCCTATCCCAGCCACCATTGGGCGAAAGGCGGGGTACACCCTGGACAGGTTGCCAGTCCATCACAGGGCCAACACATAGAGACAAACAACCCTTCACACTCACATTCATACCTACGGGCAATTTTGAGTCACCAATTATCCTAAGCCGCATGTTTTTGGACTGTGGGAGGAAGCCGGAGAACCCGGAGGGAACCCACGCAGGCACAGGGAGAACGCGCAAACTCCACACAGAAAGGCCCCGGAGGTGGGAAAAGTAACAACAGTACTCATAAAATAATTAAACAATAATTATTTTTTAAAAACATTTTAATCGTTCTACTTAACATACATGTCTTTAAAAACATTAAAAACCTTTACATGGCTTTAAAAAAACATTACATGCTGGAAGTAATGTATTGAAAAATAAAAAAGTGGCTAATGTATGACCTCCAGTTGGTTGGTCCAGTTGGAGCCATACAATGAGCAAAGTACACAAAAAAATCAATTATATTTAAAGACAAGTATTAATTCATGCCTCTTCCACTTAAAATACTCTATCCCCATATAACTCACATCAGGTTGTGACTATTTATTATGATGTACGCTATGAATTTTTGCCATACAAATGATGTGAGGCTAAAAAGGTGTTCTCTTCTGCAAATGTAAAAATGGGTAAACAGAATTTACTACTACGTGCCTCCATATAATACATGTAATCTCTAAACTATGTGACCTTTAAATCATATTTATCTTTGAAAAGATTTACACATTTGTTAAACATTTTGGACAATATTGTGTTAAAACACTTGACACACATGTAATGTCTTGTGTAATTCCTACAATAATGTTTTTTATTTCTTAAAGATTAAGAAATAAAAACAATATTATTGTAGTGTGATTTAAATTGATATGTTCATCAATTGATAAGTCATTAACCATTAACCAAGGCACTACATTTTGTAAAAGTTGTTGAATTTAACTTTTGCTTTACAAAAGTGATCAAATAAATATTAAGTTAGAACACAGAGACAACCTTTTACACAATAAAGAAACATTCAAATGTCTTATAATGGTTGTTGAAGCTAACTTCTGAACTGTTACAAGGAAAGAGAACAATTCAGGTAATTGTGAGAACTTCGGAGAACTTCATCCATCCTGGATTCAATCAAGACTCTTTGTTACATGGCAGCTGAATCAACACATTGAGATCTAAAACATAAAATGATCAAAGAATATAAGATGTTTCAGTCATGACTTGTAAATTTGTAATCAAAATGTCTTTCCTTCCACTGGCTTTATTCTGAATGTACATTCCAAAATGTTCAATGTCTAAGAGAGATTTGGTTGCTTCCTGGTGCTCCTGCTCTTCTGGGCAAGACTGGCATTATCTAGTGTGTTGTTGACCTCAACAACTAGTACCTAGCATAGCACAACAATGCCATTTGTGTCTACTAAATAGTTACACAAGAGCTGATAAATATATATTAATGGATGAATATAATTATATTTCCCTAACTGTGGAAAAGGTAAATGCCAAATGCATAAAGAAGATCTGCAAGGTAAATGTTTACCTCATCAATGGCATCTTCTCAGGTACTGAAACTGCCTGATGTTTCCCTTTCACTGGCTCACCATCGACTGAGGCAGCAATAACAACAAGCCCACATGGAGTTGGTGGATTGGCCTTGATGGTGTTGACATAGTTGTCACACTGAGATGAGACTGGCAGCATGGAGCTATGGACAATGGTGGATGGCTCAGACACTTGCTTCTCTGGAGTCGCAACTTTAACCAGGCAGATTTTAGGGGGAGACTGCAGCTCATCAACAATCTCGAAGACTGTGTCCAAGTTAATGTCACATTTCGGCATCTCCTGGTTGTCACCATTCTGTAAATCCTGGTTCTGGTTGCCAGGATACGAAATGTTCACAGGCTACAAAATTGAAACGAAAATATAGATTTTAGAGTTAAGCTGTGCATGCAAGAATTCCTCATGTTCAATCGCAATTTCACTGTTAACAGAGTCATCAGTGGTATGAGTCCTAAAATCCACTGGCATGACTGAGTGGGTATCGGTGGGTATGTTCCTCACCTACCTGGTAATAGCTGTGGTGAGAGTACAAGGCTGTTTGTTGGCCACTGCCTGTCTTATTTGATGCCACTGAACCTGGTGTGTAGCACTGACAAACTTTCAGAGAAGGAACAAAAGCTAATAATAATAGCTTACAAAATACAGTTCTGAGCAGGTGCTGCTGTACTTGAACTATAAGTTAAATGTTCTGTCTGTGTATTCACAAGGGTGGAAGAAACAACTTGCAATTACTCGTTACTGTAATAGAGTACTATTTTTTGTTGCTCTGCTCTCATACTGCTTAAGTATGTAAAGAAACCACCACTAACAGGTCCCTAAATTGTCGTTGATTCATGCTTTTTTTATTAACAGAACCTAGTTTGAACTCTGTCCTCTCATGCTTTTTGCATGTATGGGAAAGATCATATGTAAAAAAAAGTTTTTTAAGCAACTCGGCAACTTCACTCTGAGTATGATGAACTACATTTAACTTTTTCCTAAGTAGATTTTAATACCAGTAAGTTTATTTCTACTCAAGTAAAGTTTCAGCAAAGTAACACTACTTCCATCTGAGTAGGATATTTTGGTGCTCTTTCCACCCCTGTGTATTCCTAACAGGTTAACTGATGTCATGCTCACCAGGGGAATAGAAACCAGGCTGATAGTGTGCATACTGGGGGGTTATATTGTTGAAATTTTGGCCAGTGTTCGCAGAGCCCTGTAAATCCTGTTGAATATGCACACTAGCCGGGCTGGAGGCTGTTCCAGGGTAGCGATGAATGATAGATATTGGGATCCCGTTGTCAGTAGTGAAGATTGTAGGGGAGGGGGCCATATTACGACCCATCATCCAGCTATGTGGTGGGACTGGGGTCCGATTGTACTCCTCTATGGACTGGGGTCTGTTTGGATGGTAAGGATGAGGTGATGCATGATGTGTCTGTCCAAGAAATGAAGAACCGCCTATAGAATCAGTTAGAAAACAAAGAGTGACAAACACCAGTGAGAAAAATAAGATAGTCAATGATTACTGGCAATTAAAACACTACATTGTACCATTTGTCTAAAATTTGTCATTGCAATTACATAATGTTTGATGCACCAGAGTAAAAATATCTTAGCAGGTGAGGATCCGGTGCATGGTCTTTTGGTCCTTGATGTTAAAAAGTGTTGGAACTCCTGAGCTAAAATATATGGATTACATTACAGTTACCTCTTTTCTCAACCGTCTCTCTCCCATCACCGTCACGACTTGCTATGAATCGATTGTTGCGATGCGGTCGTCTCTTCACCTCAATACCAGCTGCTTGTCTGGCCTTGTAGCTGGTGGTAAGTCTCTTCAGGTTCACTAGAAGTTCGGGGTGGTTTCGCTTAAAGTTTGGGTTATGGAAGTGATGCTGAGTCCCCTTCTCTGGAGAACAAGTGCCGCAGATGACGTTATGTGTGCTATCTGAATTAACCACCGCTTTCTTAAAGCCGTATAGATTCAGCTGACGAACGAAGCTGACGAAGTTGTTGGTTTTGAAAAGATCCGTGTTTTCGGAGGTAATTAGGCAGGGGGACAGGAACTGTTTCTCAAATAGCTGCTGCTCTACAATCACACCTTCACCACTGCAGTCCCAGCGGATGGCTCTGCTGGTCGGGTTGTTGACCAAACTCCACAGTTTGGCAGGGAAGTAATTGGGGTTGATGGAGACGGAGACGGAGAGGAGAGTGTCATCAACGTCCATGGTTTGATCTGTTTTAACAGAAACGAAGGCAGTGTACATCGTGTTACGTTAGCTGAATTACATGCCAGCATCTAGCTACATAAACTAACGTTAGCTAACGATTGTTTTACCAGGTTGTCTGCAAGTTTAATCAAGTTAAATAGCAGACTTTTAGAGTTATGTTTAATGCCAGTTAGAGTTTAATATAAGACCAATGCCGCAACTGAAATAAACATGAACATGAAAACCGTTAACGTTATCAGAATTCAGAACAGCACTGCAACATGTTACTTCTAAGAGTTAATTCAAAGTTAAATTGCTGTGTTTAATTACATTCAACTCAAACCTGTGCACGTCTTGGAATTTTAAAATACAATTGAAAACACTTTCGGGAGCTATGGTTAGCTAACATTTCGGATAGAGTTAACGTTAGGTAGGTAACGTTAGCTCACCAACAAAGTGCCCTATAATTATAACATATAAACCACATAGTAAATATAATGTTACAATAAGTGAACAGTAGGCCTACCTATTTCCTTCTTGTCTCTTGTTCCTTCTTGTCCTATAACTAATAACTACAGACAATGTACCGCACCTTGATCGTTGACGATAATTGCTCCAATATGCAGAACCGTTGGAGCCTTCGGCGTTTTCAGTTTCTTAACGTTGTTAGTTCTCGAGCTCAGATGATTCTAGAAGTTAATAATACGTCAACCAGAGAGAAGGACCAGCATCAGCAATTTATTAAGTAGTTACATGTTAAGATCTGGGGTGTTACCATTATGTTGTTTTTACTATCTATTCTTATATATTTTTCATCTTTAACTCTTAAAACTTTTTCTATTTAATTCTTCCTGCTGGCAAAATGTGTCTTTTTTTTTTTTAACACATCTATGTTTCTTCTTTATGACAATGTACATTTGTGCTTTGCTCTTAAGATACACAGATCGACATATGGGGGCCTTTGACAAAGGCAAGCATGGGGGCCCCCTAGCCATGATGTAGTACCCTTTGGTGGCACGCACAACATCTCCTATGCCCAAATAAACTTTTAGACTTTGTTAAAGATAGGTATACCCCAAATCTCCAATGTAATGAAATCGAAGATTGCCAGCAGAGCAGTGTAAATGTTAAACGTTAAACTTTCACAAAGACATGCCTTTGCTATTACCACGGACATAAAGTTATGTGTATTTGCACGTTATGACTGTTTGATCCAAATAAAAGCACCTGTAGACGTATATAAACTGGGTGATAGAGCTTTAACAGGACGTCGGTCGATACCCTACTCGATCATGATCATGACTCGTGGGATCAGGACACACTTTTGTAGAAAGAAAAATACAAGTTCAAATCGGTACAGAATTATCAAATGAATATGCAGTAGTAAACGGAACCCCTCAAGGCAGTGTCATCAGCCCACTTCTCTTCATTATTATGATCAATGATGTATTTTTAAACATACCTGGGGATATAGGAAGGTCACTATTTGCAGATGATGGAGCACTGGAAAAGGGGAAGGAACATGGAGCATGTGATTAGGAGGGTGCAAGAGGCAATTGACAGGGTGGTGGAATGGGGTTACGACTCGGGTAGCAGGTTTTCGGTGGAGAAAACCCAGACAGTGTTTTTCACAAGGAAAAGAAGGGTGGAGGGACTACAGCTTAGGATGTATGGGAAAGAAATAGAGAGGGTGAGCACTTTTAAGTTTTTGGGTGTTTATTTTGATGCAGGGTTAGGGTTGGGTTAGGGTTAGGGTTAGCACTGAGGGTATGTAGTGGGGCTTTTAAATCATCACCAACACCTCCACTCCAGGTTGAATTAGGGGAAATGCCGCTGAACATAAGAAGGAAGCAGCTAATGGCTAATTACTGGGCTAATCTGCAGGGCCACAGTGACTCTCATCCCACTAAGGATGTATTACGAGAGTGCTGGGAGACACGTGGGGGTCAGAGTGGTAGGTTTGGGCGATTGGCTCACGAGACGGCAAAGCAGCTAGATTTGAGTAAGCTGAGAGTGAGTCCATGTGTGATGCATTCTGCAGTGGCTCCGTGGAGTTTAGTGTGGCCAGATGTTGACTGGTATTTTCTGGTGGAAAAAAGCAAAGGTAAAGGTGGAATAGATCTAGTAAGTGCTTTTAATTATCGGATACTAAAAGAATATGCAGACTTCACGCTAGTTCATACAGCTGGAGCAAAGAAACCAGAAACAGGGGTGACAGGGTTTGGGGTAGCGGTACCAGCAAAGGGAATAGGGATTAGTAGGAGAACAACAGATCACTTGGGTGTATACACAGTGGAAATGGTGGCAGTGTTGGTGGCAGTTCTTTAGGCGGAAAAAAAAAAAACCGCAAAAGGTGGTGGTGTGCTCAGATTCAGCCTCAGTATTAACAAGCATAAGGTCTTTCAATTCAAAAAGCAGAAATTATATACTGTTCAACATCCTTCAGACAATCACAAAAATTCAAACTCAGGGAAGACAGGTGAAATTTCTGTGGGTTCCAGCACATGTGGGGGTGAGAGGGAATGAGAGGGTGGACACGTTGGCTAAGGCAGCATTGCAGAAGGATAGGGTTGAAATGCATATCAGTATCAGCAAAGCAGAAGTAAAATGCATAATATGGGAAAAGGTAAACCAATTGTGGCAGGAAAGATGGGATAAAGAAGTGAAGGGTCGGCACCTATATCAAATTCAACAAAGTGTAAAATCAGTCAGGGTATATAGTGGGCACAGGAGGGGGGAAACAGTATTGACTAGGTTGAGGCTGGGACACTGTGGACTACACAAAACATTGAAACTGGTAGGGAAGCATCAAACAGGACTGTGTGAGAGGTGTCAGGTAGAGGAGTCTGTAGAGCACGTGGTGTTAAGGTGCAGGCGGTACAGGGCACAGAGAGAGGGGATGAGGAGCAGGCTTAGGGAGTTAGGGATGCAGGATTTTGCACCACAGGGGTTATTGAACATGGGTGAGAGGGATAAGGTTAGGGTATTATTGGGTTTTCTGAGGGACACATGGATTATTCATAGGGTCTAAGCAGGAAAATAGGTTGGTAGGGTTTTATTTTTATTTTTTATTTCTAGTTTTTTGTAACTGAATATTAGACTGTAAGCCCCAAACCCCATTGTCTGATCTACACACCGGAACAGAGGGTGGCGGTAATGCACCTATCAGCTGGATGCCAACCGCCGTTAAACACAAAGAAGAAGAAGAAGAAGAAGACACACTTTTGTGATGGTCCTTTACCTAGTGACGTATTAACCCAGCGCCGGAAAAAGATAAGAACGATTTTGTAGCATAATAGATTTACATTTTTATAGTATAACAATACTATTGTTACTCCAACCCTCACGTAATGGCATTGGAAACTGTGCCTAAAGATCTTCGCCATTTGCGGGCTTGTCTTCTCTGCTCTCTTGTAAAGGTAATACTGTAAATTGTGAAAAAGTAACGCGCAAGTTAGCTTTTCTGCTAACGCTTTAGTCATTTCTCGGCTTTGATTTGCATCTAAAAGTGTCTTCTACATGAATTTAAATATTGCCGAAATATTGGTTTTATATTATGCCAGTAAGTTAGGTATATACTAGTCAATAATTAATTTCGTAAAGATAGTTAGTCAAGTAAGTTAGCTTATTTGAATAGAGTGTACGGGCAGGTACAAAAGGGGCGTAATTCTTTTAACTTTTCATCCACTGTAACTGAAAATACCTTCAAAGTAAAGCTTTTAAACGAAACCTCATTGTTTTTGTGAAATTTCACACCCAAAGCACCCAGAGTATGGAGCCAAAACGAACCGTCTGTATGTCCTCATGATATGGCGCCTACTAAATATGATGATTGATCTTGAGGTTATGTATAATTGCAGTTTCACGTATAAAACCGTTTCAAACCTATCTATTTAAACTTGGATACACACAGTTGATAGAGAATTATCAGAAAAGACATTTTTAACTGCCTATTTTGACACGGTTGGACCTAGTCTTGGTTACCCCCATTTCAAAGGTTTAATTTTTTTCATTAATTATTTCATTCTTACTCTCATTCTCCTGCATATGTGGCTAACCTGTTACAAAATCAGTCTTCTCTCCCATGTCTTGCTTCATCAGACCATTGACCAGTTTGAATATGACGGCTGCGACAACTGTGAGTCCTACCTTCAGATGAAGGGTAACCGAGAGATGGTCTATGAGTGCACAAGTTCCTCATTTGATGGGTAAAGACTTATATTTGTTTTCACATTGATTATGGATTGACAATGCCTCCCTATTGTGTACTAACGCATTCTGTATGATCACAGAGTGGTAGCCATGATGAGTCCTGAGGACAGTTGGGTGGCTAAATGGCAGAGAATAGGTAAGGACTCAATGCCTCAACATGTGGACAATCATTATAAATGATGACTGTACTGTATACTGTTAAGTAATAAGTTTAGTAAACGCATTCAATACATGAAAGGTGTCCACAGGTAGCATGACAGTTTCAACATAATGCATTCAAACCATACCAACTGTGTGGTGGAGTATGTTAGGTCCGATCTTATTAAGTCATGATTTGTAATCAAACCTATTTTGTGTTTGTACAGTAGAGCTGATAAACCAGGACTCTTTTCCAAAGTGAAGTGTCAGTATTGTTTTACCCAGTCCTAACGTTTTTGTTTATTATGTGCCCCACTTTACAGGCAATTTCAAGCCTGGTGTATATGCTGTGACAGTGACAGGACGGCTACCTCCAGGTAGGCTATGTCTGTCTGTATTGCCTCAACATGTAGCTCTTTAAGTCTCACACACTGATAAAGGAAGTTTGGCCATTTTTGAATTAGAATTACTTAACCGGTATTATGTTTACAATTACTGCCCTCTTGTGATGTAACTTTAACTGTACACTGTTGCACTACCTGCTATTTACCTGTTTCGTTTTCATCGCCTTCCTCAAGGTGTGGTGAGAGAGCTGAAGAGCAGAGGAGTGATCTACAAATCCCGAGATACAGCAGTCAAGACATGAGCCTGATTGTTCCCAGTTTACATCATCTGATTTGTTGCATCAGAGCAGCAGCATACTGCAACACTGATTCCAGGCAGACAGAGCAACGGGACTGTTTGTCTGTGCAAAAATCAAGTTCACACCTTGCCTACTTTTACTTGTCTCATAGAACTGAGTTTTTGTAGACTTAAAGATTGTTCATGTTATGTGTGATTATACCTATATAATGTTATAGGTGCATATTGGGAAGAGGAGAGTTTTGTTTCCCCCAGTTTCATTTGTAAGAGTAATTGATGAAAAATAAAGATGTTTTTTATAAGAAATGTGTGCTTGTCAGGAAATCTTGGTTCATTGTTAAGTCATGATTCTTCCAGATGATGGCACGATGAGGAGTAACTGCAATATACTGTGTATGGACCACAAGATGGTGCCTTGTTACTGCAGACTTAGATTGAGTACAGTACCACATTCTGCCATTAGGGGGCAGCATAAGCCTAACTATTAATGGTGTTAAATTCATTTTTAAATTGTTCATGTTTCCGTTGACTGGCTCATATGCAGTTTTCCTAATTATATCACAAAGTGCTTTTTAGGTTCAGCATCCATCATCGCTACTGTTTCACTGTAACATGGCCTACACAGAGGACAACATTTTGGCTTCATAGGTTATCATCCCATGCAAGTTTGTGTGCCAGGCATTGTTCAGGTGCTGTTGTCTGGTGTCCTTGCAGATGTTTAAGATGCATCATTGTTTATCATAGCCAGGGGTGCAGTACGAAGGTATTGTCAATTGATGGGTCGGGGTCATTCACACTGAAGACTGTGTACAATGTTTACAGTATGTAGCAAGATCTCACTCTTGCCTAAGGCAAATCAAATGATGCAGATCAGTGTTTTGTTACATCTCTGTTACAAAGAAACGGTGAGTGAAACTGCTTTGTAAAAGAAAAGAAAAAAAAAAGCAGTTATGTTTTGGTGAAGTGAAGCAGATGGCTGTATCTCAGAATGGCCTCCGTCATGCTACCAGGTCACAACTGAATGAGCATTAAAAAAAATCAATTTTATACGGCAATAGAACAAAAGAATAGCTTTTCTATAAATAGCATTTCTGTTTTTTTTACAAGTCAACAGTGACCAGGACATGATCTGTTGCTATGGTGGGCCAATCATCTTTGTTCTGTAAGGAAGGAGAGATGAAGGATGGAGGGCAGGAAAGACAAATGTATAATGAAGCAGAGTAGGTGGAGTAGAGAAATTACAATCTGCAGGGAAGAATCATTAAGGAGGAATAGAAGAATCCAGGGAAGGAGGGGAAATCTGTAACTAACTGGGAGGAAAGAGGAAGTGACATGCAGGAGAACGGAAGACTAGAAGGAGAGAAGATGAATAAAACAAGCAATGGATGTGAAACAGTAAAGATGAGCAGACTGGATTTAGGAAGAACATTGAGTTGAAGGACATATAGATGAAGGACTGCAGACTTTGAGTTCTTTAAGTGTCGACCCTTTTAAATTGTTTTGGTAAAGAATGTCTCAATGGAGCAAAACTGACACTTTGATTGGTTGTCAGCAATTATGATAATACCGCATGTTGTCTTAAACCTTATAGCAGCTTATTCATTTTGATTAAAAGTCTAACAACTACCTCGAGTCACATGAGGTTGTGTGAAAATGCAGGAAATTAAGTTTTAAATGGCCAAAATATTTGGTCAACAATTCTGTCCACCACACCTTTCAGAACATGGTCGCGTCCTTAGACTCAACCCATCGGATTCACAACAAATCACTCATCCAAAACATGGAGCCCAGAAAGGAATTCGCACAATGAGTTTATTCACATCAAGAATTATGAAAGGAATCCATGGTAAGGGAGAATGAGGTATATGGTTAAAATGTATATATATATTAATTTATGACTTCACATTGTACATTATAAAGCTTTAAACTAATATATAATACAGCCTCATACGTATCTACTTCCATTTAGATACAAGAAATGTCAAAACATTTTTTTTTATCTGGCTCTCTTACCGCTTGTGCTCTCCTCCATCAGAGATTCAGTCAAATGAATTACTTTTCCTAATTGTCATGAATGCTTGATCACATATAATTTTGAGTATGGTTGCCTAGAAACAAGGGGTTGGCTCATCTTACCCACCGGCTCAACTTACCCCGTTTTCCCCTACTACAGCCACTCCCCTATAATCCTAAAGCCATTTATACTATACTATCTATAACATGTAATAATATAGCATCTTTAGTAAAATAGTAAAATAAAAGTTCATGAATGAATTGTTATTAAAGTTATGAACATGATATCCTTGGGCAGGCTGGTCCAAAGGGGCCTTTTGTTTTCAGTTAAGCCCTGAAGTCTGACGTTGAGTGAACTGGAATGATATACAGGAAAACTCAATTTCATGGCTGTATGCAAGAACATTTCTCACTCTTTTTTTTTTACACTGCAGGAAGTGCCGCGTGTAAGCGTGTTACATGTGGTGTTTGTCACGTGACACCATATCCAGGCTACCGCTAGAGGGAGATTACAACAGCCTGATCACCCTGCCAGGAAGTCGCTCTAGCAAATCATAGGAAGTGAATCATTCCAACTCATTTGAAATATAGAAATCGCAGGGGTTGTACCTCATGCCTCATCCCCCACCCCTTTAGTGTGAAATTAGCAGTCACATGAAAGTTATCTGTATTAATGTGTGTTTTTTTTTTACTGTAAGTAGTGATGTTATAGTGCAGGGAGGTGGTTAAAAAAACAACAACATTGTGAAATACTTCCATGATTAATGTATCACACAGCAGGTTTTTCAAATGGTTGTCAATAGGTTTTCCGTTCCGTTGCTTTAGGCTCCTTCAATAAGGTGTAGGGTGGATATTTGTCACACCAAAGCAAACACTTGTTCCCAAAAAAAGATTTGAATGCATGTAATGGATAATATAGCTGTCTCATTTTCTATTTTCTCATCAGACTCGATCACAGAGAAGCAACATAACTGGGTATTAAAGGGAGGTCAGAGGTCAGGGTCAGCTACACGACCAGCATCCCCAGAGGGGGTAGGAAACAACTGTTTTCTACAAGGTGTATGCATGTAAGGTTTTTTCTGAGTAAATAAAAAGTTGTGAGTTTTTATAGCCTATAATTTGTCATCATATAGTTTTCTACTCCACATTGCTGTATATTCATTTGGGGTAGAAATCTTTACTTGAAGTTCATCATTCTATATCTCATAAATACAAGATCCAGTCAGTAAAATTGTTCTTCTTTACTCAAGCAAAGACGTAAGGTACCTATGTTGGTTTGAAAACGCAAAATAATTTGTTTCAATTTTGTCATTTTGTAAGAATAGGTGTCTCTCTTTTTTTAAATGGTGGATATTTTTCATCATTTTTATCATTTTGGAACAAACTCCTCATATCCTCTATATCCACATTTGAAGTGAAAACACGACGCTAATGAAATATCACTTTGTTACACTAAAGTAAGGTGACAGATTGGCAGAAATGTCACATTCTTTCCATGAAGGTGTGAGAGACTTCTCTGAACATCTAACGAGTTAATAATCTAGTCTGCACTCCTCTTTGTGCCTGTGCAGTTAAAAGGGCTTCGGTTTAGATGGGTACGACCTAATTCACTTCCTCTTTCCCCTTTATTCTGCCATGTGACAAACAACAATTTCATACCTACAACTGTTTTTCAGCATTTTATTTTCACATGCTTTATGTTGATTTTTTTTTTTTTGCGCTGTTTCTTAAGTCTGCGCTAAAATGTGACAAGTCATTTCACGAGGACAATGTAGGTAGAGCTGCAAAGTAAAAACAAAACTGGGAACCGGGGCTCGGTGCTGCAAACCTTCAAAAACCACAGGCGCGGTCAGGAAGGCCTGCGCTGTCAGCTCCGCCCACGCGGTTCTACCCGCGGTGTGTGCACCATCACTTGAGTCCGCCTCTGCAAAAGGAAAGCACACCCTGCTTTTACAAAGGGCCACATCGGCCTGTGTGCCATGGTCTCATTGGCGGTTGCTATGATTGCTTTTTGCCCTTATTTGGATATGTCACTGCTTTTGAGAGTAAGCTCAATGGAATGTGTTCATTCAGTTAGGTGCTGCTGAGACCGGGGTTGATGTGGTGACCTGGAGTTTGGTGGAGTTTTAACACTCCGGTCTACTGGCTGATCCGGTCTGATCTGATGGGGGTCGACCTCCATCAGAAAATAAAAACGGAACCGAGTGGAGGTTGTGACAGAGGAGCCCTCAACACAATACTAAGTTGCTTCTGTGTCATGAGAGGGATAAACTGGAGATAGGGAAGTAAGGAGTTGTAATTTAAATGGATGGGGGGTGGATATTATCAACAGAAGGCACACACACACACACACACACACACACACACACACACACACACAACATGCTGGTGCGCGTGACTGTGTTTCATAAGGCTGATTAAAACTTCCTCTCTTCTGCAGTCCAGAGAGCGGCTACAGAACCGAGAGCGGGAAAGGCGCTGCTGCAGCGGCGGCGTGTCACATATGAGGATTTCAATTCCTTTTACAAATAACAGCGTCTTCTTCAGAATATTGCAGAAGTGTTGGAGGATCACAGGGGTGAAAAAAACACCCTTGCCTTCACTTGAATTTTTTTTTGCATTCTCCTTGTGATGGTTGTAAAGCAGGGCTGGGAGGCGCAAGGCCGCGGACGGAGCTAGAGCTAGTGGGGCTGGGAGTGATCTAGCGGGGCTGGGAGTGATCTAGCAGGGCGGCTCGGTGTTGACGCCCGGCTGTGAGCGAGGACCTCGGGGGAGCCAAAGGCAAAGGGAGGGGAAATGGCTGCCATCCCAGATAAGGTCTATCACAGGGGACAGCATGGGCTTTCGGAAGGCCCCGGCTCTGTACCCCCCTCACAGAGGGAGCCGGGATCACTTCCTCACTAGCGCAGACGCCCGAGCGCTAAGCGGCCGCTTCACATGCACTACCGCTATCAGCGGTAATGGGCGTAAGACATGGCTTCTAAGTGCACAGTAAACTATATATATCTTAACAGGTCAACAATCTAAAAGAAAACAAACAGCAAATGCATGAATACCCTGAATTACTGAATTATAAGGGGCCTTTTTCATGAACTCAGATTAACAAACGGTGACAGGTCTGAGTTGTAGCAAGATCAGAAAGGTGGCTAACCCAAGGTGACACCTCGCCATCGCACTCTGGCCTTCGCCGACGCAAATCCCTCACACAGGAATTTACGGCCGTAGTCATTTGGCCGCCGTGCGGTCTGGCGATTAAACACGCGGTCCTACGGCCCGAGGGGCGAAAGGTCCGATCCCTGCGACGGCCCGGCGCCCCGAGCCCGTTCAATCGTCCTCGAGAAAGACGCTCAAGGTAGAAGGCAAAATAACTCATTTCCTCACTATGTGTCTGAAATTCATGAAACCAATTCCTGGTACTATATGCGGTCAGGCTCTTGTTTGTGGTGATGTAAGCTGCATACAAGAACAATACCAGCATGCAACGCTGCTTATTGATGACGCATTCAGCACCGGCGTCGTCTCGTTCTCTAAAGCCTTGGAGGAGGTTGGAGGATTTGTTTCCCATCCCTGCCCGTCGGTATTGATGTCAGAATGACACCCATTAACCTACATGGAGAGACCATGGGAGAGCTGTAATGTACGGCGTAACCCTGCAACGCCTTTCAGCAGACATCCACACTGACAGCTATCATGCTTTCATAACACGCATAGAAAAGGTCTCAGTTAGAAAATGTGTGACCCACATGTGGATCCCAGCCCCGACAGGAAACTAAACTCCACACACACACACACACACACACACAACACGTTCAGGTTACAATTAGGTCCAGCGCACTCTCAAGGTTGCGTCACTATTTCTAATATTGAGCAATGTTACAGGTCTTCTTGAAACTAGATTTCAAAAGGCTGTGGAAGGAAGCACGAAGGAGATAAGCGGGGCTAGGGGGAGCTGCTACAAAAGGCCGCAAAGGGGGGCAGGAAAAAAGACGCCCTCAATCTCACTCGCGTATCTTCCGCCTAAGATTTGAAACGGTTACAGCAGTATCCAAAATCCAGAGAACAAGAGTCTAATCTGTGATATCATCAAGCAACGCTCTCCGAAGCTGCTTAGTCGGCAATGTTATGAGGGCAAAGTGATTATGTTTTCTTTCCTTACCGAAATGAGCTTTAACTTCAACCAGACAATGAAGCCATGTCCCCAGGAAATCACCCCGGGGACCGTTGTGCTCTAACAGAGATTGTGTGTGGTTTTGAATTCAGCCCCATCCGTTAACAGGGACCTGAAAGGCCTTTTCATATATACACTGGCGTTTAAAAGGTTTCAGGGGGGGGCCTGTTAGACCAGCTCAGCATTTTCCAGCAATGCCATCCCTCCACCGTGTCTCCTCGCCCCGATAGAGGACTCTTATCTAACATCTTCCAGGTCATCATTATGAGAAACCACACAGTCACAGTTGGAGGGGAGAGTGTTTTCACATTTACGGAGAATTGAAACCCCTTTGGCCTTTCAGTTGTGAAAACCGCTAGAATGATAAAAAAAAAAAAAAAAAAAAAAAAAGACCAAAGACAGTTTGAGGCGAAAATGTCACGTTCGTTTGAACGGGAATTCAGGTTATCGATACAGCGCGATGATATCTTTGGTGGGGAGGAATACACCTTGTACAAACATCTCATTCACATTTCTGATGCTTTGCAGCTTTTCCCCTTTAGCCTCCATCACTTTCTTGCTTCATCTCATCAGAGACACCAGATAACCATATCGGCGCTGTGAAGCAAACACAGAGTCACTGTGGCTCAGCGGGTCTTGCTGCAAAGCAACTACACTGACTTTATCTGTCTTTAAGTATTTTCTTTTATAATCATTTTAATTGTCAGAGTTTGTTCATTTTTGTCACATGGACTTGCCTTCAAGAGTTTAGTGCGTGCAGGCGTTGCACAGGAAATAACAAAGCCTCTTTTTTCTCAACAGGTACTTCCTGAACAACTTCTATCAAACAGACCAACTAACCAAACTTTCCTGCCCTGTTAACCAGTAACACATGTACAAATGTGAGCAGACATGCAGGACAGTGCAACTCAACAATTTGAGTACCTCACACACACACACACACACACACACACACACACACACACAGAGCTGTTAATAAACTGAATCAGTCCACATGATGGACACACACTACGGACTCGGCCCTGCTGTGTTGTAACCTGCCTTCCTCTCTGTTTATCATCACAGGCTTGTTACCCAACCTCATGTCGCAAATGTGCTCCCGAAGATACTGCTTGAAGCCAATATGTCCACGAGAGCAAAATTGCGTGGTAAATGACATCATCTCAGCATAGCACTGACAAGGGGAAGCTCAACCTGAACACTTTCCCCCCCAGCTCAAATGGAAAACATAGAAAAAATTAAAAAAGGAAAGCGTGGGAGGTTCTGGGTCACCGTCTTAACACTGGACTAGAAACTCACGTTAGGCCTTTTTGTATTAAGCTGAAGATGAAGATCAGGATTTTACGTTCACGTGTTCCAATACATTTTCGGGGCAATTTCTTTATTTCGCCATGCAGTTTGTTACACGATCGAGAAGGTGGTATCTGCTAGAATCTTTGTAGGCGTTTTTTTTAGAACAGCATCTGCAGGAGGCAAAGTGAAGACGGAAGAAGGGAAAGAGAGAGCAGCTATGACTGTTAGACCTCTTCCTGTGGTTACACCACGTGGTCGCAGAGGGTTCAAAAGGAGACGACTTCTTCTTCTCCATCCACTTCTTAGACAGACCCGAAGACACCTGTGGACACCGGTGGACGAGCGCGTCACTTATTAAGAGAAAAAAGGCTCTTCGGCGAGGTAAAGTATGGACGACATTGTACATTAAATATATCATGTATATTATCATGTATTATGAGATTGGATAACAAACTGTGTGTTACATAACGATAACAAAAGGCGTCGGCGAGGCTTTTAGTCCCTTCACTCTACATTCCTTGGATCTAAACACTCATCAGTAAAAGAAATCTATTAATTTATTCGTTTATTTGTAATTTGGGTTAAAAAAAATACAAATGTAGGAATGATTCTGACTTGCAGTATTGCTGATTTAAGTGTTTAGTGTAGACAATAGCTGCTTTCAGTGCCTCCAAATTAATTCTGAATTGAATGAGACGCATTCAATTCAGGCAATTCTTCTTGGAGTTACTTTACAGGAGTTAAGAAAGCGGCAATAATCTGTCGAACAGAAAAAGCTTACTCACGCCGGCCAAAATGGCTTCCTCAAGATAGCGCTTCCTCTGCCAGATCGAGCAGGTTTTTTTTGTCTCTTGCGGCCTTTACTGCCTCTGACCAACGTTAGCCGATGTTAACCAGCCTCAACCTGGGATTTGAATGAATTGCCCGGAAAACTACGTATGTAAATGTTTCAAGACAAAAATCAGGAACTGTGCATTTTCTAGTTTAAACAGAAGCAAGGAATGTGTTTGTGTAGAGTTGGAGGGAGAGTTTCAGTTTGTGTACGTGTGTGTGTGTGTGTGTCTGGGTGGGGTTGGTGAGCAGCTGTAGACTGAGTTGAGTAGAGACGAGGCAGGTGCAACGGCAGAAGAGAGAAGTGGGAGGACAGCCGACGGAAGAGGACTGTTGGAAGTACAGTGCAGTCATCCATAAAGTAGAAAGCACTACTAAACTCCTCGCCACAGTGTAGTGTTTCCTACTTTATGGATGAGTGTACTGTTGGCTACAGGGAGACCAACGGCTCAGCCTCGACGCACACTCAGGAAATCAGAAAAAGAGGAACCTGCTTTGTCTCACATGGCCACGCATTACCCAGAGTGTTGAGAGTCAGTTCACATGGGTTGTGTATGGCACCGAGGACAAAGCACGTCACTCTTTCCTCCATTTGACAATTCTTCTGTTTTTTGACTGTCCTGAAAAAAATAACATCATTGTATACACTGTTAAAAACTGTTTTTGAAAATTTGATGTTCAATAAAGATCAAAATAAAACACTTCCCTTGAGATTTTCCCTTCTGTTTTCTACACCAGATACATAGATATATGATGAATAAATACACGTGCATTACAGACTCAGCAGCACACAGAGTTTCTGTGAAAATATACATACTTTATTCCAGTAAAAAGATCCATATTGAAAGAAACCACCACAATTTCAAGTCAACAAGTCCTCTGTGCACTACTTCTTTAGTTACTGTTCCTCCATCAACACTGCCTGGACATGCAAAAAGACATCTGAAAAACAATATTAACAAAAATATTTACAGATGAGCTTCCAAAAAGGGTAATAAAAACATTAATATATAAAAGGTAAATCTTCCACCGGTTTGAAAGAATAAATGCAGATCAGGAAAGACAAAAAAACAGAGTTTCCCTCGCTGTATGAAAATATACCACATGGTCAAAGTCCCAACACTGAACTCTGTTCATTATATACAGACCAGCTCCCACAGCTTCCTTTCCACTGCATCAACACTTGTCAGACTACTCAAATATTGCAAACAAATCAAACTAGAAAAACTTAAATATGACAATAACATAAATAAGGCCGAACATGGGTATAACATTATTATGCATGCAGTCAAGAAACATCCTGTAAACAACATATTAAGACTAAACAAGGTCTTGTAAGGCTAAATATTATCAACTCATCTACAATGCTACCTATGCGTCCAGGTCCTATTCAGTCAGCAGAGCAGGAGCAGGACGGGTGCCTGTGGAGACTGAGGCAGGGCAGTCCTAAAGATCGCAGTAACAGTGTGGCCGCCTACTCACTACAGAGCAGGTAGGGGAATACTTGTGCATTAAAGGCCGTGAAATACAATATCAGTACAAATATTCACTGTACATTTCGGCAACTTTTGAGCATCCCCCCCCCTCACAAAAACACATACAGTACAGCCTCAGTCTTGCCTCTAACCCGGCCACTCAAAGATCCACCTCTAAAGTGTCATTGCCAACCCCCTCCCACAACCCACCCCACCCCTCCCATTCATTCTTGGCATCTTCTGCTAATCATCATGCTCCCTTTATGCAACACTGACAAACATGTACAATTAATTCTAAATTAAAAACATTCATGACGTGAAAGAAAAGATTTGCCTCCAACTTCTGTAATCAGGTGTGCTTTGACTCCATCGACCCATCTGGGAAACTTCAGCGGGGTGGAACAGAGGACGGGATTACTATACACCTACGAGCAAAGTGAAACCACATCCCATCTGCAAAACAACCGTCTGCCGTCCTATCCAGACTAGTTTCACTCCACTGAATATCCCCGCGGTGTTGGATGCTTGGTCTCTCTTCGCTAACAGGCAAAGCACCTAAGATTTTGGCATATTCCGCGGTCGTGACAGCCGCGGACTCCACAGGTGGCTCAGCGTACTAAGAAACTACAAGTAAAAACCTGAGAAGTTACTGAACAGCCCTGTGTCGAACAAATAAAGGATCTAGTAAGTAACTCAGAAAACAAAATCGCTGCATAATACATTGGTTGGTAGTCAGAAAAACAGTAACTAACTAACAGTAACTGAAAGGGCGCTAACCGACTGAAGGCCTGGTCCACACATTCGCTTCAACAACCTTACATCACAACTTCATAGAGGTAAGGGAACAAAGTCTTGACTGCTGGAAACAAACCGTCACTCTCAACCAAGCATCTAGTTCACCGACCACCTCGACTGGTTGTGATTAATGTGAAGTGGTGCAACGCTGCCACGAACCACCAAAAAACAAAAGACATGATTCTATCTTCTTGTGCCACTTGTAAGCTCAGTACATTTAGCTAGTCGACGGAGAGGGCAGTATGATGCGAATGTGTGGATACAGGGTCACAGAAAACTAATCACTGCACTGCATGGGTTGGTAATGTTAACATAACATCGTTTAGCCTGTCTGACCCAATAGTCACATGTCCAGAGTTGCTTGGAACGCGTCTCACCTTAAATACTCCTAAAATGGAGGCAAAATTAAGAGAATAAATAAATAAATGATGTTGGACCGACTCATCACATACCCTATCACAACACAGTAATGTCACAACACACCAGCGCCACGTCCCAAACTGTTCAGTACGAATACAATCCTGACTTCTGAAAGCGAAGTGCTGCTCCCATTAGTGGTTTTGAATGCTGGTGCATGCAGTATGTGAAAAAACCAACATGCTACATTCAAACCGCAACGGATCCCAAACGCTGACATGTTTAGCGTCATGATGCTATTCGCCATGGTTGGTTAACTTTACCATCACTCAATGGCACAGCGTCGTGGACCGTTGTTTAGTCCACGTATTCCTGGTGTATTTCATCCTGGATACTCAATCTAACAGTACAACATCCTGGTATTTCAGTATACTGACTTTGGAGAATAAGTTAGCCAACTGAGCACTGAAACAGCCTACTGAAGCCTATAGCCTACAGTACCACACTATTCTTGGACACACTGCAGGTCTGTCATCTCTATCACACACACACACACACACACACACTCACACTCACACTCACACTCACACTCACACTCACACTCACACACTCACTCACACACACACACACACACACACACACACACACACACACACACACACACACACACACACACACACATATACAATATGTAGTATGCAACATTTAGGCCAGCTGCGATTGTGGTAGAGTCATGAACATCATGAGGTCCCATGTTAATGTTAGTTTTTGAGAAAGGCATCTGTTTTCAGTCTCACCAGCAGGACTGGGCAGCTTTGTCTACACACACCAAAGAAGGGTGACCCTTCACATTCTGTACATTTACCAACATGCTCAACATTGTTAACTTTTAACCTTCCTTACAATAAATTAGACCTAAGCTACACATATCAAAATGGATGATCACTGTCTCCGACAGCTCTTCATAATGAGTAACTTCCTGCTCTGGCATCGCTCCATGCGACATGGTAATGAATAGGGCAAGATAATAACAAATAAATAACTGTGGTCAGTACAATGTACAATTACTCTTCAAGACAAAACACACAGAATACCTATGAATGGCAGGGACAAGCTAACAGATATTAAAATACATCCATTCAGAATGGATAGTGCATTCCTTCCTCTCATACAGAGGAAGAGCTGCTTCCATCCGCCTCCTTCAAAAGAGAAAGTGACACCAGTGGCTTAGCACGGGACTCTTAGAGCTAAAATTAAATGAGCTGTTTTTGTGGGGGGCTGAAGTCTGGAGCTACATCTCACTTTCACTCTGTATCATATTGCTCAAAGCAAATGCAAACCTTCAGGGGATTACCTGAAGTTTGATGCGCTGCATGAAAGCCTCAAGCTAGCGGACTACTGGTTAATACTTAGATTATTAGGAAGCATTTTCAGAATATCTACTTGTAAGCCAAGTGAGTTTGACCACTTCAACATGCACCTCAACATGCTCTTGTGATGCTGCCATTGGTTTCATAAGATACTCTATAGTTAACAGCTGGTCTAGTAATGTTCTAAAGAGGAGGTATAATCAGGTCTGTAAATATTGACAGTTAATGCATCAGTTATATTTCTGATAGCAACTAACAACACAGACTAACAATTGAGATTAACAGTGAACATGGAAAAAAGTGCTTTCAATGTGACACGAGCATTGTGAGTTAAATGTCCAACTCTCATTCTTTCTTGCTGGAGCCCAGCTTTTTAAGAAGCTTCTTCCCTTTGGAGAAGAAGCTTTTCTTCTTCTTGCCTTGTGCAGAGCAGTCCATCTGTGCAGGGCTACCTGCAGGAACGTGGGGGGGAGGAGGAGAAGAACCGCAGGCATGCACTGGGTCTGGGTCTGGGTCTGGAGCTGGAGCTGGAGCTGGAGCTGGAGCTGGAGCTGGAGCTGGAGCTGGAGCTGGAGCTGGAGCTGGAGCTGGAGCTGGAGCTGGGTCCGAGGCGGGGTCCGTAGTGGGTGTAAGTTTGGGTTGTAGGTCTGAGTGGTCTGTTGGGTCTGGACGAGGAGGTCCTGCCTGGGGGTGTAAAGCCTCTTCTACTGTTGACGGCCCAGGATCTTGTGGCTCTACAGAAGGGGTCCAGCTCACCTTCAGGTACAAAATAACAGTTTCCTGTATCATAACGTGCTCACTAATATCTAAAGCTTATTGATTGACTTCAATCTTTATATGCTCCTCAGTATTTAATGGGAACTCATTTTTAGAAGGGTATTAACAGAGGGACACAAGGATAGCAGGACACAAAGGAGAGGACCGTCGGTGGTTTTGACATCTGATAAACTGAAGGTGTAGTCTTGGAGGGGATCCTACGCAAAGGAGTAGTCTAGAACTACTGTTAAGGATGGAGGGAAGAGGACATTAACAGGGAACAAATGAGGTACTAGTGTCGATCACTGTGCTGAGGCTGTCCTAGCAGAAACACTTACGATCACGTCTCAAAGTGTACACTTCGTTTCTGCTTCTGCGAAAGGCCATGCAGGAAATGCAACAGGGCAAAATTATAGAAACGTTTTAGAAAAAAACCCAGCCACTGAAAATGTTTACAAGTGATGAAAAGAAAAAAAGGAAGAAAGAAACATGATGTGGGAAATGACGTATGGTTATAAATGGTACATGGTGTAACAGTAGTGTTTCTGTACAGTAGTGCATGCTTATCCGCTGTGTCCAAAGTGATAAACCATATATAGAGACAGAGTTGTCAAGCTACCTGCAATTCTTTTTTGGGTTCTGGTGCAGGCTGGGCCGGGGGAAGACCTGATGGAGCGTCCTCTGGTAAGGCCTGCAGGAAGTTGGAGGGCACCAGGCCTTTGTGTCCATTCAAGTCTCCCTAGAAATGACATGGGACAAAAGACATCAGAGTGTTTCAACAGCAAGGAATTCCAAGTTAAAAAAATCAGCAATATTTTCTGTTTTGCTACTTTCTATCACCGACTGATTAACATAAGCAGCTGGCTGAACAGACAAAGACAAGAGCGCCGCCCACAGAAACTCAAAGTGAACAAGACAATCAACAGAAAATCCAAGGACAACGACTGCAATCAAACTGTGTGGCCAGTACTGTGATAAGCCATCTCAGTGCAAAACCATCAATGACTGCTTGGCACAAAAGAAGTCACAGAAACAAAATAGTAAAAAACACAAACACGTAGCAACTCACGTAGAAGAATCCATCATCATCCATGTCACCAAACACATTTATGATGTCCCCTGCACCGAAGGTCAGCTCAGCCTGAATGGGGTGATAAAAAGGCAGGTAATGGAGCTTTGCCCCAGTCTAGCCTCTTGAATACAACATGAACCGGTACCGAAACAATTCTGACCTCAATATCAGTGTTGGGGGAACTCTCTCGAGGATCGTAATCAAAGATGGCCACCATCCTGCGAGCTCCCGGGGCTGGGTTCCCTACGGCAGCAGCAGCAGCAGCAGTCTGGCTGGGATCTGTCAGTCAAACAGAGAGGCACATACAGTACTGTCTAGGATCCTGCCAATAACAGCGAGATGTCTCGGCAATTCCAATCAGCTCAACAGCATGCATGTCATCCTCACTCAGCGTCATGCGGTGCTGAGATACTGTCATACCACTGCAGCTAAACACACAAAGTAAAAACAGCAGAGGGTTAACATCAAGGCACTTTCAGAGTTAGCATATTTATTTCCAACCAAATGGCGTTATCAGCCCAAGCTGTCCTGTTTTTTTCACCTACCAGAAAGAGCAACCATTTGGGGAGATACTATAATATCATTCTTAATGTTAAGGATAATAGGATAATAATGTTTGTTCATGTTTTGCAATTTGATACTGAAATTAAATACAACTTGCAATTATGTTTTTGTTCTGTCTGACTGCAGATGAAATACTATCCCTTACAAAATCCCTACAATGTTGAAATCAATCCTCGGGGGAAAAACCGCAAATAAATTCTTGGATACAACTTCGGACTTTCAAGCACTGTTTTAAGTAAACTGTAGTAAAGCCCCACCCCTATCAAGCGTTAGTGAAAATAAAGAAGACGGAAATTATTAGTTCATTCACTGATGGTACTTGAACTGTGAAATGACTAAAGAGTTAGGATAAGGGACCCCAGGCCTTTTATAATTGGGGGTTCATGAAGAAAATTAGGCAATTTACTTGTTTTTTCATTTATGCTTGGGGATCTATTTTCTAAAATACGCCATCCTTTTATTTTTTTTCCATGTTTTTATTACTTTTTCACCTAAGGGAGATTCAATTTTTCCAGAAACATTTTATTTGCTTTGAGGAGAGTTTTAAAAATGTTGACAGAGCGGTCCAAATCCCTCATCATACCCCCAAAATAAAAACAAACAATCCCTAATGGAGATGGACGACGGGGAGGTGAGACCTGGGGGGGGGGAGACTGCATCCAGAATACAGTCCTTTATGTTGACAGCCATTAAAAAGGAACAGAGGGAGAGAGAAGGTAAGAGGTCACAGGATGGCATGTAAATGGGGTAGATGCATGCTGGTCTCCGGTAGACACCGAAACTGTCATCTGATCATGCTGGTGAAAACAGAAAGGCAGAGGGCTGGCTACAAACCTTGACTGGAGGAGTCTACACTCTCCTCCCAGAGTGCCGCAGACTCCACTGCAAGAGATGGGGTGAGGGAAAAGAGTATCAGCAAGTTAAAGAGCGTCAATCTGCTCTTCCTGAGGCCCTGACACACTATCATAGAATAAGTAGGTACTAGGAGACCCATATTAGACCTTAATGCCAAAGCAAAATGCTGTCTGGGGGTACACATCAGTCATCACACTGGAGTAAACAAAGGCACAGATGGAGATCAGAGGGGATGGATGTTTCAACGAGAAAACAGTAAGCGGCCATGTAATTAATTTGCGACATAGGAGTCAAATATTGGCATGGTTACTTTTATTTTGACATTTTTGTTCAATAAGACGATACGCCGTTCCACTGCTGTGTCACAAATTAAGTTTTACATGAATACCCTATGAAAAGCTGACAGAAGGATTGAATGAGTTTTCATGAATGTGTCATTTAGCTGCTATGAAGCTGTTATGTTCAGGTGTGGTGTCATTTGGCACTCATGTAGAATGACCAAGTTGAAAGATGCTGGATAGCCTATGAGCAGTAAAGTAGAGTGAATACTAGGTCTGTATATGTAATATGAAACTAGTGCAGTGGACACCTAATCATAGCAGGAACATTTGACCGGAACGCTAGGGAACTGTCTCATTTCATTGTATTACTACACTAGCTAACCTAAGAAAATCCCCTCTGGTCGTTGAGTGACAGGCAGCAACTGAAAGAGCCAAAGCTAAAAGTGAAAGACAGAGAGAGAGGCAAACCAGAGAGCGAGAGAATAAAAGGAGGGAGGCGGACAGCCACAGTCTGCAGCGAGACACACCTTTCTTGGATCGTCTCGGTTTCGGCGGTGGAACAGGGCGACGCGGAAGCTGTGCGTGTGTGCGAGTGCCTTTATGGAGTTTTAGAAAGGAAAATCAAAAAAAATTGAAAACAAAAAAAAACAAAAAAACAAAAAAAACACAGAGATGCAATATTGAGAGAAGCAGACGAGACAAAAAGACAGAATGAGAAGCCAGTGAAGAGCAATTTAAAAAATGACAACCAATGAGCAGCAGACACAGCAGCGAGACCAAGTGGAAGTGAAAAGGTTAAACCATCTGCAGAGACCATTCTGGGTAGAAAGCAGGAAACAGAAGCAAAGTGTCAGCTTGATTTGCCGGGTGGCTCGCTCTATGGCTCCCTACCACCTTTCCCACAGGCAAACACTTTTTTTTGCGTGACACTTTTAGACCCCTGCATTACAACGCAGTAAATGTGCTTGAGAACAGATGGTTATGATTTCTTAAATAGCAGTAAAGTGCAAAAGAAACCCATTAAGGCACACAAAGCATCTCTACGGGGAAGCATTTTAATTGAGTTCAACCGAAACCAAGTATAAGTTGATGAGCTTTCTCTGTGCCTGCTGCTAGGCTAACAAGTCCTCCTCGCATCTGAAAAGCAACATTTCCTTCTGAGGACTTCCTCAAACAGACTGCAGACAAGAAATATGCCCATGTGTCTCTTTTCACAGCTTGACAATTAAAGGACTATAAAAAGAGACAAATGAACAGTGGAGAGTCAGGTGGCTTCTACAACACTTGTGCTGCTATTTTCACTTTCCACTGAAACACGAACAATGGAGATATTGTGAATAAAACATCAAAATATACACCTTTTGTAACAGATGCAAACATCCTCATTTTCCAGTGTAATGAAACACATTAAGCAGAAGACAACATAATTAGGCTTCACACAAAAAAGAATGCTGCTCATTTGATCTGAAATCTGAACATAGCTGTCTTTAGGTAGCTGCTGGGTAAACGTTTGGGGGCTGGCTGGTGAAGCGTACCTATCTTCTCCATTGAGGCCTCTGTGGACAAGAAGCCCTGCTGCAGTAGCTGCTGTCGGGTCTCCTCGTCCTCCACCTGGATCTCAGACACCATGTTGCACGGCACGTATCCCAGATGACCACCAGACTCGCCTCTGTAAAACCCATCTGCATCTTTATCTCCATAAACCTGGGGCAGAGGGTGTAAAAATATATGGATTAAATATGGGAGGTGTAATCTATCGTGGACACTTTCAGTGAAAAATATTATCAGGGTTATCAGTATTATGTCTGAGCTGTGCGGTGGCATACTTTGATGATCTGTCCTTCCCTGAAGGGTAGCTCTTCCTCAGCAGCATCAGGATTGGGTGACATGGTGGCAGGATCATAGGGGAAGAGGGCCACGAAGATGCGTATGTCGTTGTCTCCAATCATCTTCGGTGACTCACCGCCCCCTGCACAGAGACACCCAGTTAAAATGCTCCATTGGCTGCCATGGTTCAGCAACATTTGGCACAGGATCAATATAATTAAAGCACTCGTATCCTCAGCTGACACGGAGAAGGCCATTCACACATTCATCTCCTCTTGTTTAGACTGCTGCAATTCCCTCTACTCCTGCTCTCTCCTCTCTCTCTCTTCGTCCCGGCAGCTCATCCAGAAAGCTGCTGCAAGGATTTTGTCTGGTGCCACACGTAGAGATCATATCACTCCAATTTTAGCCTCCCTGCACTTTTTATCTGTTAGTTAATCAATTAAAACATCCTACTGATTACTTTTAAAGCATGGCATGGTTTGGCTGTGAGCTACACTACCCTCTGTCTGGTCCACGGTCTGGACTGGAGCCCAAAGGGGGCCCGGGTGTTCTGCATTAGGGCCCCTATACTGAGGAACAACCTGCTTGAGGAGGTGAGGCTGAATCAGGTCAATCACTTCTTAAAACCCATATTTCTAAACTTGCTTTCTTCTAACCCTTTTTAGATTCTTAATTCTTAGTTTTTAAATATTGACTAATTTGATGCCTGTCTTTAAAAAGCTATTATAAAGAAATGTATTTTATTACTATTTTTAGTATTATTTCACCACCACGCGTATGCTTTGCACACATACACGTGCGATGGTCTGACAAATGGTAGAGCCCGCTCGCCCCTCCCCCACCGTCAGTGCTGCTACGTCCTCAAAAGAAGCAATCAAGCTAAACCACTGATCCTAAACTGTATGATCTGCTTAAGAAATGTGCACTCATTCATGATCTGTGGCAACCAAGCAAGAGGGGAAATGATGACAAAAGGAAGTAGAGCTTGACCCACTCTCTCCAAAGAATAGTCTGAGCCTGGGGATATTTTTAGACATAACATTTAGCATAAAGGGATATTCAATAGCTATCAATAGAGCATTAAATGTCTTTTAATACATGCCATGATATAAATCGTGCAAAAATATTTAGGCCTGGGGCACTGTGCGTGTGTGCAGCATGGAGGACGTGATCACACCACTGTGACCCAAGGACTTCGTATTACAACTCCTCTGCTAGCCTATTTGAAGTGTGAAGTTCTGAGACTTAAGGAGACTTGTTCTCCTATCTCATTAGGGAGGATCAGCCCATCTGTGGCAAGAGTCAGGGTCAGAGAAACTGCACACTTTCACATCCTCACTGATTTGCTAGTAGGTCGCACACAACTTCTCCCTGCTCCCTTCCTCTATCTGCATGCACGTGTACCCTTGTCCTTGAGCGTGGAGTCAACTGTGAACCCCCCTGCACACGCCGTGAGCGCAGCTTCACCCGATCAATCGGCAGTCTGTTTCATCACAACGATGGTTAAGAGAGAGGGGGAGGAGGGAGAGAGGGAGAACTGCAGCGGGACAGAGGGACACAGAAGGACTTCCACATCGAGTCTTTCATCGCTGGCTAATCTAAGTTACTATTTTCATGGCTGTCACTTCCTCCTGTCTCATGTCATGACAAGCCACTTTGGGTTAAGCCGGTTCTCAGCTTAGCAGGCTTCTCCATCTCAGCTAGAGCGCCTCTTCCCCCTCCCTTCCTACACAAGGTGCTAATCTGAGTAGCATCCTGTGTGAGAGGGTGAAGGCTTGCCAACAGAAGGCACAGGTGTGTCAGCATTATCTTATACGCGTCCGATGCACTTATCGGAGCGCAAGAGGCAGAGGCACAAGGGACGGAGGAAATAGGACGGACAAAAAAGAGGAAAGGGTCGCTGACCTTTGAGCCGCCTGGCTTGCGAGCCTGCTGCTTTGGAAGATAGATCTGCCTGGCCTCCCCATGCTGTACCGGCCTCCACTGGTGGGATTCTGCTGGCATCCTGCTCAACACATAGATACATAAGCAGACAATCAGAAAAGCATCTTATGCAGTAACAAAATCACTACTGGGGTTCAGAGAAAAGTGAACAGCAAATGCAGCCATTCATTTTTTTCATCAACATTTCAGAATCTATGTGCCATGTAATGATAATACATTGGAAATGATATTGGATGCAGTGGGAATACAGCACGATGGAACTTGAAACCTCAAATACATCCAACCCCAGGGTTTCCATCATTCTACTGTTTCAACCTTGTTGCCTTATGTGGTGTTAGCAGATGAAAAGGACAGAAATGGAGTAAAGCATTTCAAATCTGATGCAGGACTAGGCAGTACTGTCTAGTATAAGGAGCCAGGAGGTTTTCAAGGAACAACAGGAAGTAGTGCAGTCTGACAGGGGGGCAACAGATTCAGCTAGAAAGGACGGCGGACAGGAATACTACATTGATGGTGGAACAGGACAGATCAGGAGAGAATTGGAGGAGCCACAAGGGAAAAGGGAATTGGCTTAAACCTTTTGCATCCACCTTCTGCCCACATCTCGGCTGCTGAGCTGACATCCCCATTACTACTATTACTACTACTTGCATGTGTAAGAATGCAACATGCCCTAACAAAACCTCCCAAGGGCTCCCTGTCCTCCTACTGTCCACAGCTCTGACAATGATGTAGGACCTAATAAGGCGATGTCTCCTGAGCTGCTGAGTTGACTAATCCCTAGGGAAGGCTTCTCCACTAAAAAAAAACACAAAAGGTTTCAGCCGCTCTGCTAGAAAGGGGAGGAGGGGGCTGGTACAACACACCCATTGCTGCTGGCCTGCAGCGACGACAGCCTGCGGATCAGCCTTAGGCCCGCTGCGGTGGGGGGGTCTGCCGTGGTCCATTTGTGCCCCCCCCAGCCACCACTCAGAGCTCATCTGCTCCACCATCACCTCCTCGTTGTCGTCTGTGCCGTACTCCACATCGATCTCCACCCCCGCACCAGGAGGTGACCTCAGTGTCTGCACCGTCTTGCTGACGTGGTAGGCCGCTGGTGAGGTGAAGCCATGGCTGGGGTTGGCTGCCGTGGTGACAGCCATCTGACTCCTGAGCAGGGCCTCCCTCCTAAGGCGGTCCCCTAGCCCTCCGACCAGCGCCATAGCTCTCTCTCTGCTGTGGGGGGTTGTTTGGGGAGGACAGCGGGCCAACGACCGCCTGCTGTCGGGACCCTCATACAAGCTCCTGTCCTCTTCTTCGGGATAACCGATGGTGTCCACGGTGTCTGTGTAGTGCACTCTGTGTTGGGTCTTAGGCCTGACCTGCAAGCCTCCATGCCTGGGTGAAGGGTCTTTGGTTGGAGCTCTGGGATCCCTGCTGACATGGTAGTGGTGGTGGTGGTGAGGGTTGGGGTGATGTTGGTAGGGGTGGTGCTGGAGGTGTTCTGAGCCTTGAAGTTCAATGTCTCTGGGGTGAGGGTGGCTGCGCCTGGGACGGAGCTGTCTGTGGTGGGGCAAATGCTCCTCTGGACTGTCCTCCTCCTCGGTTATCTCAGGAATGCTGAACAGCTGGTTGCTGTGGTGGACCTGAGGAGGCAACTTAAGGATCCTCTCAAGAACATCCTCATCACTGTCTGGAGGCTCCAACTTGCTTGACTACAGGGGCCAGGCAAGCAATAATGGGGTGGCGAAAGAGTGAAGGGATATCATATAGTTCAGTGAAAATAAAGGAAGTGAAGACAAAGCAGTGGACAACCCAGCCATAGCAAAAGAAAGAGAAAAGAAAAAACAAAAATAATCAAAATAGTGTATTCAAGAAAATGACAGAAAAAAACAAGACCACTAAAGAACTTTAACCATGCAAGACAAACTGAAAGAGGAGTGAATATTTCTTTCCAAGAAGCAAAAGTCACACAAAGTGCCTATAAATGATGTAATGCAACTAAGTCTTTTACCCTGTTTGATGTGTATCCTCTGGTGTGTGACTCTCCTAGGTGGTCAGAGTAGAGGTCTTCCTCCTCCTCCTCCAGGATGTCGGACAGGTCTGAGCGGCTGTTGTCTGCATGGTAGTCACTGAGAGGCTCCACCAGACTTCTGCCGTAACTCTGTAGCAAAGGACACATCGATGTGCTCTATCAATCAAACTATCCACCTACCCAATCCAATCCTTCAGAACCAGTCTCCTTCAGAACAATGCAACTCAACTGAATTGCAACTGAAGTGGTGGGGCTCGATGGAAAAGGACCACTATGGTGCACTTTCGATTGCCCTGGATAGAAGCCCTTGGCAACTCTACATCTGGTCTGCATGTTGCCAGAAGGCTTCAGACATCACATTTGAAAGGAATTTAAAAGGTTACAACTGAAGCATTAGGCTTTACTATTGATTTACATTAATGTATATGTCAGAAACAGCTGTTCGGATGGATAATATGCTATGGTGGACTTAAATCTATGGGAACTGAAGGGACTCCCCATTGGTGTTCACAGGTTGCTATCAAAGCAACACCTCTATGATTGTTGCTGTGGAGAATACACTATGGCGGGTCAATACAACCAGAACTAACCTGCTGCCTACTGCCATATGACGGCTCTTGCTCCTGTCTCAGGAACTCCTCGATGGACACCAAGCGGGTATTCTCCCTCTCCTCCTCTACTTCTGACTCCAGTGGTGAAGGGTTGCGGGGTCGGAGGGGGTGAGTGTCCTGAGGGTTAAGGAGGTCTGTAATCGGAGCTTTGGGTGGGGAGGGAGTACGGAGCTTGGCACTGGGGTCCTCAAGAAAGTCTGTGATGGACGGGAAAGGGCGTATCGTTTCAGGGCTGCCGGTGTCTCTGCGCTGCTCCAACGCTGCTGCTGCTGGTGCTGCCACTGGCTGGGGTTCTGGTACTGAGGCTGTGGGTGATGTCATATTAACCTGCAGACAAAAAAGCGAGATGTTCAATCCCATACCATTAAATCAACTCTGTAAATCTGTAAATCTGAAATGGGCTTAACAGCAGTAAAAGAGGCGGGCAGTCAGGATTACCACTGGAGTGATCGTAGAGGCTGCTGGTAACGTGGCCTCATTCGCAGCAACAGATGAGGGGTTGGCCCAGGCCTCCACATATGAGGCAGATGAGAGAAGGGCTTCTGAGTGGAGGGCATGAGGAGGGTTGGCAGAAGCCTCCACTGTGAGGCCAATGGCATGTGTGTCTGATGGCAAAGTGTGGGGCAGCATGGAGACTTTGGCAGCAGAGTTCCCATAGGTGGGCGATGAGGGCAGGATATTTGGATCTGTGGGATCTGGGAAGGGCAGGGCTGGCACTACTGGGACAGTGGCGACTGGGCCCTGCCATGATGGCAGCGAGCTTGGAGGGCACGTTGACTGGCAGAGAGTCACAGGACTCCCCGTGGGCAGACATGGTGCGGACGGTGAGGTGCTGGGCTGCCTGCAGGGACTGGATCTGAGATGGGCCCAGCAGGGCACTGCCCGCTGTAGGAGATGACACCTCCAGCACCTTGGATAGGAGAACAGCAACACATTTAACATTCCCAATTATAAAATGGAACGCCAACCTCCAAAAAGCCACACATGGAATATGTTTTCATCTTCGTTCTTTTTAGGGATTAGAAAGACAAATACATATTTAGTTTAGTTAAAAAGAATTGCAAAGATAAAACGGTGTATTCTTGCCTTTTTCTTGTCAGCAAATATTGTGTATCCAGTGACACGGACCCCGTTGGAGGTCCCGGCAGCATCTATGGTGACAGGCAGCCAGCTGATGAGGGCGATCCCTGGGGAGGGGCCGTGCTCCAGCTGCACATCCAGTGGAGCATCAGGGGGACCTGCAGGGATTAAAAATCATACCACAGCAAAAACAGTGGTTTCATTTAATTTGCAACGGGGCTCAATCAGGACCATCAGGCTGCATGTACGTGTAGCTAGTGTGTCATCACTTGTAGATCTTCTGATGAATAAAAAAAAAAACATGTTTGTGTGCCCACTGACCTGCCATCAGTGTGTTGAAGGTGATGGTGGCGCTTTTGTGTTCACGTCGCTCCACGGGCAGCTCCCATGGCGTGCGGTGGGGCCGCGCCTCCACCTTAACCGTGTACTGCAGGCTGGGCAAGAGGTTGTTGAGGCACAGCGAGTAGCAGCCAGCCTTCACCAGCTCACACTCCTCCTCGTTCAAGGACACAATGTGCACATAGTTACTGTTGCTGGACAGCCAGGCTAGGTTGGCGGAGGTGGCGGTGATCCGCTCCACGCGCAACTGCGTGGGTGCCACACACACATCCCGTCCCACCAGCATGCTGCAGCGGAGCTGGTCTGATTGGCCCTTCTCTGTCAGGCTTTGCACCGACACGCGGTAGGCCTTGAGGTTTATGTCTAACCGCTCCAGTACCGCTTTGGTCTGGGCGCCGAAGGGCACATTGAGCCGCAGCTCCTGGTCCACATACACGTTATAGCTCCACACGTTGCCCCAGCCAGCTGGCACCAGGGGGGGGTCCCAGCCGATGATGATGCTCTTGGCCAGCTGCTTGATGAGGGTGAGCTTGCGTGGGTAAGGCACAGTGTCCACTCCCACCTCCTCCAAATCCAGGTCCAGGCCGTTGGTGAGGGGGGCGGAGGTCGACGCTGACTCTGAGGGGGCAGAGGCAGGGCCAGAAGCTGCAGGTGCCTCTGTCCTTTCTGAGGTGCTGAGGCCCATGTGGAGGTGGTGCTGTTGGCTGGCACTGTGGAGACTGCTGTCCAGCAGGGAGTTATGGGACAAGTCCCCTGTCTCTGGATGGTGAGCGCTCATGACATCGTCGTCAGAAACGCGCTCCACAAAGTTAGAGGGGACCAGCCCTCTCCGCCCATCCATCAGCTCACCTGACAGGAAATAGTGAGTCCAATATTGGAGACAGAAACATTAACTCATAGGGAATCAGATGAGATGTGTCAGAGGTGAGGCTTACCTTCATAGAAACCATCATCATCCATGTCTCCATACACATAGATGTATTCTCCAGCAGTGAGTGGTAGCTCCACTTCTGGGTTGTCATTGGGGCCATCATATGGGTTATAGCTGTAGAAAGTCACCAGGAAGCCATTGTTATCACATATTGAGAAAATGGTGACTTGGCATGCCTATAAAGTGCAACACTTACCTGTATCTCGCAATGAAAACCTGAAGCTTTGCTGCTCCTCTGCTGGCTGTAAAAGGTGCTGGGGCCACATCAATGTCCAGCTCCTCTACTTCACTGGCCGTGTCCACCTGAACGCCACAGAGAAACCGTGAACCACTGGGACCGTGAGGCACCCCGGGTACTGCTTGAATCAACACCTACTAAAACTAATGTTCCAACAACCATTGTAAATGTATAGATGAGAAATATTCATCTAGGAAACATGGCAGGATTCTCAGTGGATCACTAACAAGCAGTGATGAAAAGTACTGATGTATTTGAGTAGAATACATTTTTTTAAGTGCTTGTTAAGAAAAAAGCCTGAATAAAAGACTGCCCGATAGTAACCACATTACCTGATTGATCATTATCAATGCTAGTGTTAGAAAAGGCTACATTTTGCTTATAAATCGCTACTATCAAGGCTATGATTGAAAGGAAATGATTGTGTTTGAATGCAAAGTAATTTTCTAGAAGCTAGAAAATGAGAATTTTAATGAATAAATTAAATTAAATTAATAAATACTAGAAAAAGTAGGATACCTCAAAACATCTATTAAAGTACAGTATCTACAATACAGGTAATTAGTTACTACCCAACATGTGGATGGATTTTCAATTGTTGCACACAATGCAATAAGAAAGGGCGTATTTATAGTTCCCTGGGAAAACCTTTTTAAGGATAATCACTTACAACTACTATAACCTTCATAATCCACAGTAGCCAGCGGATTATCTCACTAAATATGAGCTTTATAGAACTGTAGGCAGACACGCTGGCTGACTAGATGAAAGGCCAGCGACCTGCCTTCAGTGGAAGACTAAAAACGGACTGTTTTTAGAGACACGCCCCAACTGAAATATTATTCTTAGTAGTTCCAACTTGTTTTTCTTATGCTGTGTGAGCAGAGTGAGCTCTGGCACATTCAGCTGTACTCTGCAATGTTGTGTGAGACGACAGAAAGGTTAAGGAGGGTCTTAATCCATCAAATCCATGCAATCAATGTGCTTGTGCATGGCCATCTCAGTAATCTTGATGATCAATCTGCCCATCTTTGTAGAAACAAAGAGAGAAGAAGAGCTGCAGGGAGGCCAGAACAATGTCATAACCTTGATGTGCTTCAGTAAGAGGAATGCGCTCGTACACCAGGCTGTACAGTAGAAGACGCACAAGCATGAGCAGCTCTAGATGGTTCAGATAACAATGAAGTAGCTTGGTGATTCTAACTGTAGGGGCTAAGTCAACGCATGAATGAACTATTTTAGATTCTTAGTTACAACAACACTGTGCTACCACAGCACTTGGGTGTTAACAGGTGGAGTTTTTAAAGTCAATTTAGTTTCACTCACTCTAATCATGCTCAATGCTGGATGGTACATCATTACTCGGAAACACATTACAGTAATTACTTTTCCCAGTAACAACATTTCAATTTCAGTAGTAATATTACAGTGACCAACCAAAAACATAGTTCTTACCCCCTCTAAATATCAGATTTAAGTTGAAGTATACAAAAACTATATCAAACTATCAAAGTGGAAGCACTCTCACTACTTAGATTTTATCGAGTGACAGGATGACAGCAACATTGGCCATCAATGCTATTTGGTTCCAGAGTTATACTGATTTCAGAGGGTAAAAGGATGCAACCGCCAATTTTGGGGGTGTAACGGAAAATACATATTTAATAATAATAACTACAATTTTTTTGAGTAATGGGCCCAACACTGATCACAATGCACTATGCTTTTCCATAGCCGTTACCTCGTGTGTTGGGCTTGACTTGTGGGGACTAAGGTGGGTGTCAGATTTGGGAGTGAGATGTGTGGTTTCGGACTTGCTGGAGGTGGAGCCTGACTTGCTGATGCTGATGGTGGGCAGCTCTCGATGCTTGGTGACAGGAGAGCGCTCCGCCCGGGAGAGCCCTGCGGCGTGGGGTGTAGCCCCCATCCGCAGTGCAGCGGCCACACCTAAGAGGAGGAAGAGGAAGAGGACAATACATAGTCCATTAATGAAGAGACAAGCCTCTCTCAGCTAGGTGGGGGAGGTCAGTGGCTGACATGCAGGAGGCTGAAGGTTGAACCTGGCTGATGATTAAACAGTGGCGCAAAATCCTCTGTCTCCATCTGTCAGAGTTCAAAGGTCACTGCTCTAAGGCAACGTGTGTCACACGACCACTGGTAAGAGCTACAGGGCTTAGCTAGTTCCACAGTCCACAGACAATGTGGGCCTCATTTTCTCACCTCAGCCCTTGAGCACTGACCTTCATGTGATTGTGTGCATTATAGACCTAAGCTCTGTGATAGTGGTGGGCTGAGACCGTGTTGGTCATGACAGCGACCTGGAGGTGAGGGGCCAGTTGAGAACATGCAGCTCTTTTCTGATAGTACCCAACACATTTTATGAGTAAGAGAGAGAGAGAGAGTACCGAGCGGATCCTTCCCCTCAGGGCAGGGGAAATTGTCACCTCCCTCGAGACTCCAGAAGGCTATGTCACCCAGACACCCCATTTCCCATGGGCCATCAGAGTGTAAAACACCTAAATGGCATATAGACTTGGTTGTAAGGAAAGGAAGGAAAAGATAGACTGGTGAATAAATGCATAGCTGGATTCATACAGTAGTAGGGATTTGGATTGCCGTACGTCAAAGCCAGCTGTGGCTAGGATTACATTATAAGGGCTATTCTAAAATGCTTAGTATGGAAACCTGGTTGTCAGTTGGGTTTAAATGAGTCCAAAACCATCAACAATAATATGAATATGATCTGAATTGTATGGGTGACTTTATTGGCTTGCGTCTATGGATATAGGCAAACGCCCATGGTGGTGTGTGTTACCTCGGTCTGTAGTCAGGCCCACCCCATTGGTCAGAACAGAGAGGCTGGGGTTGGTAAGGAGGGCAGAGCCAGCCAGGTCCACCTTCGAAGCCTGCAGCCGGAACGTCTCCAACTCAGTTGACAGCAAGCCAAACTGCTCACTCTGACTGCGACATTTCTCCTCCAGATCTCGCACCTTTGACTACACATACGACATAACACACAGAGAAAGCAGATATAGAAACCCAGTGCCAAACCTTTTATTTTTTAACCATATTGCACTATGACCTTCCCTCCCTTTTCAATGGTTTGGCTTGGTACCAGGATCATGAAAAGCTTTCGACAATGTCCGCTATGCCAAGGACTACAGCATCCAATATGCACAGTATAAAAGCTATGAATTCTTTGTTGTGTTTGTATTCTTTGTGATTTCAGTGTTAAGCGTCTTTGGGTACTCAGAAAAGCGCTATATAAAATAAATGTATTAATATTATTGTTTTTCGTCCAACCAATCCACTGATTATGTTTTGTTCATTCATAGCTCCATCTTACATGATTATTTATGAAGATGAACAGATGAAACAGATGAAAAAATAGGCAAAAGCAAACACAATACATTGCTTCCTACATAGGTTGTAAAAAAAAATTCTAATTTCAGGTTTCTGCAAGACACAGACATTATTATCAGTCACTGATACATTTGTTACAAGCTGCAAACACAAACCACAAAGAGTGAAAGGAACAAATGAAGGTACAAAGGAGGGAAATAAAGGCAGATAGCAGGTTGAAAGGCTTTGGTAGAAGGTTGCTTTTTGGTAACAGGGGAAACAGGAGAACAGGGTGGAAACCATGAAAGTGTTAATGGGGAGTTGTTGTCCTCCTGCCTTACAGAGCATTCACATTAGCAAAGCCACTAAGGGGCAGGACTCAGAGCCAGAACACTACAGAGGTTAGCTTCAGCCCCACTGAGTTTCTATGAGTGACTGATTTCGCTTCCGGTTGTGGTGGGAGTTTCCTGGCAGGCCGATCTGACAGAGCCTCTGCATGAAACTGTCTGAACACAATATCCGGTAAAAACTCTCACCTACGTGAAGCCTCGTCTGTACAGTTCAAGTGGTAAAGACTGCTACAACTCTGAAACCAATTGCTGATAGCTTGTTGTGTACAGAATAATCCCCAAATATATAACGACAGTAACTACACACAGCTGTCAAATTCACTAGCTATATCAGTCTTAGCATGTAGACTCTACCTTAATATAGTGAACCTAAATAACAATCCAATTCTCCTATAAGCAGGTTAAGTGTTACTGTTGTTACTCCTGGCTCATAACGTACAGAGGAAAACACAAAGGGTACACAAGCAAATCCTGGCTGAATTCTGTCAACTAATACCTGGGCTATGTAATAGCTTAATAATAATTTGTTAACTTCATAGGGTCATGTGTTCGAGACTTTGACAAGGCAAGGTGTTGGATTCTGTCTACAGAGGCTTGGGGGGGGGGGGTTTGTGATGGCAAAAAATATGGCCTGGGGAGTCAAGGAAGCTATGGGTTGCCGGTACCTGCATGCAGTCCAGTGTATTCTGGTTAGCAAGGAAATAACACAAAGGACAAAAAGATAAAAGTAAAACACATGCTTGTGAGACAATGAGTCTAGGAAGACACATTTTTTAAATAAAGAAACACAGCAGTCAGAAGCCAGGTCAGTCCTGTCAGTAACCAGCATCACTAGAATGTCTCTTGGCCCCCACAACAGCTAACATCTGCCCTTTGAACGAAGACATACATACGTCCTCATTATATTTCATGAAATTGCTTTTCAAGACATTGCAAAAAGCTATGTGTGCGAGGGCTCTTTGGAGGAAAAGAGACGTTCTCCTGTGATCCTTTGGGTTCAAACAGAGAGAGTGAGAGTGAGAGGAGAGCAAAAGGCGCGAGGGAGAAAACATGAGCATTTTCATAACGGGAGCAACTATACTCTACCAGCTCCCTCTGCAACACAAGCTGCGTCAACTCCTAAAATAAAATACACTTCAGTTAGGAACACAAAAATAGAGACAGAGAAAAAATACACACATATTGAGAAAACACTCTTGTAGGTTTAGTAGTCTTTTTGACCCTTTTTCATCCTTCTAAAACTGCAGCCTCGTAGACACACGGGGACTTCAACTGTCTTCATTTTGCATTCAAGGTGTGTGAATGTAAGCATAAACTCCACGAGGCAGTGGAGACGCCATCTGTTCAAACGGTTATCTTTCCAGTACCCATAAGTGCTACAAAAATATGAATAGTACTTTTCTGTAACGGTTGCTCTGCCAGGTGTTTAGATCAACACAAAGAGCTGATTGTGTATCCATGCTGCTTCAGTGGCAACGGGAAGTCTTTTGTCTGCCGAGGACAGAGCGAGAATTAAATATTTATACTCTTGATGTTTTGGTGTTAGGGAGATGAGACATGCCTGCTTCAATAATGAATGAGATTCTATCTTGCCAGACGGGGATGCAGCAGTGCAAGAAAGTACTACTAAGGGACTTGGCAAAAATGCTCCATCTCTCACTAATACTGGGGCTGGGTGAAGGAGTTGAACTCGTGTCGTGGGGATGAACACCAGTGCAGTCAGTTGGGTATGTCATCCCAAACTCAACACAGTGCGTGGTAATGAAAGTACTACATGGTATTTAAATGTCATTTTATTTATTTCTCTTGTATGAGAGACTGGTGATTAGTTAGTGATTTATAGCAATGTACAAACTCACCTCCAGCATCTGAACCACCCCTTCATGCTCCCTCTTGGCGAAAAACTGGGCCTGATGATTAGAAGACAGTTGAGGTCAACGTTGGGTGTTCACTCAAGAAATTCTAATTCACAGCCCTGTTAGAAATTGTCCCGCCAAAACTAGATGCCTTATTGGTGCCCAAAGGTTGCCTCCTGCTGGACAAAGTCTCCATTTCCCACCATTAGGGTGAAAAGAAAGCTAAAGCCCATTAGGGTTTGATCCTTAACATTTCTCATGGCCAGGCAAGAGAAACTGCAGTTCTGGCAAAATGATTAAGAGGAATGAACAAAAGGCTGTGGTGCTCACCCGCTGTAACCGTTTGATTTCATCCTGTTTGAACTTGAGGATAGCCAGTGCCTGCTCATGTTCCAATTCCAGCTGCTGCCTTCGCTCGGCGACCTCTCGCATATGCTGCACGCGTAAAAGAAATGCCATGTGACAATCCTCAGACGTCTACAGATATGAACATTTCCTTTAGCACTGTTGTAAGGAGTTAGACTCATTATAAGATATGTGTGACCCTAGTTGTACCTTTAGGACCTGCTCTAGGTTCTCCAGTTTGGCACGGAGTCTCTGGTTCTCCTCGAGAACTGAATTGTGTTGAGCGGTCACTTCAGAGAGGTCTTCCCTCAGCTCCTCATTCTCAGCCCGAGTCTGGGAAACAACAGAGACGAGACATATAGCACAGCTGACTGGGTCGCTGAATGTGACTGACGTTTGTGATGTGATGTGGACGAGAGAGCAGGGAGACACTGACCTGGTCGAGCAGCTGTGCCTTCCTCCTGAGGAGATCTACCTCCTCCTTTAGTTGCTCATTTTTGCCTTGCTCATCCTCAAGCTGGCTCTCCTATTAAGAGACGGCAACAAAAGATTGAGTTGAGGCGAGGGGAATCTATTTATCCTGAATCATCAAGAATAACATTATCTGCACTATCGTAACCGATGCTAGTGAGCATTGGAGAGGGAAAGGCTGGAGCGAGCAGATTCCTTACCAAATCCAGACATCTCTTCTGTCGCTTCTTTACTTCATGCTCGAGGTTTTCACATTCTTTTCTTTTCTTGCACAGCTCACTTTCCTGAACAAACAATGGTTACAAAGCGAGGGAAAGTTACACTGCATCTTCACACGTCAAGAAATCCGTTGAGTTTGAAATCTGAACACCGTCTAATATAACCCTGAGACCGGATCTTTTACCGTTGTGTTTATATGGTTTTATGAGGGTTTAACACACCAAACTCTGGAATGATACATGAAATTATTTGCTGACAAAAATCGTCTGTGCCATCAATCTTTTCAGGATGCAGAATAAGACTAAGACCTTAATTTCCATATTGACCTCTGACATGGTAGCAACGAGGTATTACAAAGCTTAGCATCCTTTAATTATTCTAAATGCAGCTTACATGAAGGACCAGAATAGGAGAAATCAGCTTATTTCAGCATGGCCACAGTACCATAATCAAGCATTACCACTGGGACAGTGTGGGGGGGAGCTACGGGACAGAGGGGCTAATTGCAGACTGCCAACAGCTTACTGGAGGAGATGCCCTCACCAGGGATGACAGAGCAAAACAATATTGATAATTAAAACGTGGTCTGTGGCCTGATTTGTTCTCACGAATGTCTGTCAGCCATAGCGTTAAAGCTCCACCTGACCAATGGGTGTTAAGGAAGCATGTCCTGTCCTGTTATATACTCCAATCAATCAATGAATCATGTGAGGGTCAGCGGTACTGATTTCTCCTCAAATATGCTCTACCAGCGAATACTTTCTCTTTGACCTTGTGTGAATATTTGTGTGTGGTGTGTGTTAGCACTATGTTTGACCTTCACTGCAGGTGCCAACGGAATGGCTTTTACAGTAGCCGAGCCCATGGGGCCAGGCTCGCCTTATGGGGCCACGGCTAAACAGCTGCCATGGGTGCAGGTGCTGTTTTTTCGTGCCGTGCTTAATCAGCTGACCTACTGCGCCCTACCACTGCTGCCACTCAATTCATCTTACGCTCCCCGCCACCAAACCACTCTCCTCCCATAGCATGATCATACTCCCTGCAAGGTGGGTGCTACATACAAACCTCAGTCTCAAGGGTGAGATCTTCTCACTGAACCCAAGCTTAAAATATATTACAGGCTCCATTCAAGCTAGCTTCTACTTGCTCACCCGCTTTAACAGTTGATACCGAAGGAGCTCAAACATATTGATTGTGATTCTGCTCTTGCCACTTTCTGAGAGACACAATGATGTACTGTGCAACACACAGGGTCTTAGCAAACTGACCATGCAGCACCTGTAAATGTGACTGAACTAAGATAAATACCATTAAATGCCTGGCCTGTGAGAATAATGTTGTGTTTCTCACAGTCACAGATAAGCCCGCTGCACCTCGTCATCTATATGGTTTTTGTAAGGTACAGTCTATTACTATTAGAAGGTAGAGGATCCCTCTCTGAGCAGCCCCTTCCACAGTTTCCTCCACTTTTTTTTCCTAATAGGTTTTTGTGGGAGTTTTTCCTTGTCCTCAGTGAGTCTGAGGTTACAGATACAATACAGAGTTGAGAGAGAATATAGTAGTCTATATAAGCCATCAAGCCCACTCCAGCAAAAGCAATATGCTACTCATAAGATCAAAATAATCCCAGCATTACATAACAAATCTGACAGAGGGTTTTTCTTTCAGCGGTGGTGATGTGCAAGACCCGCCTTCAAGCTTCACGTGAAAGTGGAAAGCACAACTTGATCCCAACATTTAGGTACAATACACAGTTATCACGGCACACAGGGGTGTGCAAGACTCTGATGGCTTTGATGAAATTAATGATTTGATGATCAGTGACGTTTATGTGCGATTAGGCCATTTTGACTTTGCCAAATGTAAGCTCTGCTCCAACTAATGGTAAATATAAGTCACACTCTGAATATCCAACAGAGAAATGCACATTGTATTGCATGTGAGCAGTGGAAAAATGCTGCCTGCTCGTTTGAGGCTCCCACTGTGTATGCAGGCTTGTGGCAGGGTCAATATGGAGTATAAGCACAGCGTACTGGATGCTCTCACCAGAAACTGTAGGTGCTCCTCTTTTGTGTGTTCCTCCTGATGGGAGGGGGTCGGGCTTGGGCCCGGTGGGGGCGTCACTCGCGACCCCGACTCCTCCTCCTCTCCAGGAGTCTCCTCACACCTGGATGGAGCCTCATCTAATGCCACACACGGGGTCTCTCCTGCAACCTGACGGGGAAAGGAGCACAATCAATTGATGAGAAACACTTTCACGTTTCTGAGCAGCAGGGATATCAGATGCATAAATAATCTGGGATAGCCAGGCAGTCCAAGACATTATAATAAAGTTTCATGACGCAATAAATGAGCTTCCATTATCGCCTTACAAACAGGATGTGGGGAGCATGGGGAGCGTCCTATTGTACGGTAACAGTGACATTAACATTACACCCCCTGCTGTGAGCTAGGGATTAGCAGTGAGCCTCCTTCCCAGTGGTCCAACTACAATCAGGGAATAATCCAGGGGGAATCCCTCTAACCAGGAACATGACCAGAACACATTAGCAGGGAGTCTGCCCTTTCTAATTAGCCTGGCTGTGATGATGTGAATGTTTCACAGCTACTTTTCTGCATCAATGAGTTTTCTAATAATGTTTTTTTTTTTTACTCTATCATCCTTTCAAAATGTGGTGACTTTGAGGTCCAGGTAGGGGAGAGGCGGACACTGGTTAAGGGTTAAGTCAGGAATCAGTGTCTAATTTTAGAGCACACCTACTTATGTAACTGGGCTAGTGCAGCCAAGGCCACGACCCAATAACAGGATCAAACACGCTCTGCCACGTGCCACAAGATCTCTCCTTTACACTTTACATTGTCAGCCATTAGAAGGCATACCACTTGCCTTGACATTGTCAGGACGTTATCAATCAGAAGGGCATACAATCATTTTGCTAGTTTAATAAAACTGCAATTTGTATGCAGTGGTATCATTAAAAAAGCTTAAAGATACATTAAGACATAATGGACACAGATCAACTGGATTTTGTACTTGAAGATGATGCCCTCCTATATAGCATCATTTTTCCTCCTGGCCCATCCCACAGCTTGAAATGACAAGAGTGCCATTTGAATGGCATGCATCAGGCTTTCCATTAGCCATCATCCATCATTACTAGGGTTGTACTTGTAAACACTCTCCATGTCTGACAGGCTGTAAAATCTAAGAGGCTGTAAAAGCCAGTAGAAATTCCACCTAAAGCACATATATAATTTGATTAAAAAAGATTTTGACCAATAGCTTATTCATCAAATTGTCATCAAAATGTAGACTTAACTTACATTAGATGCACACAATACCGAATTGTACCACAATTACACAGAACATCTGAACATGGCCAAACATAAATACTTCATCATTTTCATCCATCCTGAAGTTTCAGAGACAGATGAGGCGGATATCAACCCTCTAGCCCCAGTAAAGAGTTCTGACCTGAATGGAAAGACGAATTGCTTTGGCTGAGATGCACAGTCATCATATTTGTTAAATACCACAAAACACCCAGTAATTGTCCCGGGGATTTATTTGTTTCAGAACAAACACAGGATCAGAAAGCACCCGGCATTAATAAGCGCCAGCCTGGCACCTATGGTAGACAGCCATGTATTTCATGAAGCTGCTGATTCTGCCTGTTTGCCCTGCACATTACTATCACTTGTAGCATAAACTTGATGCCCAAGTTTCCTAGTGCTATACTGGACACACTGTACACTGTCTAACATGTAGAACGCTTGCATCAGTCAGACTGCTGGCTGAGGATACACTGTTTAATTCCCCATTTGTTTCTAAGATAGATCTTCACGTTTCATTTTGAAATGATACGCACGGGGTTGATCAACCATTTTGACCATTCAGCATAAAATCAGCGGCATATCTGAGGTTAAGTAAGGCTATCTCTGGTTGATCTTTTGGATAGGAGACCAGATGGTGTTAGTAGTGGTGACGGCGGGCCAGCAGGAGGCACTAATTCCATTGGCCTATGTATAAATAAAGAACACAGGAAGTACGGCTCTAAACGAGTACTTTCCTTTCCACGAGCCGCTAAACTAAGTTCCTGATTCAGTTTGGCGGTCATTAAAGAGCCCATGGCATGTATCGCAAGCATAAGCAGGCCAGGTAACCGCAGGGTCCTGACTACATTCCCACCCTGCTGTTTGGCCTCCGCTGTCAATCATCTGCTGATTCTAAATGAGCTTGTATTACTCCACTGAGCGAGCTGATGTGTGTTGAGCTTTCTGCTAAAATCTGGAAGCCATACATCAACAAGGTGGGTACTGCACATCAATGGTGGCCAAAAAGATGCTTTCAATACTTACATATATTACAAATCCAGTCCTTCGTTATTATTACACTAACTGAAACCACTTTGCAGCTCTTATCCGAAACTTTTCTTTCAACCCTTTCTTTGCATTAGCTAAATATTATTCAAGTCTTAGCTGAAGTGTAGGAGAACCTAAACTTTACTTACTATTACTGAAATATAATCAGAATCTTAAACTGTCCCTCCTCTTGATTTAACACACCTAAGTGACAATAAGACTACCATTGTATTTCAATCTGTGAAGTTGAGACCTTGTTACTGCATACACTGTCAGCATATGAAATACACTGCTATCAATCTACACAACAAAGGTCAAAGCACCTACAATGTCTGCATGGTCACTTCAAGGCTAATATAACCTCAACAGTGCAATCCTTTTTGAAGGAGGGGATGTGAGTGCCCACAATAATGAGTTCAAAGCAAATATAATCAGGGTTCAGGCGATGTGTGATATAATTCTGACATCGTTTTGACGGATGAGCAGAGAGGGAGAATATTACATAATGACTCATTTATACAATGTTATGTTGAATAAAAGGGCTGTCACAGAGAGCATTAGACCAAGGCTTAGGCTATTATGATTCATTTCAAAGGTTTATGTGGCAACACATTAACTTAACAAAATGAAATGCAATATGCAATATAAACCATAATGTAGGTTAGCAATGTCTCAATATAAAAGCTATGTGGAGGCACTGGGCTTCCAAAATCTGAGTTGCCAATGCTGCACAGTTTGTTTAATGTCATGTTATCCATGGTGATTAGAGTAGGTTACGACACTCACAGTGTTTCAATCCAAACGCTCATATGGAGAGTTCAGAGAAAGGGTCAACTCAGTTGAATGTTGTGCTTCAACACAAGCACCAACAAATTCATATGGCATAGCTTAAGTATTTTAAGTAAGCAAGAGCAGGTCTATATCTTTGCATTACTTGTATATTTCCTGCAGTTAAACATTGAAAAGAATGAAGATTTACTTACTGTTAAACATGGATAAGTGTAGCTTGATGATCTATTAGTTATTTTCAGAATTTGACAAATATATGCACGACTATCTTGTCAATTGTGAGGTTTGATTAATCAAACTAACTTGCGTATGTCTGGACTCAGCAATCAAAGATTTATCTGATCCACACATAAAAAGTTTACTTTCTATCAGCATCCCTAAGGAGCACCAGTTCATATAAGACATTTAGGAGCATAGTGCCTAAATCCCGTTCAGTAGTACAGTAAGTAGCCTAATTTACACTGCTACTTACACTTTATTTGGCCAAAGATATAGAATTAGTCAAAGGATTACAACAGACCTGTTAGCACTATTTCCAACCGTGTAACTTGATATTTCATGAAATGTGAGAGGATGAATCTGAAGCACATTTTTGCATTCATGTCATGTAACAGCTTGAAACTAGATCAAATACACAAACACTTCTCTCTAGTGTCCCCAAGGGACCAGCTACCCTCAATTTTATTCATATTTGGAGAGCACATCAATCTTTGACTCTAAGGGGAATAGATTGATAGATCATCCAGTAGATTGCCAGGGTTTTGTGCACGCAAGTGCATCTGGATTGGCCTTGTCAGGTCACAAACAGTCTTTCAACCAATGGATCAAAATAAATTACAAAAACAGGTCAAATAATGATAACATTCACAAACACCAAATACCTCACCGATACCAAAAACCTATTGGACAAAAAATGACTCAATACATTTGAGATATGCTGTTGAAAACTGAACTGTTTGAGTGTACAAACCCCTATCATGTCAGGGAATGTGGTTTAAGTGGATTTAGAGAGTAGATTTTCCTTCAATAGGGAATGTCTACTGAGGATCATCTGTTTTGCTGTAGGCCTCTAAAAGTGATCAGTTGGTTTCTGCTACTGAACATCAGGTTAATATCCGAGCTCTAAAATGTGAAGTTAGACCAATATATTGGTTTGCTGATATATTGGGTCGATATTGTATCCTCCTTTCATTAAAAAACGGATATCAATCATTCAATGTCGTTTTTGAGATGTATTTTTTGCCATGGAAAATCTTCATATCTAAAGTTGTTGTATGTAGACATAACACATTAGCAGCTTCAATCCTGAAATAACAGTATCTTCCTTCAAAAACGCTAACCCTACTAAAAAGTACTCCTTTCATTACTTTCACAGCATGAAGAATATAACCCTAAGCAATATCTTGGCAGAAAGTGCATTGTTACAATTATAAAATGCACAAAATAATTCAATATATATTTCATTATTATCATTCCATTTCTGCCCATCTCTGAGCAGCACGAGAGAGTAAAATGGTTTTGAGTCGTAAATCCTCTTGCCATTTCAGCTCACACATTTTTTCTGTGGCCTTTCGAGGCTAATTAAATAATCACTAAAAAATAAGCTGGCTGGACAGAAGCTGGCCGCTGTCATCGGAGAGTGAAAATGTATTTGTATTATCATTTGACACAAAAGGCAAGGCACAAATCCTGCAAGGTATGCTTGATAGAAAGCTAAACGGGATGCTATATTTCTTGGCATGCAAATCATTTTTTTTATCTAAATAGAGAATTTTGATAGACAGCATCTTGTTTCACAACTTGTACCAGCGGATTTATTTTTATTTTACAAGTTCTGCACATTTTTCTAGAAGCATGTGTGAGTTGCAGAATGCATGTTAACATATTTACTGTGCATTTGAGCACTGAGCAAAAAGACCTGCTATAACGTAATAATTATACAGACGTTAAAGATGGTCATGCCTATCCTCATCAATAAATGGTCTAGTTAAAGCAAAATCTACTAAAGCAGTGTCTACCCTTCAGATCTGATGAATGTTGAGGCCTCAGCAGCTCATGCATGTGCTTTTATTGAACATGCTAATAACATGGCTCACCTCTGCTTGCACACACTTCACACGGTGCAGTGCCACTGTGGACACTGGACACTCCTGTATACTAAAGGATAAAGTACAGCCTGGGCCCATGCGTACTAAAGCAGGGCCAGATCCCATTCAGCAGGCCCTGGATGCCATAAGCACATTGGTGTAATCCCTGCAGACTACTGAAACGGGTAACTGGATCACTTCTTTTAAAAGCACCTTAATGGATTGGCCTGGCCATTGATTTTCTTTTTAATACAGAGCATATCGATGTCCACCAATCAAACGCTCTACCACCCTGTCACTAAGGCGAGACGGGCCGCCCAAATTCTACATCTGGAAGCTCCAAAATATGACGGTTACAAAACAGGGTTTGTGCCAGGCTGCCCTTGACTAGGCCTCATGCATGTCTCGTCTTTCTAATTTGCAAGTAAGTGATACTCCATCAGACGCGGGTTGGAGTTGCAATGTAGGATTACTGGAATTAATATTGAAAAAAATACAGCTACAAGACCTAAAAACAGAAATCCACTTAGCTGCGAGTCATATAGCAATACTAACATAGGGCATGCAACAGCAATAGAGCAGGCAGGACACAAACAGACTAATACTCATTTCCAGAATAAGCAGGTCATCTCTATATAAATGCAACAGCCAGTTCCTTGAGCCAAATCTGTACAATGAATTCTGTGCTTGTCATGACACTGTCCAGTTTTCAATGTTAAGTCTCAAATTCACCTCCTGCACCGCTTCAGTCCCACATCCAAGTCGACACTTATGAGGTTAACCCAACAGGACCACTGGCACCCAGGCATACACACACCTAGACACAAAAGGCGACCTACCCCTTTCCTGTGATCTGTGGCAACGTCAAGGCTTCCCTTGGCCTGCTAGTTATCCAGAGCAGGGCGAGCTAGAAAAGTCTTTGGTGCGGCTGAAGTCTTACCTTCCACCCAAAACCCTCTCACCGCTGCCACAGCAACAGAGAGCGGATTACTGGACTGTACCATTCTGTTGTTGGAGGGGATTAGAGTTCACACAACATGGCCCCTTTCTGGCTGTGCGCGTGGCACTGTGGAGTGCGTGTGTGTGTCCCACAAACGACAGATTACCACAATCGGCATTCTCATTTGAGCCTCACATGGAGTAGAGAAATTCACCCAAAAACTTTAGATGGCCCTAAATAAGATGCATGCCTTAGGTTGCGATTCATTTATGGAACCGTTCCTCTAAGATTTATTTTATTATAAGTACAGATTTTCAAGGAACCGTAGGGAAATGGCATTTTTCCCTTGTTGCAGACATTCTTTAGTATGACTAACAAGATTTTACTTCTACATATAAAATCCATCCCGCACTTTTGAATTCATATATATTTGTGCAATCTGTATTTCTAGACTTTTTGGTCAGTGACTGGTACATCTGAGAATCACACGTATGGGGGAGAAAGGAGGAATTGTTTTTAAGAATTAAATGCAGTGAGGATCAGAGTAGGTGACATCTGTATCTTTGATCAGGCCCACGTTCAAGACAGGGAATCATCTCATTATGGCTTCTGACAGATTAGTATTGGCTCCAACAGCAAGCCATTATATAACACTGCAAAACAGCATCCATGCCAATGTATAATACACTATAATAATATATATATATATATAATACACTAAGCTTCATCAAAAACCCAAGTGGACCAAATACCACATTAACAAACAACGTATTATCCCAACTGTAGTACTAACACCATCTACCCTCATAGGTGAAAACACATGACCTGGTCCGCGCTAGTTTGCCCTAATCGGAGACTTACCCCTAAGAAATTGCACTGTCACCACACTTGCTTTTCAGAAACTGTCCACATCCAGTTGAACCTGGATACTGACCGGAGTTGCATACATACATCTGGCCTTTATTATCGCTGAGGTAAAAAAAAGCTCCTTGCTCCACAGCAACAATGACGGGATTCCCCAGTCCTTGGACGTTACTGTTTTGAGTTGATGTCTGGAGCAATAATTCATTTTTGCTTTTGAGTTCATCTGTTTTGGTGTGCATGGACTAAGCTTTTATTAAAACTCTCTATCACCAACAGGGGTCAGTGTAGAGCTGGGCTGGCTTCTTATATCAGGTGATGCAGATAGCGTGGCCGACTGTACCTTCTCTTCCCCCTCTTCCTTCTTGAGTTCCCCAGACTTCTCTTGGCCACCGGTGTCAGGGCTTTGGTCATGCTGCTCCCTGGATGAGGTGACCGACAGCTGTCTCTGGAGGCGCAGGACCTCCCTCTGAGACTCCCTGAGAAGCCTCTCAAATTCCAGTCTGCCAGATGGAACAGGGGAACCCTACACAGAGACGTGCATTGAAAAAGATAGCCATGAGACAATGCCGTAATTGATTTAGTGCTTATGATCCATTCACAGCAACGGCAAGAGTGAGGGTGTGTGCATGTGTGCATGTGTGCATGTGTGCGTGTGTTGGTGGATTGAGGTTTGGAGTTGGTGGCTCAGATGATCAACCAGAGAGTGACTGTAAAGACACACCATTGTTTGCTTGTGGGAGTTAGTGCTGGCTGCAAAAGTTCATATTGCGTACCACTTACTAAATGGCATCAAAGACTTAGAAGAAATTTAGTCTGGGTTATGGACACCTAAACTATAACACAACACCAACGCTCCCATTAGATCAGTGCACAGCTCAGCCTCTGACACCCTTCATCATTGAACCCAACATATGTTCACAGCCAGGAAAATCATCTCTTCAGACACAGGAGCAATAATTAAAAACAGGCACTTAGAGAGGCAGCCTATTCCTCCACTGTCATCTAGACATCAGCATTGATGCAACCGTTCTAATAAGGGCTTAGGAGCGACATGGGATGAGCAGTACCAATGCCATCCAGCAGAGGGCAACCTTGTGGCATCATGGGCCTGTGGCAAGGTAGGTGAATAGGACTGGATGACACAGTAGGCAGACTATTATTAATAAAAACTTAGCAGTTCAATGAAGTTCAAACATGGATTAAGCAGAGCATTTGGCCTCAATAAAAACTTTCAATGGAAAATGAGCTCACATCCAACTCATGACCATGGTTCAACTTGGCCCAAGGAAACTGACTGTGGTTAGTGAGAGATAGAAATGTAACAATATGCTGGTATTGAGGTTTATCGAACCACAAGCGTTTCCTTGCCCATGCCCACAGTTGAAATACCAATGGTGATGTGCGCTACTGTTGTGGCCCGCAGCTCCTCTCTCGGCTGAGGGCAAGGAGGAGCGAACAGGGAAAACAAAAAATCAGGCAGGCAGTGTGATGTTCATAACTAAATTGTATAATGCTCCATGTAGGCGGGCAGGGGATTATGTGGGGCCAGATACAGCATAGTAATTATAGGTTAAACAGAGAGTGAGGAGATGTAAAAAGTCGACACTAAAGGGGCTTGTTTGAATTCCAAATTCACCTTCACTTTCATGCAGTACTCTTATAGCTTGCAGTATAAAATAGTACAGTACTATGGTTAGACTTACTACATGTCATTGCATTGCGTCTACATATAAATTACCTCAGTCAACTCAATCCATCATGGAATGTGCTTTTACACACACTCGTCTCTAATCTCCTCTCCTCTTATTCAGGGTTTCTCTGAAGCAGGTCCTTGGCAACTCAAATTCTGTTCAAACTTTCCTGATTTAGCTGTCAATATCTGCATTTTTACCACCACACAGTCCACGGAAATACAGAAGCCCAATGAACGCTTTCAGTTCAACCAGTTATCCCACGTTTCATGTCCAGGAACTGGAACCGCAGCACCTCATCACACTATTGAGTGGGTAATCACTTGATCAATGAAGAAAAATGGTGCCAGCAAGTGTTCAAGTGTTGAATAGCAGTGGAGGAGAGGGAGAGATCACCTGTGTACCAACGCGCTGTAGCCCATTGTTGTGAGGTATAAAGGCATTTTCATATCATTGAAACATTACTGAGGACATTTGTGTGAAATCTTTATCTTATTTTATAAAATTAAGTTTGCAGTGCACATTTAAATAAATAAAGCTTTTTGTTGGTCATGGTAAATATAATTCAGCAAAAAGTGACATTGTGATATAGCGTCAAACTGTGATTTTTTGAAGACAATAATCATACAGTGAAAATATCATGTTGTTACATCCCTACTGGGGAAATGGGTTGTCACTACCTTAGCAGTGCCTAGTCGTGCCTCCAGCTCTCTGCACTCCTGTTGCAGGGCAGCAATTTCCTTGTCCTTAGACAGCAGTGTGTCGGCGTGCTGGGCGAGGTCACGGGCTCGCTGACGGGCGAATGCCCTTTTGTACTGCTCCACGGACCCAAGCCTCATCGGCGCTGGGGCGTTCACCTGTACAGGAGAAGGGAGGAGGTCAGGGGTCAGCAAAGAGCAGCTAGTCTATAATATGAAATCAGTCACAGGGACAGCTTTAGGGACAGCCATGGAGCTTGAGTAACACATACAGTGTTTCCCCTACATATCTGTGGCGCACCACTACAATATCGGAAAGGCTGCCACAAAATAAAAAGTTGTTCAATGTATAGAAATTGATCTAAATTGATCTCTAACTTTCTTTCTCATCCACTTGTGTGAGACAGACATCACTGGCTCGATGGACAAGGGTGCAGTCTGACAACAGAAGGTAATTGCTAACTTTTGTTCCCTCCGATATTGAACTTGGGTGAACCTCAGATGAGCATTTGAGTATTTAAGGCCTAGAGAGGAAATCAGGGGAAATACTTTTACTCACTCTTCGAGAGCGTAGCTTTACAATTACACTGCCCTGCCATTCGGTGAGCAGCAGGAGGAGAGTGGGAGGGGAACGGGATAGTACGAAGGGACTCTCCCTCAGTCTGGTGAACAGGTGCGAAGGGATACAGAAACAGCCGATGACCGTCGGGGGCCAGGACCGGCATAGGTGGTCTTTGAATTGGCTCACTAGACTAATGTAGCATTTTGGCAGAGGCCTGGGTTGGGGAATCTTTCTTTCCTACTCCTTCATATTTCAACAGAAATGTTGGTGAGACTGAATGAATATCAAGTTGTTGTATACTTGTGGTATGCCATGGTACTATTTAGGTATAATACTGTGTGTTGAGCTGCTGATGGAAACACTGCTTGATTAAAATTTCCAAAACTGAAACTATTGTGTTCTTGTTAGCGTCCTCCGTGACCCACTATTCAACGGGGCGCTGGCATTCCTCAACAATGGCTCCCATTCATCGCTCGCTCAACTATTGCATTCAGCTCATTACTGGAAATTACGGTGATGTGGTGATTTGGACGCTGGTGCTCGATAACGGGTGACTCCCATCATTTGGGCCGGAGTGAGGACGAACAGGCTGGGCAATGCAGTTCAGCGTGACAATGGAAAAGGTGTTTTTCAGTGCGGTATACCACTTTGAGGTTGGCCTCCTGCAGTTTGCGAGCTCGCTCTTCTAGCCTCTTAGCAAGGACAGCCAGCTCTGTGTTCTTCCTCCTTAGCCGCCTGACCTTCTCCTCAGTCTCTGGGGCGCTGCTCTTTCGCTGCACACAGGGGAGGCAAATATCAACATCTGGCAGGGCCTGCAGCAAATACTAACACAGCAACGCCAAAAATGAAAGTCACCAAAACGGTACACAACCTGAACCTTAGGAAAGGGGAGTGAATAGCAGTAGGGTTAGGGTTCCTAGTTTTAGCATCACCTCTCATCTGCCGGTGCTAACCAGCAGAAATTGAAAAGATAAATGAAGAAAGAAGCTCTTCAGAGTCAAAAATAGAATTAGATTTAAAAAAAGGATTCATTTAAGTAACAAAACGAGACAGTGAATGTTTCGGCACTAATCTGACACAGCACCTTCCTTCGTGTATTTTTGCTGTTCCTGTGCACCTGGCCTACTTTCCAGCAAGACTTCAGTGAAGACCACAAGCTCCCTCCCTGTTGTTTTGAGTCTTACCAGCAGGCCATTTTCCTCCCTCAGTGTGGTGCAGGTCTTCTCCAGCTCATCGAGGGCTCGCAAGAGCTCGGAGTTCTGCCGCACCAGGAACCCATAGTCAGTACCATTCTGAAAAACAAGGACAAAAATAACAGCTTTGTTGGCTTGTGCTCTTTTATAAAACACCAGAATACATCAGAGTGCCAGTGAACCTATTGCATTAACGGCAAAGCAGGGAAGGAGCCCGATTTCTGCAGGGTTGCTAAATTAATTTTCCCATGCCTGAGTTACTGAAAAGCTATTCTCTACTCAGCTGTCAGCCACTGTTGTTTGTACAGCACTATCCAACGCTGGCTGACAGATGACAGCCCACTAAAAAGGCTTTTCATTACGACAGCTCCATCAGCCCACCACTGGAACTGAACACCTGTTATCCCACACTACCTCACAGCACAGCAGGAAGAAGGAGAGCGATCTGCTCTCACATAGCACTATAGAGAAAGGGGAAAGGGAGACGGAGAACAAAAGGGCCGAGAAAAAAAACACACGCAAACACACACACACACACCTAGCAGGACTAAGGCACCCTATCTCCACCTTTCTTGACTGCTATATACTGAAGACAAATACAGATTCTGAAGTTTAAATGAATTTATTGATTGGATTTTAATCCCTCTTTATTAATTATCAAGCCCTGGGTGTTACATGAATAAGCTTGTTATCCTGTGAGCTCTCACTGAAGGGACAGCTGGACAGAGCAGCAGTGGAGGTGGCTTCCCTTCCCAGTGCAGATACTCAATCTGGTGCATTAAGATACGTTACCATTATGCTGAATGAATAGACCAGCATCATCTCGAGTGTTTATGTGGAAAATCTGGAAGTCTGGAAGCAATGGATATCTAAGGTCAGACCATATTTTGAATGATGTCATCCTGTTTTTATGTTAGGGATGCTCTTAATGGACCCTGAGGGGATGGAGGGAAGGGGGTGGGGGGGGGGGGGGGGGGGGTAGACCTGGCAGAGGAGTGCAATTGCTGCAGCGAGAGCAGATGGACAGACAGAGCGAACAGATAAGCTGGAGGTGAGGGGAGGGTGTGTCCTCAGTGTAAAACACATTGAACAGCACAGTCACCTAGACTGACTTTGGCTGCTTATGTGTGATGAGTGAATAGTAACTGTAGGGAGCTGTTGCTCCCCCCGGCTATCTGTGGTCAGCTTGACTAGTTTGAAACAGTGTTCATGTGCCTCCGACCAGCTACTGGAGTAACAGGAGTCAGAGTAAGGACAAAGGAGAGACAATGTCTGATTGCGTCTGTCCAAGTGCAGGTCTAGGCTGTGTTCCATGGGAGACGTCATATCTTTGCATGGCACCAGCACACAGATGGGTTCCCATGTGAAACATCAGTAAGCCTGTTAGAACACATTCTATGATGTCTCTGTAATACTGAGATCCCATTACCAATCTGAAATACCACTCCGCTCATTACGATATTAGTAACAAAAAACTATTGTCAGTGTACATAGGCTCATCTGGTATCAAGGTATAGAAATTGATCTAAATGGATCTCTAACGCATCATGTTCTCTGTCACACCAGAGACTAATCTCACACAAAACACAATGCACGTGCAAGCCTTTTTTCCTCATCTGCTTGTGTGAGACAGGCTCACCTCCTAGACAGCCAAGGGTGCAGTCTGACCTCAAAAAAAGCTGTCTGACAATATCTTGATATCGACTGGACAACAGAAGGTAATTGTTGTTTACTTTGTTTTCTCCAATATTGAACTTGGTACAGTCCACGAAGTGACGTTTACCCCAGCTCCTAGCGGAGTCTATATATTCAACAAGTCACGTAATCATACATCAATAGGCGGCAAATTAATTTCCTCCAGTGCATTGAACGTTTGTTTCCTAAGATGAGCATCGACAAGTATCACTGCCCGCCCCCCCACCACAAACAAAGTTCTGAGCTAAGGGAAACGCTGAATATTACGAATATTATGAATATTACAGAACCTGATGAAATACAATGAAATGAGATAGAAATGATTATTTTGTTTGCAGACAACAAAGGGGTCGAAATCACACTTTCAGAGAAGGTTACAATGAGATCAAGGATTAACTTTGTTGTCTTGGTGACAGCTGATGATGGGGTACCTGGTGGGTCCCTAGAGGTGTTTTAATGCTACCTGGTCAACACTAACGACCAGCTGGTGACTAGCCCTGGAGCTGAAACAGGGCAGGATAGCGTCTCTGAATGCCTAGTGAGTGGGTTACACACTAGTGCCAGGAGGCCCATTTGCTACGGGGTAAGAGCTCAAACTTGAAGACACATTATTTTGACTGCCATGATAAAGAAAATAGTAAATAAAATAGTAAAACTGCAGCAAAAGCAGTGGGCAAAAAATAACTAATTAATTAATTAAAGTGGCAATAAAGTTGGTTGAGGGAGACAATAATGTCCCAACTGCTTTATAGGCTATATCTTTGAGTGATGGCCAGTCCCACTGCAGTTCCCCAAAATGGATGCATTTTATAGTAGATGCCTATTATTGTTGAAATTAGTTGAGCAAAGCTTGCAGTCAAAGCAGAGATGTGATTGCTGCTTGTCACTGTAGACAAAACAGATGCTTCTCGCATTACATCTCTAATCAATACATGTCGTGAGTCAGCAGGTAAAACACCCTTTAAATTTACAGATCCCCCTGGGCATGGCTGATGCACCAGCTAAGATGATACAGACCTGGCTTGACTTTCTGAAAATGTACCTTACACATCTTGAAAACCAACTCCCTCATCATCCTCTGTAAATGATGTATTAAGGCACAATGGAGAAATTGCTCAGAAGTGTACAGCTTGGCATTAAAAAGAAAAAAGAACTCCATGCCTAGCACTTTATCTATTTACTTTGTTGATGATACATCCATTTTTCAGGGACACAGCAATGATTTTGCTTATTCTACTGTGTTGGCACTGCTGTTTTATCTCTTGCACTCATTATTGGCTACTTGTAAAGTTGGTGATACAAGAGCTTATTTTAATACTGGTTTTACTGCCAGGTCCTCTAGATTGTGTGTTCTAGAGGGTTCCAGGTGACTAAGGTACATTTTCAGACAAACTGGAAGCCTATTCCAGTGATGAATCAGCACAAAATAGCTATTGGTATTAAATCAAACCAAAACGGCATCGTACTTACATGTCAAACACAATGGAGTTGTTCTTTAAGACTAGCTGACGGCTTCATTAGGCCTGTATCAGCGTAACACTGATAGGATGTAAGGAACCACCTCAAGTGAGACACAGAGGCATGATACTCAGAAAACTGATTTTCCCTTTAAGACACTACCTACACTTCATAGTTCCCCCAAATGTCACTGAAGTGCCGATCCAATGTGGTAGACCTATAGGAAACAGAAAAACACAGGAACTATCCCCGGTGGAAATTGTTGCAGCCTAAATGACTTTTTCAGATTGAGGCTGAAGGGATGGGATTGGAAAGAACCTATCAAGACATGCAGTGTGCTTTCTCTAAACATTTGAAAAATGCGAGGGAGGACAAGCTTATTACTGAGCATTTTTCCTCGGCAAAAATCCTCTTAATGGCTGAAAGAGAGTTAGCTTCAGCTTAGTAGTGAACCTATGTGTCCTTGAGAGTTGTTTGGCCATCAGTTATAGGAGTCAGCTGGTCCCAATGTCCCTGCCTGCCTCTTAGGATGACTACACCAAAGCCCAATCAATCACCTCAGAGGCAGGCCAGCCAGGACGGACTCAGCTTCCGTCTGCCTCTATTCTGATTCTAATGATCTTGGAATCCATTCACATCTTGTAATTGTTCCCTGGGAAGCATATTGAAGCATACCGGAAACGTTCCTTTATCCGTGAGGTAAGACTGGCTTCCTGTGATCCAGAGACAGTGCTACCCTTGCTGCCACTCACACAACAAAAGGCTGTAGGTGGTAAAGGTCCACTTAGGGCCAATGTTTTAGCATTCAGTCAATCCTCCTCTCCACCTCCTCCTGTTTCCACATAGGTCTGGCTCAGGAAGTCCGGCAGATGTAACTCAGCAGCAGTAGGGCAGGAGTCCCCGCCACACCAATGTCTGCCAGAGAGGACCCGAGCCCTAGGCAGGGTAGACAGGCCCGATGGTGCCTATACAATCTCCCTTCGGTCTGGCTTGAATCAGAAGGTCATTATTCTGGATACAAACAGATAATTGAAGGTAGTCCCTGTGTTCAGAACAGACACTAACAAAGCACTTGGTCACCATAGTAACACGGTCTTTAACATGCATGTACCATAAATGTTATTTTTGATGACAAGACATATTTGAGGATTTTGAATATGTAAGATATGTATGATTTGCAAATGAAATGCATAAAAATATTGAAGAGCTGACAGCATTATTTAACTTGTTTCAGGAAACCTGCAAGATGAGATTTGCTTGCAAATCCAAATTTTATGATGGCAGAATTCATGTCAAATGCCAATATTCATTTGTTTTGACAGAGATGTTTTCTTGTACTCTTTAACAGATGACTAGTAGTAACTAAATCTAACTAAAGTAACTACATCTAGCCCTTTAGAGCCAAACCTGCCCATGCCCATCATAGCCCTGTGAGGCTGATCCTGTCCGATTAACCTCTGTATGTGTGTATGACCTCTAGTGTGTCCCGGGTGGATCAGAGGTAAAAACATATCCTGATCATTGCCCTGAGTATTTTGCTGGTATGTGGGATGTTCTGTGCTGTGAGACATCAATGGGATCTAGGTGAGCTTTTCATCATGGTACTGATCTCTAGGGCTTTCTCCATTTCCTTAGGAGAGTAGTTGAATCACTTCAAATCTCAGATGGTTACTCACAAAGTTAGACTTTCAGGTCTGCACTAACACTAACACATATGCACACTCAAACTCAAAGGACATCAACTGAAGGACAAACTCAACAATCACATAGTGGGTCACAATATGACAATGCTGACAATGACACGACTGAGCTGTGTAAAAAGAGCTCAACTTTCACGTCACTATCTGGGTCAGTTGCTATTTTGTATGCCTCTGAGAGGGAAAATCAAAATGGCTTCGAGCTCCTCTGGAATTCCTCCTTTTCTTCTGGTAACACAGATATGGCTACATGGAGATGAAGGAATGAAACATGACAGGAAAACAAAACAGGTACAAACAGATATCATGACAATGCATTGATATTATATTGGCCAGGACATCAACCAGTGTGTATGGTAAGGGTTATCTGAAGCTCAAGTGCTCACACAAGACTGATACACAACTGACTCACTGAACCACAAAGGAAAACCTGACACCTGATGTAAATAACTGCGGGATAAGAACATTATAGTGTTAATAAGTATATATAAAAAGGCTGGGGGGAAAAGCAGTTAAAGTTGTTGATATTAAATGTTATTTTTTATATCATATCATTGTTATATCAGAGACGACTTTCTTGTTACCACGGTTTGAATAGAACTTAAAATGAGGATATTCATATCTCCGAGGGAGATCGTTCTTATGTGTTCACAGGGCGACGGAAACCAGATTATCCTTTGTCTGGGATCCACGGGAAGCATTTATTAAGTGCATGGAATTGCCTGGAGTCTGGTTTCACAGAAACACAGACATCAGCATTTTTAGCTGACAGCTAGAGATCCCCCACTACACACACACACACACACACACACACACACACACACACACACACACACACACACACACACACACACACACACACACACACACACACACACACACACACACACACACACACACACACACACACACACACACACACACACACACACAAATGAATTGTTTTCTACCACTGGTTACTTGGTTGCCTATTTTCATTCCCAGTCAAAGAGCACAGAGCTTACTACTGCCTAGGCCTGGATGAAAAAAGGTTATATCAGATTAGTTCCAGGCTGACAGCTGGACCATGTGAATCGAAGATACATTTGTTACAACCTTATAATCATATAGCATTTATGGGAAAAGCTAGATATGCTAAAACAAACCGGATTCACCAAACTAAACTAAATGAAAGGCTACTAAATTAAGGCTTTAAAAAGGAGAGCAAGACATTGTTCATCTGTTTTTTGTAAAAACTAAGAATTTTAGAAAATCCTCCCTTCACCCAGACATAATTACAGTGAGTGCTTCTGGAGTCAGACAATATCCTCCCTGAGGGCAATTTTTCATTCTGGGTATTCAGAATAGTTCAGATTGATTTTTATAAAAGCGTCATTCTCAATCTGGAGAGACTGCAGGTACTTCTCATTCAGCAGCGTGGTTAAAAAGACTAACATGAAGGAGGCAGTCTGCTGCATCCTGAAATGTCCTTTAATTAATCGAGGCCTTGTCTGCTCTTAGCAATAATGGAGGGAGAAAGCCTCCTCCCATAGACCATCCGTCAAACACCACGTGGTCAGAGAAATTACTCCCCCACCCATTTTTAATTACCAGCAGAGAAGGGAAACAAAAACAATATTCAACACAGCCTGGGAATAGCTTCCCTTCCAATAAAGAGGATACCAAAGGCTTTTATGACACCAGTGAAGAGTTACAATTGAGAGCAAAATCAATGGTTCACTTTATCTATTTCCCACTTTATTGAATCAGTGGTTTTCTAATGAGGTTTCCTGAACTGCTCTGCAAGCGTTAGCATCACCATACCCTCAAGAGACAGAGCATGATGTAATCAAACTGTTTAGATTTTCCCTGCCCTGTCTCCCAAAACAAACCATCTTTTGAAGTTTAACCTTTCACTACCTGCAGCTATTGTGATTTATCACACGTCTGCTTGTGCCACTTTCTTGTCTGTGCACTGTACATTAGTCTGCGTGAAAATTATGGCTCACCATCAGTTTGGGAATGTTTGTTCCCAATGCTCAACTGCAGAGTTTTTTTTTTTGTTTTTTTTTGCAGCTTTCAAATACCTTTTCCAAGCTTTTATTTGTCTTGATTATTATGATGGCAGTAGCAAGATCAACCTCAATCACTGGGGTAAAAAAAGCTTAGCAAGTGCTAAAAACCCTATTGAGATCTGTGGCACTTTACAAATTTCGTAAGGGAAGAAAATGGGTAGGCTGGTATCTACAGTAGTCTCAAACACAGCAGAGCAATATCTCTCAAAAACCCTACACACGGAGAAAGCTGTTTGTCGCTCTAGGTATTTTAATAACAGCAGCTCTCTCCCTATACTCATATATAAGTCATGAAGCAGCCCTCTTAAGTGTCCTCTCAAATCCCATCCTATATTTATCACAACTCATCGCCCCTGGGTACCTGACGATGACAGATTAGGGGGTCTCTCCTACAGCGCTAGAGAACAAAGAGTCGACCAAAAACACCCCTTTACTTCCCCCAGGCGTCCAGCCCTCCTACACGTGTCCTCTGGGTGAGGTGGATGAAAATGTACTGTCTGGAAGTGGTCCCCTATGTTTTTCCTCCATACATTAGTGATGTACCTGAAGCATGAAACTCAAAGAAGTAGTATGGTAGCATCTGTGTACCTTTGCATGGTATAGCCTTGGGTAAACAGTATACAATTAAGATTAGTCTTCTCATAAAGCAATAATTAATCTGTAATGCCAGAAGTGATTTCATGCTTGGTGCAGGTTAACAAATCAACTTGAAACCATTTTGAAGCCAATCACATTAAACCCATCTGGAAATTAAAGATCACGATGATGAACTCAGTCTATACCTCAGGGTTAGTATGGTTTAGGACCTGTAATGCGAGGTAGGTGTAATACAGACATCTCGCCTCTATTAAGACTTGTCTCAGGCTTTCCCCTTAACGACACAGTAATTAAAATCCATACTAGTCTGGCAAGCTGCTGCCACATCATCTCATAGTCCACACATAAATACACTGCATTTCCCCTAGCCTCCAAGGTCTTAATAAGGCGTTAGACATGCAGAGGGCATCTGGCCTTTCAAAAGTCAAAAAGATGGAGAGCACAAGTGGTCGCCAAATTATTCCATTAGTGCAATGTCAGCAGAAAATGGATATAAGGGAGACACAATGTAGTGGAGATGATTTGTCCCTCCCCCTATCCTCCACAGGCTGAACCCTCACAGCTTCAAAAGGATATGAGCCTTAATCTTGTCAAAGAGAATTGCATATGCACACAAAAGGCCCTCAACCCCCCCAACCATAACATCAGCTACAACTTAATATTTAGTCTAGCGCAACAGAAACGCTGCTTTCAAAACATATCATGATGAAGAGGAGAAAAGGCAGCATTCAGATTTATTGAGGTAAGTGTCAGGCAGCACATTCAAGAAGACATACAATATGTCAACATCCTACACAGTCCCGCTTGGCTGAGACGTTTGAGTTACTGTCATGATAAAAATCCCTCACATACAAGTATTATATTGTTTTTTGCCCATAAATATATGATTTATTTGTTAGTTCCTCAACATGGTATCATGAGTGGCAAAACTACATTAAAAAGACTTGATGGCTTTGATTTAATGGATTAAAAGTCCCACATGACTTGTGTTAAACAGCCTTTGGTAACCACAGCTTTGACAAAAATGTGAGGAAAAGAAAATGACTGACAAATTTTGGCACACCGTTCAACCAATTTCATTGTACAGACTGGGCTGCCCTCCACATGCTATAATTAATTCAGTCAGAAATGGAAGTGCATCAAATGAAATGAATAAATACATCCCACAAGGACCTAGTGACCTCTCTTGGTGTTTCCAAAACCACTCCTTCACTGTCATCACTGCTGTTAACCACCCAACACCTCGACTCCCAGTGCTCACCATGTTAAAGACAGATGCTCAAACGGAGAAATTCCCCACAGATACCCATTCAGTGTAATCCTGATAAGAAACGTATTGTGAGTGAGCAATGGGAATACCCGTATGCAGCAGAGTGATAACACTGTAAACCATTGTTATTTACAGAGGTGTTTTATTTATGCTTGCTTGTTTACAATGGCGTCATTGTGTTAAAGCAATATTCAATTTCACAATTCATGTAGGTTAATCTTATTGTCTAGGACAGCACAGTCAATATTCTTGGACATTCTCCAAGCTAGACACCACAGAACAAAGACTGCTATTAAGACATAGGGGTACTATGCATTTTCTGTTTCAAAACTGATGATGCTTATGAAGAATAAAGCTTGTTAACAAAAACAACTAACAGATATATATGACAAAAATAACATTCTGTTGATAGTCTGTTCATTATCTAGACATCAGCTGCAGAGTTTACATCCTGTTAATGTCACGGGTTCGAGTCTTTGTTCTCTGAGTTGTTAAAAAATATTGATTGGACTGACCTTGACCAAAGGAATGACAATACATGAGCTGTATTCCCCTTAAGGGTAACAAACAAAAGAGCCCCACAAAAAATATGAGGGGACATCAAGGTTGACCTTGAAAATATATCCCAGTACATAGATGATATTTTCCCTTGTCTAGACATGAGGCATGGTATGAGGCAGACATCTTAAAACACATTCAGAACAGTGGGGAGGAACAGGCTTGGCCATTAATCTTAAGGTTAGGTTCCACATGACAGACAGAACCATTAACAGGACACACATACACTGTCTAGAGAGGACAGGAGGGTCACAAGGCGGCCAGAGCGTCTCTTACTGACACACTGTTTGAATGCCAAAAACACCACAAACCTAGTGACCTTTCCCAACATTCAGTGGGTCCAATAGGAGTCTCCCAACCCGAGGCTACAGCATTTCCCGCTGTGAGGGGTAACACAGGTAATCATGGGTTTACTCTCACCAGCATTTTGGGAGCGGGTCCAAATGGCACAGAAATGTCATAGAGGGCAGAGAGCCCTTAGAGGACGATGAAGACATGTCTGTCTGGCTGCAGGTCTGTGAATTTTAACATGAGGGACACACTGATTGGGTTAAACTTTAATGAGGCAAACACTGCAGATGGAAAACAGCACTGTAAAAATGTCGCCATCCTCAGCTGACAGAAGAGCTTTAAGAGCTTTAAGAGCTTTAAGAGCTTTCAACTACTTGTGGACCCTCACAATTAATCTGGTGCCATAATCTAACTGTATGACAGTATTAGCAGGAGACATGGTGGTGGGAGGAAAATCAAATACAATACATTTGACCACTTTCCTGATCTGGTAATTAAATAAAACCTTTTTCTTTTTTTTTTGATTGGGCGGTTGAAACAATGATCGTCCGATGACCTATTTAGAACGTATGAATTGGTAATAGATCCTAGTCAACAATCAATTTCTCTGAACGTGATTTGGTTCTCTGGGCAGAATTTCAATATCAGAAAGCTTAAACACACAACAACCTTGCCATGCAGTGCTTTATTCACCACTGATCTTTCCACAGTGGGCAGACTCTAGACTCTTGCACATTCACAGTGACCCCAGTTCCACTGCCAGACAGGGCTAGCAGCCCCCCCCAGACAGACACAAGGGGGCTGGGATATGGTGAGAGACCAGACACTCTGCAGATGAGACTAGCACTGCTCTGATCAATTATTCACCAGCCATAACATCCTAGACGGCCACAAAAAACCACGTGTGTGCGCACACATACACAAAGCCACAAAGCAACTTGTGGCTTAATGCCATGAAGATGATTTTTCATACATTGAGGTTGTTATTTTTAAGACTGTTAAATGAACACAATGTCAAAATTGTTTGAATGTCTTCATTTCTAAATATTACAGCTTAAAAAATCCATCCATTGTTATGGTCAGTTTCTCAATGTGCTCTGATTCATGCAGAGCAACTGCACTTGGTCTTGACTGGACTTGATCTCCTTAATCTGTGACTGCAGTATTGCAACACTGTTTCAACACTGTTGCCTTTTGTATTGTATTTTATGTACAGTATGTATGTATGTATGTATGTATGTATGTATGTATGTATGTATGTATTGAATTTAACATAATAATGAGAGAGAAGACAGAGAGAAGAAAGAAAGAAAATCTAGGTGTGAGAGCAGTAGAACAGTAAATTTCTCCAAGGAATAATGTTTTAGTTCATCTTTCAATATCTCTCTTCAAGGATCCATAATACTCATGGGACTATAATGAAGAGATGAAAATATTGAGCCTAGTAAACTGTTTAGTGCAATGTCAGAGCACTATGTTACATCTGTATTCATGCCTATCTAACACAGTGAACATATCACCATCAAGTGTTTCTTGGCTTCACTCCATTGATGGTAGCAGAGTAAAATGTGATCAGATTGGATGCTGTGCAGTTGACGTCTTTGCTTTGATGATTTTGGTTATACTCCTCCAGAGATTCTATGAATACATCCTCTGTTTGAGGTTTTGTTTCATTTCAAAACTGAAGGTTATGGGGAGATCTGACGACCAGGTCTTATAAACTGATGCACTGTTCCACTTTGTATTCTCCCATAGGTACAAACTGGGTCAGTGCTGAGCTGTAGGGCTGGCGTCACAGTCATGCGCTTGCTAAATACCCAAGCCCCTGCATTTGGCAATAGGTCCCCTCAACCCCAGTGCTGTACAAACACACAAGGAGGGTAACTCGACAGTAACTTTATCCACCAACTCTCTACAGCTAGAGGTGATATTTCACCTTAAATAAATGACAGCACCAGAATGATCAATGGTCAGGTTAGGAACAAAAAAGTGATTCCCATTTGGAAGTACTTCTGATTCTGCCTTTTGATACCTATGAGTGTAATACAATTGCACTTTTGCAGTTATAGGGCTGCTTTGAGCAGCATAATGTAGTTTTGTTTTGTTTTAACTTTTTGCTGTGCTTCACTCACATATAATCACAGTTCATTGTATGGCAAGCAATGAAGACAAAGCCTGGCTGCAGTTATAAACTAGATGGATTCAACGGGTGACCACAGATTGACTGACAAGCACTCTGAAGTTTGGCTTTGTTTTACCAGGTAGAAAAATGGTATTGCTAAATGCAATACCTGTGGTAATGTCATTTCTTGTGATAGGGGTAACACCTCATATGAAACATTAGCTTAAACATGTTCTCAGAAGTGGAGCAGGTTTTCCACAGAAATGCCTATGAACATTATAAGTCATACGACCTGGCCATAGATTCCTAAAGACTGGATAAAACTGGATAATAGCTGCAAAAGTCTCTAAGATCAGGAAATGGATGGAACTAAAGCTATGGGGGATGAAGGTGCCATGATCTAGCCATTGAAGAAGATAATAAAAAAATCATAACATCATGACCACTGTTGATGTGTGATTTACAACAATGTTTTTAACAAAGCTAGGGAGAAACCAAAGCTGGGACATTCGGGCCTTTATAGTAGTAGAACTGAAGGGCACTCTGAAACCCTGCCAGGCTGGCCCAGGCTTCATCATTCTCTGAGCTATAATAACTCAGGCATCACGGCTAAATACAGGGTCAGATAACACGAGGAAACTGAGGAGAGAATAGGTTCCGTGTGGCCACTCGTCTCCTCAAAGCTCTGTGTTTGGAACTCATAGAGTGCACAACCAACAACCATCAGAGAGGCAGCCATATGGCATCCACACAGGTGTTAAGAGTGCAGACCACAGAGGGTGGAGTCCTCTGTTAACTAGCTAATTAGCCTTCAGAGGACTCATGCGGGTGGTGAAAAGATTGACAACGACAACTGCTTTATCTAACTTGCATTCACAGACGAATATAGCTTTTCCATAATTCTTCTAAACTACGGATGCAACTGTAGACAGTGGGATTGTAATGTAAATGTAATATAAAATTCATATAAAAACACAAAAAGGTGCAACCCCAATTGTACAATGGACAGCAATCCTACCTACAAGCTGTGTAAAGTGCCGGCTGCCAGCCAGATAGCCAATTAATGACTCCTTTCCAGCCAGCTACTTTTACGTTTTTTTCTAAAACATTGCTACAAGACTTGCTGAATACTACCCGATTGTAAGAAACACAAGTGTACCACAAAACCAACACAGACAAAATTCAGACCAAGGCTTATACATAGTGGCAGGTTTGTTTTGCAGGTTTATATTGGATTTCAAATCTCATTAAGGAGTTAGTTATAAAAACACTGCTCAGTCTCACCCACCACTGTCGTTTCACTGTGATGTTGTGAGCAGTTCTGAACTGATGTTCCCTGGAGTTTGAGAGTGCATCAACCTTTATCATAACCATAAACAACTATATTATCTGTTAAAGCAATAGGCTAGTGACCAGGAGACAGAAACACAAACCTGACAGTATTAGTAGCGCTGCCAGAATATCTTGTGAGTGATGTAGTTGCACAAGGGTTTTTATTTTTGGAAAATGGAAAGACAACTTCTTCTTCAAAAAACTATTTTTGTATGGTGGAGCTTTTGTGTGAATTGACTTGATGGCTACTGGATTTGCTAGCATGGGAGAACAATACGCACAGCCACATGGTGCATTCACAAACTCTTGGATACATTTTTAGAAAGCACATTTTTATTTCACATACGCTTCACATACGATTTAAAGATGGCGCCGCTCCAGGTGGCAGCCTGTAGCTGCAGCTCCCGTCGTAATTGTGTTATTGTCTCTGTGTGTAATGCTGCTGCTGCACTGCAATTTCCCAGCTTGGGATTAATAAAGTACATCTATCTATCTATCTATCTATCTATCTATCTATCTATCTATCTTCACATTTTGCAATATTGTCCTGGCCCAGGACACGTAGGTTCATGGAAATGCAGAAGACCATCAACATAACCTCACACAATAAAGCCAGCCTTCTCCACATACACCTCCAAATACTAGCCAGCAATTTCATGGTTGGGTGAGTGAGTCCTTTTCATGCTACACTATCACCAACCTTCCTCTTTCAATACCTGCTCTCTTCCTGATATCCATGTTTTCCTCTTGTTGATATTCTTCCTACACCCTCTGTCTATACCCCCAGTCTCCAGGTTCACCTGAGATTAGATGATGACCATTGTATGAGCAGTGTGATAAATCACAGCCCACACAACTCTGACTAATACCACTGGAACACATAGATACATAGCATGCTCTTCAATAACACATCCTGCGTGCACACACCCACAAACTCATACCGATGGAAATGGTGATGAGGAAATAAAAACACACAGTTACTCCCACTGCATGTAACAGCATATAAACAATAATCTCCAAGACTGACAGCCCCAGCAAAATAACACGACAGCCCATCCCCACTGGCTTGAAATGGAGAGATAATTTCTAATGCATCCTGTAAATGCTCCCTCAGCTCCAGTGTCCAGACTGAAATGAATCTACTCCCATGTGTTGACAGTTTAATACGGCTTCTATTAAACCCTGATTGATAAGAACACTATGATAAAAAAATCCAAATCATCTTGACACGGCATGAAAATACAGCCTAGATAGCCTTTCTTCTAAATCTGTAATGAGTTCCCCTCTAATTTAGCTTATTGTCCAGAGCAATACCTATGTAGGCTACAGTTACAGTCATAACAATAAATAAACTCAATGTAATTTAACAAACACACCAAAAATTACTTTTACATGTTTTTATTGAACATATTGTTCAAACATTAACAGCCTAAGTTGGATAAAGTATGTGAACCTCTAGGATAATGACCTCCATGAAAGGGGTAATTGAAGTCAGGTGATCCGATCAATGAGACAACATTCAGCTGTGGGTTATAGGTATCCTATTATAAAGACCACACAAAGTTTGTCTACAACAGAGTCTGCTCTCTAAAAAACAAAAAAAAGAGATCTGTTGAAGTGGAATATGCCCTGGTCAAAAGAAATTTCAGAGGACCCCTGGAGAGGAATTGTTGAGGCTCATAAGGCTGGGAAAGGCTACAAAAGCATTTCCAAGGACTTGGGCCTCCATCAATCTACAGTCAGACAGATTGTATACAAATAGAGAAAACTCACTCCTGTTCTCCCTAGGAGTGGGCGTCCAGCAAAGACTACAGCAAGAGCATGCTGCATAATGATCAAGGAGGTGACAAAGGTAACAGCTGAGGATCTACAGGCATCTCTTGAACTTTCTAACATCTGTGTCCACGAGTCTACAATAGAAAAAGGCAATACAAGAGTTTTGTTCATGGATACCAAAGAGGAAACCACTGCTCTCCACAAACAACATTGCTGCCCATCTCAAGTTTGCCAAAGACCACGTGGATGTTCCACAAAGCTACTGGAACAATGTTCTGCGGACAGCAAAACTCCATGTTTGGAGGACAGAAAAACACTGCATACCAACAGCAACACTTCATCCCAACCGTGAAGCTTGGTGGAGTTAGCATCATGGTTTAGGGCTGCTTTGCCGGCTTCAATCATTGAGGGACCAATGAATTCCAAATAATATGAAATTCTCCATGAGAATATCAGGGTAACTGTCTGTGATCTGAAGCTTAACAGAGGTTGGGTCATACAATAATATCAATGATCTGAAAGACTTCTGTAAAGAGGAATGCTCAAAATATTGTGAAATCACATTGTATTTATCAGTTTTTATGACTTAGATAAAGATCAGACCATATTTTAGGAGCCATTTATACAGGAATTCAGGTAATTCAAAAAGGTTTTTCTTGCAACTGTAGGCTATGGTAAAGTGCATCACTGCATCTCCCCTACTAAGGCGATATTGTTATCTGCAAACTTTGTTTTATATCTAATAAATGTGAACTGCCATTCCAGTTAAATCCTTGACATTTAAATCAATTCTATTTCTGACAAGGCCAGTAAAAAAACACAACCAATAATTAATTTCATTGCAGATGTTATTGTATACAAATTCCATATATTGCATTTTCTTTAAATGTCAATTGCTTTTGTTGCCAAATCCAACAAGCTCTAACAAGATCAGATCTTTTTCATCATCATTCATTCATCTATCCCTTGTTGGCTACATGGGGGAATTACAGGAGACAGTCTAGTAGTTCCTTAATCATCATGTCTTTCATTTTACAAGCTCAGCACACCCAGCAGTTACATGAAAATCTTGTGGGATCCCTATTGATTTTCAATAGGTCACCATTAAGAGGATCTTCTGTCACCCTGCGGCTATGCAGAGGTGTGAAATTTGGGGCAAGCTCGTTATGGCTGAGCATAGTGCTGGCCAACTCATGGTTTGCATTGGAGCTGCTACAGCACTGCCCCAGATAAAACATCAAGAAGATCAGCTGCATACCTGAGTCCAGTGTCGGGAAGGTTACTGTACTGTACTCCAATAGAGATGACCTGCTTAAAATGTGCATAGCTAACTGTGCATGTGCATAACTAACTCAACACAATCCTATTACATTCAGGTGCTTTTAGATTCATTTGCCTCTACAATCCAAGAATATCAATAAAACATTTTTCAGTTCCAATTTCTTGCAATCCTGTAATGTGTAATCTGTCACTGTTCAACATTAGTGTGGGGCTTATACAAGGGATGAAATTAACTAAAAACCAATAGTGTGACTGAAAGTAATTAGGGCCAGAATGTACATTTTGAAACTCGGTCAACCAGAAATGGTGCAGGTAGGCACTAAACATGCTCCAGACGTACCTTGCGTATACCTTCCACTTCAAAGCCATTGAGGTTTGCATAAAGAGAGTGGTGCCTCTTGCCCAACATTGACGTTGGAGTGAGATTAGTAGTGGTTGGGGCTGCCCTGCCCAGGAGTTCACGGTGGCTAACCTGCTCTTCCATCCTCCTCAACTCCTGTGGCTGTGGCCCCGGGGCTTCAGCCTCCTCACGGCTCTCCATCGCTCTGTCTGCCGATGCAGGCTGGAGCTGCTCAGGTCGAGTGCACAGGTCATACATCACTCTCTGTCAAAGTCAAATAATGCAGTCGGGATCAATGTGACCAAATGAGGTACGCAGCCAAGACCAAGCCATTGCCGGCTTTTCCTTTGCTGAAGGAGAATTACACGGCTCAGCTGCGGCGATGTCAAAGTCCTCTTTTCCTTATTCTTTCTTCAACAGTTTACAAGGAGTAATTCATCAGGACCGAGTTTAAGTGTCCAAAGCAAAGCATTGTAATTGTCATGATGACGTGTAACCAAATAGCAAGCTTCATAAATTCGTAAATCCCAGCCCACGAGGAGTTCGCGGTGACAAAAATAGCACTAGTGGTGGCCTTGTTTTGAAATATTCGTTACAACAAAAGGGCATGTGCCATATCCAAGACAAAAACAGAGATAACCCAGGAGTTGGAAGGGACCCCCTCCTTCCCTTCCCTGCGACGTTTTCCAAAAAGAGGACAATCAGCTCCTGTGGGATATTACATATTTTCGGGCCTTGGCTTCTGATGGCAATTCTATAAATGTCAACGTCCTTATAGCGTTCTTAGACATACTGCGATTAGTACCAATCACAACAGTGCAGCGTACAGATTCAGAGCGCTACTTACTATATTGGTAGAGCTTGTGTCTTCATACCTTCCCACTCTGCCGTCTTCTAGAGTGGGAAGAATTTGTCATAGCGCTTATCCAGAAATGGGGAAAGAAAGACCAGTCTGCTGAGTGCCGCTGAAACATTGCATGTAGGCCTCACTGATACAGCAAGCAAGCACGGACGAGGGGGAAATAGCGAGAGAATGATCTAACTAACAGGTCTCCACTCCAGCGCCCATTCTCTCAGTAAGGCTGAGATGTGGGTGGCATGTTGAGTCTTCAGCTGTGCATTTGTCCTCAGTGATGCTGCCGTCTCAAAAAAGCATTCCTTCCAGATGCAATATGACTCGATGAGCCGCCTAATCCCATCTCCGTTATAGCGCGATAAAGGTGAAGAAACGAGGGCGAAGGAAAAAATGTGTGTGTATGTGTGTGTAAGACAGTGAGTGTCGGTGAGAGGAGGGGGTAGGGAGGATGGCTTCCCTCGTCCTATCACAAAAAGGCAGGCTCTGAGACGGGGCCCAATCATGACTGTGACTAGAGCCCGTTTCCATGGAGATGACGCTGGAATGATGTTGGTTGCCTATTGATTGTTCAAGAGGCAGTGTGTACTGCAACAGAGGGAGGCTGCGGGAGGCGGGCAGAGGAACGAGTGTGTCCAGACTAATTCCATGTTTTTGTACAGATGTATGCTAGAACACCCAACGGACACACACAAGAAGATGACTGAGGATGTGATGGGTGGTTTGGATGGATATTTTATGAACATGGCACGGTTGGAGATATAAAAACTCATGAAGAAATAGGCCTGATACGGCAACAGATTATTTTAACACACTGTGTGACAACATTATGGTGGTTTACAAATTTACTTGTCATCTGAGCCAAACTCTCCCTCTCCTCCACCAGATCCATATCTGCTAAAAGACCTTTCAGCTACTGCAACTAATTGCCTATCAATTGAACCAGCCAAAATGAATATAGGGAAGTCTTAGGGATATTATAGACAGTCACCCACAGTTGGTAAAATAGTTGCAGATCTATTTAGGCTGTCATTCTAAATAACTAGGCTAAAATGTATTAACCCGGGGGATAATTTGCAGTAGTATTGCATTCTAAACCTTCACCCCTCTGCAGCTGCTAATTAATTGCAAAAATGATGGCTTCCAGTTCCCTTAAGGTGATTTGTTTCGCTCTCCACAAAAGACAGTCCAAATCTGGCTTGAAAATCCATGGAAGACCACAGCAAAGTTAAAAACCAATACTCCCTCTACCATTCCTGGTCAACACTGGCACTGACACATTTCAACACTGAAAGTGAGTGACAGATATTTTCCCCCTCGACAGCCAATCATTAAAATTTAAATGCAAAAGAGAAACCTGTTTATTGCATACAGAAACCTGGTGCAAAAGGGTTGATTCTGACAGGCAATGAGGTTAAAAAACGTCTCCACCAGACAGAGCAAACTCATTCATATTCCCAATCTCTCAAAGCAAGGGGGTTTCTATTTTCCTTCACCGGGCATTTCATCATTTCTATCCATTTAAACTTTAATTACAGTGTGTTCACAAGAGCATGACCTTGGTATTGAACGAAACCAACCCTGACAAGTACTCCACTGAAACATATTCTATTCTGCTTCAGTTTCTTTCCTATTTAATTCCCTGACTGGGATGAAGGTGCCGATAGCAAAACAACAAGCAGAATATGTGAGAGAGGAGCAGCTGCTGCACACGGGACTCCTACCAGCACACATGCACTTATCACATGCTGTGTACAGCATACACAGTACATAAAAAAAACAGTTAAAAGTTACACTTAATCTAGCAGTCAGCGTAACCGAATGCATGCCAAATACCATATGCTCTACACAGACCTGACAGGCCCATCAAGGCTTGATGGTATTGACATACTGTCACACTGACAGAGTCTCCCTGTCTGCCTGCCATGAGGTTGAAGAATATGCTCATGGTGATATGCATTTGACAAGAAATTGTCACTGCAGAAAATTCTCTGAAGAGATAGATAAAAACTCCTAGAGAGTAAAAGCTCTCTCTAGAGAGTAAAAGCTCTCTAGGAGGGGGAGGGAAAGGAGTTGAAGATCAAAGAGTTCGAAATAGCACACATTCATTTCAGCAATATGAAAAAGATGGTCCTGTTATAAACAAATATAGAATAGCTGCTAGAAATATAAACACAGGATGGGGATTTGAACATTATTCAATTAGATGCCTTCCACACACTTTTAAGAGACAAGGCAAAACTGACATTACTCAAAGACACTGGCATCAATCAATCCATTCCCTAAATCATGTCCTCATTTTGGAATAGATGTCATATTTTGACCAATGTACAAAACATGGAGTGCATCCAGATGTCAGTTACTGTGACATCAACCGTGATGTGAGGTGCTGTGCCTAAGACACATGGGGCACTGCTGTTTGGATACAGTTCAGACTTTGATTAATTATTCAATTTCCTCTCCCTGAAAACTTGATGCAAAATGTAAGAAGGAAGCACATTGACCCACTTCTGCCACCTGCCTCTCCAAAAACTGTGATGCCTGTAATAAATGCTGATTAGATGTAGCTCACACTGACAGACACATGCCAGCAATAGCCTATAAATAGTTTATTTTTTGCATTAATTTACTGACAAGAGTTGACAAGAGTGTGCGCAAGATGGCCATATTCATATTCTGGTATAACCTCTGACCTCATTGTTATCAACATCTGTCAATAAACACTGGCAATAGATCAGTTTTTAAATTAGATCTAGTTGGCTTGTCAGCTTCTTAACTTAACTTTCTATTGTACAGATAATCATAAGCCCGGGTTTACACCCCTATATTATCAATATTTCTATCAATGTTTGGAAATGATTAAATTATGAAGCTTATTGAGCTACACTGACGCTTGAGAGTATTTTTCTCTGAACTTTTGTTTAGACCAAAGAAGTAGTTGTGAGGTTGTCGTATGATAACCGTTCGATTTTGGACTCATCTGTCCAGAGAGCAGACAGAAATCTCCAGGTTTGTCCAGATCGTCTCTGGCAAACTGAAGACGGAAGCTTTGTTCTTTTTAGACAGTAGAGCCTTCTTCCTGGTTACCCTTGCACAGATGCCATTCGTATTCAGTCTTCTTATTGTTGGCGGATGCAATGACATCAGATGCAACAATGGAGGCTTGTAGATCTCTGATTGTTTTTCCACTAGTTTTAATATTTTTCTTGTGGCTCTTGGTGTTGTTGTGTTATATTGTCTCCATTTGTATATTATTTGTGTCACAGTGGAGTGATCGAGTCCATATCTTTTTCATATGAATTTATAACCTCCCCAAGACTGATACACAGTCACTACTCTCTTCCTGAGCTCCTCTGTATGGGTGACCAGGTTTCTCAACCAGGAGTGACCAGGAGTGCCACAAAAGACCTGACCTTTGTTTGATCCGCTTTATACTCAATTATTTATCCACCTGATTCTACTTACCTACAAGAGGAGGTTCACTTAGTTTTGCACTTGCACTAATTCCCTTTCAACTATATTCATTTCAATACATGCACAATTTCCACTAAGAAAACATGAAATTGGCATAGGTCCTTCATTTCAGTGAAGAAAACGCTGATGTTGATTATATAAGGATTGCATGGTAAAACCTTGCACAAGGGGTTCACAAACTTTCAATCATGACTGTACAGCCTAAATTATTTTATCGCTAAGATTCATTCAGGGTTTCACAGTCTCTAATAGAAATGTCATTCAAACCAGGACACACCTATGTCTCATTAAATACAACAGGGACATGGTGGCTGTTAATATTTGCGATTCCCCCCCACACACACTTTTTACAAGTTTTATATAAAGTGCTATGTGGGAAGTTTAAATATGAAGCAGCTTACCTCTTCCATGTTTTTGTCCGAGCATTTGGAGGGAGGTGACTTGTCTGACCCAGAAGACTCAGAGCAGCAGGAGGGCTGGCGGTACCAGCCTGCATGAGGAGAGCTCTGAGGGTGGCAAATTTCTGGAGAGCTGATCTGACAGGTGTCCCCTACCACAGCAGTAGAGCAGTGGTCAGCTGCAAAGAAGTCCCTCCCTAAAGGCTGTTTTTGACACTCTCTAAAACTCCTTGTTTTCGTTTTAGGTGGTAGAGAGGCACTCTGGGAACTCTGTGTCAAGGCCCTTGAGTAGGTCAGAGGAGGCCCAGTCTGACAGGAGTTACAGCTGTCTTCCTTTCGTAAGAGACTTTTAAATCTGTGACTGGGGTGTCCTGCCTTCTGCCTTCTCTGCAAGAGTCTTCTGTGGGCCTCTAGCAGCTTGCAGAGGAAGAAGGCCTTCTCGAGCTCCAATTCCTGTCTGTGATGCAGGTTATAGACTGCCTGGTCACCATTTATCTTCTCATACAACGTCACCAGCAACTGCTCCAGCTTTTGATAATTTTCTCCACTGCCCAGACAGACAGACTCTTTCCCTATGGTTTCAACCTTACTATATTGTCTACTGTCTTTAATGCGCACCTCCTCAGCCAGCCGACGCTGAGGTTTGTTGGGATGCCGGACAGTGGCCTTTTGACACTCATGCCTGGCGGTCAGCTGCCTCAAGGCCCTCTGCTGTTCTTTCTCTGCCTCTTCCCGCAGGTGCCTGAGCTCCACACAGAAGTGCCAGTGGGCCCGCCGTCTTCGGTTCTTCTCTGCCTCTAAATCAGCACGCAACCTCTCTAGCTCTCGTCCATGGTCCGTCCAGCCCCGGCACGGTGTCTTGGATGACAATGCCAGAGGGTTAGCCCTGTCTTTCCTCATGATGCCACATTCACAGCACACCAGACAAGGAAGGGGGTAGACCTATTCATTTCTAGAAGAAGAAGGGCCATGCAGCAGAACTGATGAATGATTATTGGGCTCATGAAGTGTAGATGGGTGACGGGTGGTTATCAAACATGCAGCATGCAATTATCACACCAGGTCACTGAAAAGATGAGACAGTGGAGGATGTCAGAGCACTGGAGGTTTAGAGGAATGTTCAAGTATTTTCAAGAGTTTCAGAAAGTAGTAACAAGAAGTACAATGTTGCCCACATGGTCAAGACACAAGTGATGATAACTGTATTACTTTCCTCCTAATGGAAGAAGTATTTCTATCAAAACACGAAATCTGATTAAAAGGTTTTGAATAGCTAGCACAGATAAGAGACTATAGGATGAAATCTACAAATGGAGAAACAATGCCCCTCTCAAAACTCTCCCATCATGCAATAGGGAGCAAGGGACTCTGCATGTCCAACAAGTAGGGGGTTTGATTATTGGGGTTATTTGAAAGCAGTTTCACGCCACAAGGTGGTAATGCACATTACAAACCTAACCAAAACAATGCATCTGAGAAGTCAGACTTTGACATGTGTGCCATATCACTCAATATAGGTTTTTCAAAATCTGGCTTAACGAAGCTAATTCGTGGAATTTGTTGGCAGAACGGACTTGGTTGATAGGATTTAGCCAGACCACAACAAATGAATGTATTATCTAGTCTCGTTTTACTCTAAACGAGGTATTGATCGACAGAGTTTAGGCTTACAAGCAAGCTTGGTAACTTAACTCGTACATGTAAACAACGAGGGTCGGCTGAAGATGCAACAAGTTAAATGGTAACGTTAAACGTCCATTGCATTGCGCAACCAACACTGCACCGTTATCTATCATCAACAAACTTAACGGCGCTAACTCACCTGAAGCAAGCATTTAACCTAGCAGGCACCTTTTCGGGGCAATACTAGCTCAAATTAACTGTGTCCATGGGTGTTATTTTTAACGAACTCAAGTGTGCAGTTCAAGTTACAGCGAGGATGCACAACGGTCAGTGGATAACGGTCGTTAATTAACAAGCTAACGTTACCAGACAAAGTGTTATTCAGAAACTAGCCAGGTAATGTTAACATAGCTAATTAGTAAGTGCACATGGATCACAGCCGGCGCTTGTAATGGTAACTTACTGGAAAAGCCATGGCTACCAGCTAATACGCCTTGCTAGCCAACGTTAGCTTAACTTTACTAGCCATAACTTATAACAGACTCACCACTCAGCGGAGTTAACATTATGGAACTTTTCATCAAAAGAGATTACGTTATCTTCTTCTAGTATTTTCATCTACAGCACAGTTAGCTGGCCACGCTGACGCTGTTAGTTATAAAATGTCCATATAACCATGCAAGACGGGTTTGTTTATCTGTCAGGCACCCGTGTCCGACACAGACATGGACACTGCATGTAGAAATACGACCGAGTCTCAGCTTCATTACAACTGTTGTCCTGTCCAAGAATAGCGCTGCCTTCCGGTGCTCCTCCTAAGCTAGTTTGTCCGAAGTTCGAAGTCGTAATACGACTTGTCGCACATTTTAAATGGCTTTCATCAGAAATAATAATAATAAAAAAGCTTTCCTATAACAAAAGTAGTTTTTGCAAACTATTTTTATATGGAAATCAAGCGGGGCAGACTACTTTGTGTTGCAGCGGCAAGATGATGAGGAGAAAATACGCATCAGGCATGTAATTTAATTTTTAATTATTTTTTTAAGCCAAAAGTTGCTACATTCATCACCATCAGTTGCTCTCGCGCTCTCCGCCCCAAAATCGTCACATTTCGGTTATTATTGAAAATTCCACCTTCCCAGTCACGGATGTGTTGGGTAGTTCATCTGCGCTCCGTTGTTAATTACAACATTTCCGACAGCACTTGAAGGCCATTTAAGATTTAAACCCAGCCAATTTGTATGGTATGGATGACCACTAGTGGCTATTGGCCGCTAGTGCTGAGTTATGATGGGTTTACCCCTCTACTCCTTTCGAGTGGCTCAATAGTACGTTGGCATGCGTCGAAGACATGAAGAAAATACAGTCAGTTTAAGGATTTATTTATTTTATTTTTCATTTTTTGTTTGTTGCTTTCAATTTTACATAAACTAGATAAACTGCATTCAACAGACTGGGCATCCATTTGTTCTTAACATAAAGAAAACCTCCCACTCAAAAGTGTTAAACTGATGAATTTTAATTATTGTGACTCCAAAGTCCAAAGGAAACAACTTACATCCTCTGCTTTCTTTTTTTCCTTTTTTTCTGTGACTTATGTACATTAGTATTTCTCCTCTGTATGGAAGAAGAATCCAATCTTCCACTGAATTGCAATGTTGATAATGATACTTTCTGTCAACAGCTGTTTTTGTACTCCCTCACCTATAACTCACAGAAAAAATTGCATCATCACATTCAAAGGAAAGGATTCAAAGGAAACACATTCAAAGGAAACAACTTACATCCTCTGCTTTCTTTTTTTCCTTTTTTTCTGTGACTTATGTACATTAGTATTTCTCCTCTGTATGGAAGAAGAATCCAATCTTCCACTGAATTGCAATGTTGATAATGATACTTTCTGTCAACAGCTGTTTTTGTACTCCCTCACCTATAACTTTACTTGTTCTGTGTGGCCTCAGATATCTGCACAGGTGTGAAAAGAAGAATAACTGTAATGCTCTCTTTTTCACACAGCATTGTCCTGCTTTCTGGCGTCTTGCCCCGACTTGTCATGGCCACGCTCTGAGAGGAGGCTTTTATGTTTTTTTAGTGGGACAAAAACACAATGAAACAATGTAAAGAGTCTACAATTTGTTTTTCTCTTTTTTGGTATTGCATGCGGTTGGAAAAACAAAAACGCTATTGAAATGTATTGCAGGGGCCTCATATGAGCTTTATTAGCAAAAAGGAATAATTAGAATAATCTGGCAATAGGAAAATAAATACATCCTTAAGTTGAATGTGGAAATACTTGCTAATGATGCAATTTAGCCTAAAAGACAAAAACACAAAACACATCCTATCATTATTCCTATGCAAATGTAAAATAAAATCCCACTTATATATATTTATTTGCCCTCAATTTAAAAGTAAAACAAGAAAACTTAACAAGAAAAGAAATTTATCTGATTTTGTTTCGATCAGTAAGCATTCATTAATGCTAATGAACGCCACTCCATGCAACTGAATGGTGACCTAATGTTAACTTCCTTCCTTTCAACCTACAATAATTATTTCGATAATAAATTGTCCAAGTTGAATCAATAACTCAAAATGTCGAGTGTGAAAAATAGTTTTTGTGCTCTAATGTTTCAGCAAAAATCAAATCCAATCATTTCAGAATTTGTACAAAACAATCCTCAATCATCTATTATCAGAAATACACTTAAAGGGTTTCATTCAAAGAAAATGTTTCATGACATGTCACAATTGCATCTGAGTTGCATTTATGAGGCCTCTCTAACATTTCAACTAGTTAGTAGACATATGTAATTGTATCAAGTTTGGAATGATGAGTTAAAAGTGTATGTCGGTGGGCCAAAATGTTTCTGTCTCTAAACTGTTATCAACCACTCATTATTATCAACGGACTGGCTCCAGAACATTTATTATTATTATTATCATTATTATTATTGGTAGTAGTAGTAGTTTTAATAGTAGTACTAGTAGTAGTAGTAGTAATACTAGTAGTAGTATTGTTGCTGCGGGTCTCAGTATGCTCACCTCATTTTTTAGTGTATGATAACCACTACCTGGGATCATCCAATATTTTTTTTTTCACATGAGGATATAGTCACCAGGAATGCTCTGTATAACATGATATCTGTGGCCAGGATAAAATGCTTCCTGAGTTTTCATTATTTGGCAAAGGCAGTGTTATTGAAACGTATAAATCCCCTAAGGTATGCAACATACCTTTTCAATATCATGTTGCCAAAATCCACCGAGAAGGCAAAGTGTCCCCTCCCCGACCACTGGGTGGTGTATGTGTCAGCAGGGAACTGGTCATTCATCTCCTAATATGACTTGCACCAATAATCACTAATGGAAGTGCAGTAGTTCTCTAAGTTCTGTGTGTGTGTGTGTGTGTGTGTGTGTGTGTGTGTGTGTGTGTGTGTGTGTGTGTGTGTGTGTGTGTGTGTGTGTGTGTGTGTGTGTGTGTGTGTGTGTGTGTGTTGTGTGTGTGCTCGCGTGTGAGGGAGAAAGAGACAGAGGTAGACACAGAGAGAGATCCAGGATATTCTCTCTCTCTGTTATCAGGGTGTCCTTGGGCCGCTCCCATCTCTCCCTGTTCACGTGTGGCAGACTGTTGGCAAGAGGCAGAGACGGAGAGAGGGAGAGTAGCTGGGCTGCAAGAATCACTCTTCTTCCTGCTGCATCATAGTCAGCATTTAATACACAATTCTGCACACTTGACGGTGTATTGGCTATGTGAGGAGGTATATAGAAGTGTGAAGCAACTAGAGTTACTCCTCAAGACATCCCTGTTTTTCTCTGTTACTATGCTCTGGACTGCTCTGTACATCTGCCCTGCTTGCCATGACCTGTGCATACAATATTTCATGTACATATGAACTGGCATATTTCTGCACACATCTCTGTATGTGTGTGACGACCACCTGTCGGTGCTAATAATGCACATCTGCACATTCTGGACATTTATACATATTTTACCTCCATCTGTAACTGTACACCTGATAATGTGAATCTACTGAATCAGTTCTATCTATTTGTCTCATTCTTTTCTACATCCTATATCCGCCTGCCCCAGAGGGAGCATTGAAGTCTCAGCCAATCTAATACAGTCCTCAAGGAAAATAAAGTGGTATTTGAGGCCATTTAACTTTACCTACCTTTGTTTGACAAACATTGAATCTGCCTGATGTATTACCTTTTGTACTGTAATAGAATTCCATGCAGATACCCTAGTTGTTCTCATTCACAGGAGACAAGGAGGAGACAAATGACCAGAGGCAAGAATAGTGCCGTCTTATGATCTTTTCTCCGCGACATTTGAGTCTCTTTTTTTCTTGATTGATTGTGCCCCTTGTCCTGCATGGGCTCTGTGCTCCAGTATTTGTCTGGGAAGTAGCACTTTAATTTTAATAAACACAATAATCTTCAAGGTTAATAATTATACTATAGGCAGAATTTTGTGAATGAAATCTTTTTTGATTAAACATATATTAGAATCAATTTCCATGATAACAGAGAACTGCGTCACAGTTACCATTCCAGTCATCACAGGATACAGAATACTGTTTACCCCCATGACCCATTTTGAAAAGTTGTCCATGACAAAAGCGTCAGGAAGTTGCACTATGCTACTGTCAAGTTCAAATTCACGTTCGGGAACAAAAATCCCGTGAGACTGTGGGAGTGGGACACAATGACACAACACGGGGTGGTCGGTAAGACTGCTACTCCTTTCAAGAGTTAGTGCTATTGTAGATGCCTCTGAGTAATGTGAAATGGTCCCTGTTGACACGTATGATGTCACCAAACCAATACATAACTGGATGTGTCCCATTAACACGGGCATTTAAGAACGTGAGCGTGAAGTGTACCCTAGAAAATTCACTCCACAAAGATTCAAACATTAACAATGAACTTTACAACCCCAGCAGTGGGATAGTCATAACCCCTCCCCATATATGGAGTTTGTGCAAAAGAGAAAGTGTAAGTGAGTGATTCCCTTTCAAGGCCTTTGTTGACGCTAAGGGCTTTGACATCCCATGTCTGCTCAGTCACAGCCATAGGTTGAGGCTGGCAGCTAATCTCTAGTGGCTATCTCAGCATCATTGTGTGTCTTATCACAACTGGAAATCTGAGTAATATCGGTCTGAATGCACCTGTTGACACGTGAACCCATGCTCGTCTGTCACATAGCGGGAGAGGGATGTCTCCTGTAGATAGCACACCGACTCTTAAGTGCTGCCTAAGTGGCCTTTGTCTGCTAATCAAAATTATTGCCATGGTTATTGTATATCCTATAGCATTTGAAACCCATCAACTTTTTCATGCTGTATTAGGAAGGAAAGCATTGAAAAAAATAGAGCCGGCCCACTGTATTCCCAAATTTATTAGCACCTTGGGAGCCGAGTACAATGTGTGCAACGTTTTTTTCCTCGTACATTGTATTCCTTCCAGTAGGCCTGTCTGTTGTTGAGGATCGAGGGCGCTGCTTCTTCTTTCAATAGAGCGCGGTGAGTGGGTAAGTATACAATGTTTATCTATTGTTACCGTTGATAGTTTACTATGGGCATGCTTCCTGAAATTCAACTTCCTCTTGATGTTTTACGGGATATTGTACCATCCCATAAATTTTAATGGTGCGCGCAATTAAGCATTTCTAATATGTTGTTTCTTTTGTTTTTTGAATTTTTTAGATCACTTATTTTCTTTCTACTTATTTTCTCTGATTGCTGTCAGATAAAAAAACCAAATCACAACGTACAGACACACACAGACAAAAGCATACAATACAGTACAGAAGACACAATAGGTCATCGTCAAAGTTACATGTTCAAATTAAGCAGGTTTATTGCAAAGGGAATGAAGTTGAGTTTTTACTCCTATAGCACTTGAACCAGGGTACACCTATCACCTCGCCGGCCCACCTGGACAATTTAACCCAGGTGGTTCCTACTTTTGGTGTTCAGGGAACCATACCGAGGAATCGTGGAAAAAGTGAGAGCATGTTCAATAAATGACTCGTAAAAAAAAAATCAAGGTCCTATTTACATTGAAACTACTGAACTTCCTAAGAAAGTACAGGTGTTGCTGTTGTTGCTGTTGTCAATGAGAGTACCCAGATATTTGTATTGTTCCACCAAGTCGATCTCTTAGATGAAGGTCTGAGATGGTGAGTGTGATGTCTTCCTTCTCAAATCAACGGCCATCTCCTTGGTCTTAGTGACGTTTATGTGTAAGTACCACACTGAAGTACTACTACTACTACTACTACTACTACTACTACTACTACTCGATTGTGACAGTTTTCCAACCTTTACTTGCCTGGGAAGTATATGCTCTTTCTCAGCAACACTCTACTTCATACTAGTTACTCACATTCACACTTGGGAGCATCCCAGTACAAGCGCAGTGGCTGCTCCTCCAGCTATTCAGTGAAGAAAAAGGCGTAAAGACACCAAAAGAAAAACAAGTGTGAAAATGGAGTCACGGAGGCTACTGCAAGAGATGGTTACGAAATCTAAGATGTTGGCAAGAAAATGTCGATCCTGGAGGTTCGGAGGATTACCTTAGCGTAACAGAATCCCCATACTTTGACTCATCCAATGAATCGGGTGACACCGCAGAAGATGCCCTGAATTGGCCCTTGAAAACCCTGACAAAGGGCATGAGCAGCCAGCACGTTTCTCCGCGGCTCAGGGAGGATTAGTGTTTTGAAGGCGAGCGCTATTAGTCTCCCGCACAATCAGAGAGGCCGCAGGCCGAAATGCAATTGACAGAACTATAATATACAGTGTATTGTGTCTGTAGTGTTACTACTTCGAGACGCATTAAGCCTCTTGACTCCCTCTAGCAAAACAGAGAGGCTAGCCTCTGTAGGAATACGGAGTAACGCGACAAAGGCAGCAACACACGGAGTAAGGATTTTGAATTGCTTAGTCACCGGTGATGAAAATAACACTTCTCTCAGTCAATGTACATGCAGAAGTTTGAGATTACGTTGCTCAAGATAATAAAGAAAAATCTTAAAATAAACCGCAGAACTGATATATTGATCACATGCAGCAGTTCAAAGGTTTTGGAGGTTCTAGAGAGAGAGAGACACTTAAAGGTCACAGTGCATTGACCCCGCATCAGATGTGCTTTTATGTCCTCTGATGCAGACAAAAAAGGAAGAGCAGCTCAAAGCTGCAGCCACAATATTAGCGGCTGGTTTCTCTGTGGTGGATACAGTAGCATGTATATGTCTGTTCCTGGTATTCTGTGGGATTATTCTGTAGCTACGAACCAGAAGGAAGTGTTCAGCATTATAGGAAATACTGTATATACGCCCGGATTCATGGGAACTTACATCATATTTTCTTCAATGATCCTGTGTGGGAGAGTCCCTGCACACCCACACACACACACACACACACACACACACACACACACAGGACGTCGGCCACTGCCCTGTCTCCCTCTGTGAGTGTGTACAGAGATGAGCAGGACCGCACCTTCTGTGAGCACTACCTGAAACTGGAGATGCTGGGGTTCCTGTGAAGGGTTAGCTTTCATTGTCTTTTTTTTTTTTTTTTTTTTTTTTTCCCCCCTCCTGCTTCTTTTAACCATAGACAGTTACAGGGCGTTAGGATATTACCATACAATACCCTTGTCTTTATTGTTTTACGTAATCGTTGTCACTGAAGCCAGGTACTTATAGTCACGGAGGGTTAAGGAGATGAAAGAGCTCGTACAGCGCTGGAAGAGTGTTTTTGCCTCCCTCTGTTTCCACTCAAAGTTTCTATGTTTTCTGTGTGACTGTTGGAATTAAGCCGCCTTGCCATTTGACTTCCAAGGACAATTGGTTTTTTTTGAGGCTCTTTATTTTTGGAGGAAACCTATTTGATTATTTATTTGACTTTGACTGAAGAGAAATACTTTTACAGCAGGTATGTATATTCTTTTAAAACTTTCTTTCTTTTTTTTTGCTTCATTTGCTTCATTTGACTGTGAGCAGTGTCCCTTTTCAACATTTTAAACCTGGTTATATGACAAGTCAGTGGCTGGAAAACCTCTTTGAATTCAGCCTTTCTGCATCTCACTGAAGTTCTTTTGTATGCAACTGTGTGTTGATAATAATATGATAAGGCTCAACTTTCAGGGACAGAGATTGCTCAAGATGTTCTTACTGTTGCAACCTAGATAGTCAATGTCACATAGCCTCAAACAACTTTACGCTCCCAGTATTAATGGATATGGACATTTCTTATTTTTTCAACATTCTGTTTATAGATGTTACTTTTCTGTTATAATTGTCATTTTGCACAATAAGGAGAAATAGTGGAGTTTGCAGAAAAAGCCTGATGTTGCTCACAGGGAAAGGATGGTCAGATACGCATGTTAACAAATGCAATGAATCTCTTTTTAAATGGCTCCAAATTCTCCCCTTTTAAGCGAGTGACGGCGTTATTCTCCGTTTTATCTCGGACATTAAGGGGTATTTCTGTGGGGCCGAGATCTTTCAGCTATTTCTCAGCGCAGGGAAAAGAGAAGGGAGGGGAAGCACAGCCGACACAAAAGGCAACATTATTCCCCAGCGGATCTGCGCTACATCCCACTATGAATGGAGTATTGAAAAACATAACATTGGGGACTAGATTATTTTTCATCCCTCATAACTGAGCCATTTGTCCCGGAGTTTTGAGTGGTTCGTGAGTACAGTCTGCAAATGAGACAACCGTGCTTCTAGAGCACTGCGCTGGTGTTAAAATCCCCACCTCCCAATTGGATGTACAATGACTTCTTTCAGGGCCTCCAGCTCCCCCACCTATCAAGTCAATGCAACAGCCATCAAAACAAGCAGTGAAACAGGACTGGCCCTGGCTGAAAACTGTATTGTCCAGAGTTGTTTGTTTGACTGCAGTTTAGTGTCGTCCTGCCAGAGGTTCCCATGACCTCTCTGGTATTCTACTATACAGGCTATATGAACACGCATTTAATTTTGACTCCCTCACATTGACATATACAGTGCTTCAAAGAGGAAGGTGAGTTTAAAAGTGCCCCCCACCTCCTCCTCCTCCTCCTCCTCCTCCTCCTGCCTCCAGCCTCCTGCTCTCCAAGGAGACGAGAGGCGCCCATGAAGTGTCATCGGGTGCCTAAGCGTTTTGGAGGGTTCTAGTGACAGATTGCAGGAAGCAGCGCTTATGCCTGACGATGGGGACCACGGAAAGCAGAAATGTCTTTTTGTGCCCCCTGGGCTCGGAATGTCCACTATCTCGAGGGGCCAATATCAAATTCTCCCCTCATCATCCCCCTAATACACATTCCGGTGTAAGGTCAGGGGGGATTCTGTATGAGCAAAAAGACAAACAACCCAAAGTCCCACAGTGCTCTCTTGGCGATAACGCGCTAAATAAATAAATGTTAAGATGACACCCGGATGCTTTTCGGTGACTTCAAGCTATATTTTTTTCCCCTTGAAGAGCACACGTGATGTGTGTATCATAAGTCCCAGTTTCTCGTTCAAGAAGTGTGTATTTAGTGTCTGATTACAGGACTGTCGTCTGATTGTTGAGTGATCGCAAATGAACCCATGTATTCTGTGACAAAAACCATCACACCGAAAACACCCTCTCCAACCTGACTTTGAAGGTGGGAACTTCATCTTTGTCCCTCTGCCCTCGCTGGTAACTGATAAGTTAGTGACTGTGCCCTGATTCTGTTGTCGTGGCCGCTGATACCTGCTGCCAGAATGGTGCATGGCAGCCATTTTGTGCCAACATGTTCACTGAAGAACAAAACAGTCATGTAACCCAACTCTGTACCTGGTATTTTAGCAGGCAAAAGTTGGCCAGGCCTGGGAAAATGGGCTGACTTTGTGTTTCACCTGCCCCTAGTGCACTCTGGGAGGTGTCACGAAGCCACACGTCTCCATCACCAACACCGATTTCAGTCATGTGCAAACGGAAATTCTTTTTGCACCGCAAATTTCCATAACCTGACCTCAGACTACCATCAATACCTACTACCACAGCAGCAGTGTGGCTGCAGGGTCCGAACAATCCAATACTATAATTAGAGTTCTCTGAACCACGATCAAATGAGTCACTGTTGTTTTGTAGTAGCAGGGAGTGCAAGTCTACGAGGTTAGAGCTTTGGTAACCTGGTAGAGGGACAGAGAGAGAGAGAGAAGGTGAGAGAAGAGAGAGAGTGAGAGTGTTGAACGTGTGTGTGTGTGTGTGTGTTGCAGGCAAATGGTCAGTCAGGCAGCCATGCGAGGCCAGCGTGCGGCGGAGAGCGAGCGTAGGTGCTGGAACCCTGTCGTCTGGCTCCTGGTGTCCCTGCTGGGCTCCCTCTTCTTGGTGGCCGCCAGTGTGTTGCTGCGACTCGGTGAGTGGGTGGGGGTTTGGGGTGGCGGGGTGGCGGGGTGGCGGGGTGACGGGTGCCATGTGGGGTTCGTCCAACAGCTCAAAAGCCACTCCCTCCAAGCTGCCTGACCAGAGGAGTTGGGCTCCTCAGGTTCTGTCATGCAGCACAGTAGATGTGATATGAACTCTTTTGTTCTATGTTATTGATGAATTTCAGTCCAAAAATGTTATTTATAAAATAACTGATGGTATTAAAGTAACCTCACTCTGGGAATATGATTTAGGTTAAACTATTTCAAGATGATGATATTTGTATTTGTATTATCAGCTGTATTTTTGAAACAGTGAGTAGTCAACATCATGTAACATCTTGTAACATCATATTTGTGATGTGCTTTCATTTTTCAACAGATAGAACAAGGAGACAATATTAAATGTATATGGAAAAGTAATGGACCTCAACATAACATTTGAGTGCTACCCTTACAAAAAGGTCCCTTTTTTTTGCACTTGGTGAAAGTGTAGGTTTCACATTACACATGTGAAAGTGTAGGTTTCACATTACACATGTGAAACCTACACTTTCACATGCGATATGCTTTACTATTACTACTGTGATAGCTTTGTGGAATGAAATTTCCTTATGTGAAAATAATATGTGGTCAAAATCACATATGTATTCGACATTTTCACATGTGATTGGCTTTATTCACATGTGAAAAACTAAAACACATGTGTCCAAAAACCACGTGGGACCACTGACATGTTTTTTTCCACATGTCATTTCCACGTGTGACTTTTTTGTAAGGCTATATGGTCAGATAGAGACTGTTTGGTTTATTATGCCCTAGACTGGTGCTTAGAAACTGGCTCGGGACCCAAAGTTGGGTCACTGGAAAATTAAAACGTATCCCAAAACTACTTTGAAGAAATTGTAGGTAGGCTGAATAAAACACTGTGGGCCAGTAGCTCAGTAACCTAAAAAAACAAGCTACGTTTTGTTGGCTCGCCTACTTAATAGCCCACTAAAACAGCTTTGCGTGGTGGGAGGTTATTTTGAAAAATGTGGGTTGCAAGAAGAAAAGTTAGAACAAGTTAGAAAACCACTGCCCTAGACTGACTAGAAAAGAGAATGTGACACATGAGATGATTTCTTGTGTGTCAGCGTGTTACCACGTGTATGAGGCCTTAATAGAGCTGAAGAAACGGGCGTACTCCCTGTAGATGGGCGCCTTTGTGTCCACAGTCACTGTCTGCCCTGTATTTACCAGTCAAGGCTGTTATAAAAAAAGCCCTGCAGTATGAGTCACGATCAATTCTACTAGTCTGGATATTATGGATCACCAGCCCATAAATAGAACATGTTTACTGTCACACAAAAGTGCTGATGCAGGCTTATTGTGATTTATCTCTTGACAGATCCATCATCTATCCAAATGTCTGACTAACATTTGTTGCTTTCTGATTTCAGGAGACGTGAAACTAGACAAGCGGGCTGTACAGAGTGAGTATTCAAGTCAATCACGTTTCATATTTCTGACCCTCTGTGTACAGGAACTGCTTTCATACAGTTTAGTTGTACTACCTTGTGTCTCTCCTGAACGCACACTAGAGAATAACCCCCCCCCATGTGATACTAGAAACAGCCGAATTACCACACACATAGGTATTTTGGTGAATGTACATTTGGTTTCAGTGCCACCGTCACAATGGGAGAAGCCTGTGAATTGACCTACATTGGGTGTGATGCTTAGAAAAGGCTCTCTGGAGTCTTTGTGAGTTGTTGAAACCCAACACCACAGTCACCAGGCATTAGACCTTCCTCCATAAGTCTCCATAATGTCTTTGTTTTTTATGCACTTGCAAAGAAACGTGCTGCATCAAAACATTCGAATCTCAGGAATGTCTGTTCAAGCAGTTACACACGGATTTCAACTCGGCTGGATCCTCTGTGCTTTTGCATGAAAAAATATTTAGTCACCAATTTGCTTTCAATTAGTTTGGTCAACATCACATAACAGACAAACATCCCAAAAAAAAAAAAAAAAGGTGCTATAGTGTTTGATTGGGCTGGTTGAATCCGCCTTGGCATGTTTCTTACTTTTGTCCTTCACTTTCAAAATAAAAACCCCAGAAGAAATCACAAGAATGAAGCAAACACACACTGCTGTACCTCCCTTGCTGGTACATGGGGCTAAATAGGCTTCCTGTTGCGTTTCAAGCTGGGTCTAGAGTTACAGGAAAATAGATATAGTAGATATAGAGTACAGTAACTATGGAAGGCCAAGAACCTCCTTTCAACAAATAATTTGACCAAACTCTCTCTCCCTCACTCAGATTCCCTCCTCCCTCCTGTTTCAGCCAATAGCGTGCAAACCTCCATGCAGATGCATTACCAAGGTAAGCATGAGCTGGGCCTCTGCCAGCTACCGCCACTTTCACCACACCCGCACAGACACTCGTGTTCAGCAAAACATGCCCGCATTCAGGCCATGGAAACCTATCTTACACTGCGCTGCGTGTCGGTGAATGAGAGAGTAAAGATCAGTGCCTGGGGCATTTTAAACAAGGTCACTTCCTCGGTTCTCCATTTCCCTAATCTCCTTAATTACTTATTTTCTATGTGCTCCCCCTCTCTCTCCATCTCCCGACCTCAGGTCCAAGGAGTCATGTGGCTTATTTTGATGCTTAACTTGGTAGAGATTAGACCAAAAGGATTCCAAAAGGATTTTTCTTCCTATTAACTGTCATTATATTAGAGCCATGCTAATCTGTCTTCTCATCTTGTTATTTTCCAGACAATGAGACATGCTGCTATAATGTTCTTCAGACAGTAGACCTTTTATAAGCCTTGTGGCACTGTGGCACATTCATAACCGAATACACCAAAAGGATCTAACTTCAAGACTTGCATAAAGATCCTCAGTTCATCAAAAGACTGAGAAAGAAAAATGTGATTTTGCTGGTTAAATAGTGACATCAATGTGACAGAGTGAAGCCACGTGAGACATTATCTGTTTCTCTCCCCCAAAGTGCAACTGGTGAACGGAAATAACAGGTGCGAGGGTCGCGTGGAGGTGCGCTACAATGACTCGTGGGGTACAGTGTGCGACGACGACTGGGACATGGTGGATGCCAACGTGGTGTGTCGGCAACTGGACTGCGGACTGGCTGTGGCTGTGGGCAGCAGCTCTCAGTTTGGACAAGGCTCAGGACCCATCCTGCTGGATAACGTGGACTGCAAAGGAGGGGAGACGGACCTTAGCCAGTGTGGCAGTCTGGGCTGGGGCGTCCACAACTGCTACCACTATGAGGACGTTGCTATCACCTGCAAAGGTGAAGCCTTTAGAAGAGCTCACGCTGAGTAATAGTGTCAAAAGTAGAAGCAAAGACAAAGAAAAAGTAGAAGCTGCTAAAATTCATGTTTGCTTTTACTTTCTCTTCTGCTGGTAGACATGTCCGTGGTGGATCCACAAGTTAATGGCGAGCCCACCACACCGTCCCGCAGGAACGCAGTTTCACGTAAGTGGTCCCTACTTTTATCTTCAGCCAATCTGAGAGGGCACAGAGTTCAATTTACCAGTGAAGTGCTTAAGCAAAGAATCTGGATTTTAAGAGTGCCAGTTACATTTGAAAAAAAAACTAATCAAGATTTTGTTAAAAGTACATTGGATATATTGAAAATGTGTCAAAGACAACTGATAAATTTGACATAGTAAAGTAAAAAAAAGTAAAGTAAAATATAGTAAGTAAATAAAAATAGTTGATTTCTGAAGATCAAGTAGATTTAACGGCCCTAATTTATGACACCATGGTACTAATTCTACAGATTCATGCATTGGGATCATTTGACCTCCTTTCTTTATGGCTTACATTTGAACACAAGAGCCAACATGAACATGAACACATCCACATTTTGCAGTTCCATCCAATAAATCATCCAAAGAAATTGCGGACAGATGCTACATTGTCTCTCGGCTGTATGAAGGGATCAGAGCTACTACCCATTGTTCAACTGCGCTTCTTTCTCACTCCAGTATAACTAAAAAAATAAATTATTTGTTTGGAGGAATTAAACATTATGCCAGCCAATTTCTGCATTTAATTTCTGAAGCTCTATGATTAAAAAAAACCCTAATAGACAGGTGGTACAACAGCTGTTTTACTAAATAATGAATGCTGGCATATTTTGTTTAGAAAATCTCTTCAAACGAGCATCCACACATTCAGAGCAGACTTGAGAATGATTTCACTGGTATGATCGAGGTTTTTACGGCAGAGTGAACTTTCATTTAAAGTCCCTTCACTGATGAGGGCCATTACATTTCAGTTTTAATCAACTACCCAAACTGCGCTGGACATGAAAGGCTTTTTGCCTGAGTTGTAAGGACATCCTTAAAGAAACAGTATGGCAGACCTCAAAAGCCTCCCAAATTCCAGGACATCTCTATTGTTTGCTGGGTCAGTCTTTGTTGTGGTCGCGCTTTTCTTTATCTCTTACATCCCAGTGTGTGTTATAAGATACCCGGCGAGGTTGTTTCAAAATCTGACGTATCTGCCTGCATCTCCAGAGGCCGTCATGAATCCCACTGGGAAGGTAGTGAACCCTCATAGATCCGCGGTTTCCTTAGGTTGGGAAAACTATTGTAGATGGATACATGAGAACGCCTATTGTCTGTGAAGGTGTTTTTGTTCAGTCCAAGACATGAGATGACAACAACTTTGCTTACCGCAATATTAGCCCTTGTTCCTCTCACCTCAACTTTCCTGCTTCTGTAACTATGTACTGTAATGGTCCACACCCTGCACCACACACACACACACACACACACACACACACACACACACACACACACACACACACACACACACTCTCTCTCTAACATTTACTCTGATACTCTGTTGACACTGATATCCATCCTTAGCTAAACCCACACTGTCCAAACAAATACATGTTTGAAAATGTGTATCGCTCCGCAGTACATAACAAAATAAATATTCCACATTAATCTCTATAAATCCCTCCTTTTTGGTTTAGGAGATGGCACCATCCGGCTGGTGGGTGGACAGGACTCCTGCCAGGGCCGGGTAGAGATCTACTACCGGGGAAGCTGGGGGACAGTGTGTGATGATGACTGGGGCGATATAGATGCCGAGGTGGTGTGCCAGCAGTTAAGCTGTGGCCATGCCGTCTCGGCCCACTCCAAGTCCTACTTCGGCTATGGAATAGGCCTGATTCTAATGGATAATGTCAACTGCAATGGAAATGAACAGCAGCTATCAAAATGCTATAGCCTCGGCTGGGGCATCCACAACTGTGGCCACCACGAGGATGCTGGGGTTACCTGCAGTGGTAAGTTGCTATCAGGCATGGAAGTAGTAGTAGTAGTAGTAGTAGTAGTAGTAGTAATAGAGTAATAGTAGTAGTAGTAGTAGTAGTAGTAGTAGTAGTAGTAGTAATAGCAGCAGCAGTAGTAGTAGTAGTAGTAGTAGTAGTAATAGCAGTAGTAGTAGTTTTATGTATTAAGTTTTTCCCATTTTCTACCCTCTTAAGGCTCAGGCTCCACTACTGTGCGTCCTCCAAACACTGTACCGGTGGGGGGGAGGGGATTCTTCCGCACAATCACCTTTCCAGGTAACGAAACAGGTAAATGTCATGAACACAGTGCTGCTAGAATGACATCTGCACTTCTGTCCCAAGGCCAACAGAGGGTGCTATTTCCCCCCCAATGTCTCAGAATGTATCACACTGCAGCGCCACAAAAACATGGTGGTGAAAGTTTGCAACAGACTAACCCCACCATGATTATTATTAGTCAGGCAGTCTGGTTTATTGGGTGATAAGGTTATTCTGTCCTGTGTTACGTCTTCCCCTCCAGCAACAGATGGAACCGTTCCAGTCACCGAAAGTACAACAGCTGTTCCCACAACTGCTCTGCCAAGGAGAGGTAACAATGCACCAACTGATTTCTACATTGTACACACAAGCACTGGAGATTTAGATTTTCAAACACACCATCAACACAGACTCACAGTAGTTGTAATAAAGCATGTTATACAAATGTATGATCCTTCCTCTAATCGCTGCGGTCTACCTCTCTCTGTGTTCCTGTGCAGGCCAGTCTAACATTCGTGTTGTGAATGGTAACAGTAGTTGCCAGGGTCGTGTAGAGGTTTTCTACAGTGACATGTGGGGGACAGTGTGCGACGATGACTGGGACATGCCCAATGCCCAGGTGGTGTGTAGGCAGCTTGGCTGCGGCCCGGCTATCGCAGCCAAATCCCTGGCCTCCTTTGGCTATGGTACAGGTCCCATCCTGCTGGACAACATAGACTGCGACGGCACTGAAGGGGACCTCATAAATTGCTTCCACCTGGGCTGGGGTCAGCACAACTGTGGCCACCATGAGGATGCTGGAGTCATCTGCACACGTAAGACTGGGCTTTGACTCCTTAGAGAGTTAGAGCATAAGAGCACTTGTACATATATGAATCTATATAACTAGACACACACACAAACACACACACGCACATGCAAACACACATCCACCTTAGTCATCCCTCCTACAGTAGTTACTATTCCCCCAGTCATCTATGCCCGCCCTGCTGAGCTGTCTCTTTGCAATGTATGAGTGTAGTACTCTGAGGAACAGACAGCCCAGAGAGCATAAAAAATAGAGTGTAGGAGTCAAGGCTAATCAGCATCACTGGACGCCTGCAGGCCAAATTTCAATTCTTTACGGCTAAATCAAAAACACACCGAGGAGTGAGAAAAATAATAACTTGTTCCCCTTTAACGTAGATAGCGCAGCATTGGTTTAAGGTTGATAGGAAAATATGGTTATAACTCTGGTTTCTAAAGGGAACATTTTTAAGCAATGCACATGAATAATACAGCCTTCAGCGGGAATAGGGACTGGCAGACGGGACGTAATCCAAGTGGGACATAATCCATGCCTAACATTGAGGGTTATGAACATCAAAACTACACTCTGAGGAAAAAAATGATACACACATAATGGTTTGTGAAATTGCTCACCAGCTTTGCTACAAATTGTTTTCTATGTATCATGGCCTTAAAAGAACAAAGCAATAGTCTCTCTGTGTATTGATTTCTAGAGCAGTGATTAGGAAGAGAGCTTTGCTAATGCTTTTGTGAACTGATGTTTCTTCAGTTTGCCCAGAGCTTTGAAACATTACTCTGTTGTCCTCCACCTCCTCTAGCCTTCCAAGACATTAAAGTGGAACCGAAACTTCCCGTTGGGGTAACACGGATAACACCCACCATCAAACCATACAGTGACGGTAGGTGCCTATCTTCAACTAGAATGTATTTATGCAGGAGCACCAGTCCGTGTAGTTTTCCTCTAGATTGGGTCCCAAAGCAATATGGTGAACAAGAATATGTCTTCTTTGTTTGTGTAGGAAGCCTGAGGCTGGTGGGCGGCCAGCACCACTGTGAAGGCCGGGTGGAGGTGTTCTCCAGGTCTGATTGGGGCACAGTGTGTGATGATGCTTGGAACCTCCTCAATGCTCAGGTTGTGTGCCGCCAAGTTGGCTGCGGAGAGGCCACGGTGGCCTGGGCGGAAGCCTACTTCGGGCCTGGCAACGGCACAATCCTCATGGACAATGTGAAGTGCATCGGTAGAGAGGCCTCCCTCCAGGAGTGCTCCCATATAACCTGGGATGTGCACAACTGTGACCACACTGAAGATGCTGGCGTCTCCTGCTCACTGTCGTGATTTCAGCACAACCACACCCCCACCTCTACCCCGGGTAGGAAGTGGGGGGTACCAACCCAGGACTTGTATACATTCTGTAAATAACAGCTCACACATTGCCGAAGGAGTACTCCACCAACAACAAACAAAAACCAACTAATATAACAATATACGATTACATAACATAACTATCTATTCATATTAAGCACTTTATAAATAAATATATATGATATAAAATACAATGTACACAGTTTTGTATATGATAAACAATGAAAACCAAAGCTTTTAACTGTTTCTCTGTCTCTCCTGCTGTTGCCCTCAAAGCTAAAATATTTACCGTACATGCCTGCCGCGTGGTAGTGAATTCTTTGATGATTAAGTAAGGTACACTGGAGGAAGTCCATCAATTATTCATGGTGTAGATAAAAGGAGACATCCCGCTACCCTCCACTCACCAGCACAAACTGCCCTGCTAGGCGAATCTAAGCAGAAACACAGAAACATTTCACTGACAAATACAATCAGGTGGATGGACAAGGTATGAGACATGTACCTACAGGCAGGTGGTTGCAAATTGAATCTTTTTTTATTTTATTTATTATTGAATAAAACTGGAAGCGGTTCTGATTGTGGAGACCTCCAATCTGCCAGAAAATCAGTTAACGTGGCGTAGAGCAACATCAAGACCTTTCTGTATCTCCAGAGTAATCCTTTCTGCCTGCACCTAGTCTTCTATCCACAGAGCAACACTTCTGATTCAATTTCTGCATGTCTTTTGAAATGTTATTGTACAATATTGGCTCAATAATCAGCACGATTCCTCTCCCAGACTATTTCAAAAAGTAGGTTGAAATGATCTAAGTTTTTACTGCCTGAATATAAAATCAGTACTTTTGTAATTTGCAATTTGGGCCTCGCAATTGTAATGTTGTAATGTTGTTTTAGGAATTTCATACTTTTGTGTTTACTTCTAGGTGTGTATTTCATTCGGTTTTTGTGAGATAAATGAAGTGTACCCATCTATGTCAATGCATGTGTGTGATTGTACGTTGTACGTTTATCTCGACATGTCACGCTAGCAAATGTAATGAAAATGTTGTGAAAATGTAATGCATGGGGGACTATAACACTATAAAGTTAAGTCAGGAATCGACACCTGATATTCTTCTGTTCTGATTTTTTTTTAAAGGGGGTTAAAGGGTTGGGAGCAAACAAATCATATTTTAAATGAAACACTCAATTACTTGGTATGGTTTTGCCACTCACGGCACAACAAGTCTCAGGTTTGAAAAAAAAAAAATGCTGTTGTCTTAATACTGTCTTTATGAGGCCAGATGTAATGTATATATTGCTGACCCCAGAGCTCTGGAGTGTGCTAGAATGGTGCCAATTCTATGGAAACAGTAGAAATAGTAGAATATCAAAAGGATCCCATAGAGCTCCATTCATCCTCCTGTTGAAATCTATAAAAGTGGAAATGAACAGCTTATGTATCAATGTTAAACAATGTTATTGTGAGCTGTTGATATATTTAACTGGGAATAAATTTCACTCCAATGAAAAGTTTGGCATAATTCATGTCTGATTTCTAGTGGCAGGTTTTAAATGTTGCCTCTGTCTCTTTATGTGTGATGTGAACACAGTACAACATGCACAGTAAAACATGTCAGTTGCTTGCTTTGTGTTATTTTGTGACTGAAATGCACATCCCTCAACCAGGTTCACTTGCTTGTGATTAAATTATTTTGACTCTTGAGACAAATGAATGTAAGTGTGCGAATTTGGGAGACATAATTCTACTGAAAACACCTCATATGCTTGACAGCAAGGATTTGGCTGGCTTTGTGTGCAGCTTGCCAAGAGTGTGCTCGAAATGACAGGTAGCCCGTGGACACACAATATAGGTGCAATGATAGAGTAGGCTTGAGGTTGTTATGATTGAGGGTGTATAGGATTGTCTTAGTTACTATCTACTTTGAGAGCTAAGCTGTTGACAAGTCTTGCATGGATTACCAGACAACCCAGCAGCAGCCATTCGATGGGCCCTGTTACCTGAGCCAACAAAATCACTCATCCCCAGACAGCTGCTCACTGTGGTTGACATGATGGGGCGTTGCTGCCACCTGGAAAGAAAGGCTGCTGGTTTATTACAATACAGCTTTTCTCAGACGCTGTAGAAACACGGAGGAGTCGTAAAAAGCTGTGTTTAAACACACCAAGTTATATGTGACATGCAGTTAATCATTCTTACAGTAGAATTTCAATTGGCTAACAGTATAGCTAGGCCAAGTCCTCAGAGTTGCTGGCAATTAGGAAAGAAGTTGAAAAGAAAGTATAAGTTTAAGATAAGTGAATTTAACTAGAGTTTAAGGACACTAGTCCATAAAGTCTTTAATGTTGTTTATTTATGCCAACTAGTTTGAGTGCATTAATGAATGGAGTTTCCCATTCCCAAATCTTAGATTTTTAGTCAAGAATAGGTTACTTAAATAAGAATAACTCTTATGCTATTCTTCCGCCAAGCAATGTAGTTCTTGAACAGTAGCTAAACAACGTGGTTGCCCAAAAACACATACGGTAGGTACCGGTATGAGTGATGATTTAGCGTATTAATATTTGTATGACCTGCTCTGCGGTCCCGTGCGTGTTTATCAGGTTTTACAGCAGACTCGAGCGTGACTCAGCCAATCACAACTGAGGACCGGAACTATCCGTCCTACTGTTCAAGGACTATATTGCTTGGCGGAAGAATAATATTGAACAATCATTATTTAATTATTCTCTATTACATAGCGTTTGTAAATACAAAGGCGTGTTCCTGCTGTTTTATCAGAGCAAAACGCCACTCGACGCAGCGCTTTACAGTATTCAGGGTTTTAGCAACGCCTCTTAGCTATTCTGAAATCACTAACGCACGTCCTCTCGTGGTTTATGGCTTAAATGACTGTAAGATTTCAAGTCTACTCCAAAAATCCCTGAGTGTAGGGGCAATAGGCTATGCTCTCCTTTCCCCTGGGCTTGTTACATCACTCTGAGAAGACACGCCTTTTTGGGTGGTGACACAACCGAGGGAAAGTGCTCGGAGGGGGAGGGGTGTCCCGTCGGCAGGCGCAGACAGCAGGCAGCAGCTGCAGCAAACAGACCCGGTACCGTTACACTGCATTATAAAGAAATACATATTACGATTTTAGCTCGAAATATATAGGAAAGCAACACACAAACGACATCTAAAATGGTAGACCGCGAGCAACTGGTGCAGAAAGCAAGGCTGGCCGAGCAGGCAGAGAGATATGATGATATGGCAGCTGCCATGAAATCGGTAAGTAGGCTTCCTCTGTAAAGATCTTTCTCTGGATCATTTTATCATGATTAGCCTCATCAATGTGTGTGCATGTTATGTGTAAAATGTGTAAAAATAAAGACCATAGGACAATAATACATTGACAAGGGAGTGTGCCTCCATAGGAGACCACACGGGCTATTTAATCGGATAAGCCAAACAAAATTGGTGTATGAAACTTATGATTAAAGATCACAATTATGATAAACCCATCATTTTTAGCATGATAAGGGAAGGCCAATATGCGATTTCGGCAACATCATTGGGAACACGACAGCAAGGCCCATGAAGCCTATGTTAAAATTGGCCCTTTTCTTTGGTTTCCAAACGGAATTTGTTTTAACATTTGCTGCCTCTAAAGTAGACGTCTATCTGGCTTAGTGGCTTACAATAAAATAACGCGTTTTTCCTCGGCCTCCGCTGCGGTGGACCGTGGCTGTCTGAGGGGCAAAATGCGGACTGTTTGATCTTGGGGCGGTGCCTTTTGCCAGGCTCCTCTTTAAACGGTCAGGCTCCACGGCTGGAACACGGCCGAGGGAAATAACGTGTAAAATCGACAGTGACAACGATGGGACTCGGTGTAATCATTTATCTGGATCAAGTGCGAGCTAAATATGAAAGACTCGCGAAATCATCAAGGCGACTGATGCGCATAGTGAGAGCAGAGGACGAGGCGAGTGGCACGGTGATGAGAGGTGGTGGTGGCCGTGATGGTCATGTTCCGGTTTACATGAAATAATAAGGCATCGACTTCATGTAAAACACGCGTTTTCTTTCCCTCGGTGTGCAGAGGCAATGAGGTAATGCCCCCTCAAACCTACATGGCGCATAGGTAAAAGCAACGTTGGCTGAAGGTTGATCGCAATCGATTTGCGCAGCATCAGTGTAAAAAATATGAACCATTCACCTTTCAAACGTGGGTGTTGGCGGGTGGAAATCGCTCCAGAATATTCTGTAGTTGTCGTATTGCAGTAAATGGGACGTATTCTGCAAAGTGTAGCATGATGGACTGCTGTATTAATCGATGCTGTGTAGCAACCGCATCCTTGCGTCCTCGACCTCTTACAGCAGGTTCCCACACAGAGGCGTGTCGCAGCATCTGCCAAGATGCAGTGCAGGCCCACCCGTAGTGCACCATTTCATAGCCAGCGTTTTTATCACAGACTCACACAGGCGTACATATGACAATATCACCACTATCTGGACGACAGCCTCACAGAAGGCTACCTTGTAATGCTGTGCTGTCTGACCAGGCCCAAGACTCCCCTATTGAACAAAAGCAGCATGATATTCCTATAGGGACTCATGGTGTGCCTCTGGTACTCAATAGTGAGTTTGTAGTGACATCACCAAGTTGTATCGTAGCCCACATTTTTATATTCTATAGTCAATACCCTATCATATTCATATAGAGCCTTACACTGTGATATTTGTATAGTATGCCTCCAAAATGTGTTATAGGATTAATATAGTTTTTCCTTGTAAGTGCACGCTTTTGTCAAAGAGGGCACGGTTCATAGTAGTAGTCCCTTTTATTGAGTCTTATTGGGAAGTGTTTGGTTAATGATGGAGGAAGCAGAAGAAATACAGTGTGGGCCACTTTGTCTACAACAAATCCAACCCCAAGAGTCACCCAGGAAGGTGCGGGGGGGCTGTCAGTGTGTTTAAAGGGCCACAGTGACTGCTGCTCTCTAGGACCAGGCTGTAATGGTAATGTCAGAGGGGGCTCGGCTCCACCCCTCAGATTTATGCCGAGTCAGAGAGGGCTGCCCCTCACCCAGCCAGTCTCTGCAGCAGTGGGCAGCGGGGTGTGTCTGCTGCCTCGCCCATCAGTTGAGGGGAATCCCTTGCCACTGCAGACATGGTAACCGCCCGCTGGCAACTGAACCAAATTACCAGGATGGCAGAAAATGAGACTGCACTGTAACAATTAAAATTCAGTAACTGGATAAATAATAGACCCTATCAAAGTGAGCAATAATGATGATGGGCTGACATTATTACTACACTGTCACTACTTCGAGACCTGTGTCTGTATTCTAGTGTATCATAAGGATTGAATGAATTAGATATTACTGCATTTTTAGGGCATCACCAGTCTAGTCCCTGATTTCTTAAAGAGGACTACTTCATTCTTGATTAAAAAGTTTAGAAGTTATTCTTGTTGTCTGGGACATAGCGAGTATTAAAGTGATAATACACTAGATTCCTGTTTTTCTTGATTTTGGTGACACCTTTGGTGATAAGCAGTCATTGCTTTAGTGTTTTGCATTCAATGTAGACACTGGCCCAATAATAATGAAAACATTAAATCTAGACTGCAGCTAATGAACAATAGCGAAACGTACCAGTCGAAAAGAAAAAGAAAAAACGTCCCTTCTTAGAGTGCTTTTCTTCTTGGAAAGGCAACGCTGATGTTCACTCTAGTTTTGGCTCCGAGACGATCACTTTCCTTTTTTGCATGCTTGCCTTCCTCTGAGCGTTTAGTCTATTTCTTATTCCTTGGAAACTGTTGATGCAATTTGAGTTTCTATTGGTACCGGTCTTTTCTTTGTCTGTTCAGTCATGGTGGCTATCGCTGCTCATGCTAACTAACCTAACCAGTTCTTCTTCTATTTATTCCAAACAAACTGGAAATGTAAAACGCATCATTTCCTGTTTGCCAGGAAATTAACCCATGAAAGACCCACCCGACACCGGGTGGTTAGAACAGCGAATGTAAAAGCTTTCATGGACTGGCTAGAGGTTGAATCATTATTTTATGGTATCAATCGGAGAGTAGCAAAACAGATGTTTATTTCCATAAAAAACATAGTAGATTATTACTTTAACGACACTTTCCTGAAGCTAGAAATCAGAAAAGCAAGGCTTTATTCTGGGATTTCATACCAGATTTCATACAGAGAGAAGCTATATATATTTTATATATAGGAGTACTATCAGGTCTAAATCACATAAAATCCCCCCTCATTATCAGATTTCCCATATTTTCCAAATGCATCTTTAAGGAGCTGTATATGTGACATCACAGATTTGAGGGCAGACTAAACTCTCTTGTAATAATCAGTAATGCAGACCATACAGTATTTCAGTAGCATCCTCCTATAAACTATGGGTTGGAACCCAAAAGTAGTTGTGGGTGCTTTCCCTAATGATAAGAGCAGTAGTATGATTTCATTATCCTTAGACCGAGGGAGAGAGAATGAAACCTGGGTCCCAGACTCCTGAGGTGAAAAAGACCCTATGAACTGAAAATGACCTTTTTAGTTCTTAAGCTATGTACCTAACTATAAGGTTCTCCAAGAAGATGACCAAGGACAAAAAAGAAATCCACAAAAAGAAATTGCCTGTGAGAAATTTGTGCTCAAAACCTCCTCCTCCTTTTTCCATCATTCCTTTAAACTTTGGGTGACATTTCTTAGCAGGCTGGAGGTGCTGCGCTGGGGGAGATAAAACATATAGAAGGTTTTGTTCATTTGGTTTCAACACAGATTAGCATGTCAGTAATTTAAAAAATGACAGGATAATCCCATTAAGTAAGTAAGAAAATTGGTTTGAGCACGGACACATTTCACCACTAGCACTTGTTTAATCAGTTGCTGCTTTGGAATATTTGGCCTGCGTTGTCACCTATTTGATATGGCCTCCCGCCGTTTAACTCACATAACTATAACAGTATTTTTTATCACAACTACACAAAACAAGGTCCGGTTCCTGGGATCTGATTCATTCTTGGCCCGAGGGCAGCGAGTCATCATGTCGCCATCTGGTGGTTGCGTTCACAGTTCCACAGGAAAGCTCGGCTCCTCCAGTGGAAACTTTACTCATACAATTATATTACAGAGTTTATTGAATTAAACATGTCAGGGATTCCACATCCATATTAAGACAATCTTCCTTTCCAATCTTCCTCATTGTAATTGCTTGTAGTTTGCTAAACAGGCTAAACACATTGTTCTGATGAAGCTAATGCAGTTAATTCTTCATGAGAAATTGTTTTGTATTTGGCAATTACCCTCCCCATGAGTTTACTACGGTGTAGACGAGGCTTCTTATTGTCCTTTTAGAAAGTTGTTAGGCTACATAGTCATATGTTACCCGTAAACATCAATGTAATATTTTAATATGTAATTCTACTATTTCCTAAAATAATTCCCCATTGGCACAGCACCACACCTTCCTACTTTTACTGAAGTAAATGGTTTAGCCTTAAAAGCTGATTCACCTTATGTGAGTCTGTCACCGTCAAACTGACAGAAAATCAACTGTCAACTTCCTGAAACTCCAAATTTGGCTTCCATAAGAAGAGAGAGGGGAAAGAAAATATATATAATATATTCAGAAAAAAGGGTTTATAGCTACATTTTGATGTAAATATGAGGTTAGGCAGACCTGCTAGCAGTTAGACTAAAACTGTGACTTTAAACAATGTACACATAAATAAAGACATAGATATATAAATGATGTATAAATGTGACTCAAATGGCAAAACAGAGTAGCCAACATATCATCTCAGAATGCTAATTATTCCATAACAAATGTGCTAAAGATGTGTTTCATCAAGAAAATGTGAGGATAAGCAGGAATTTGAATCATTTGCAATACAGGGAGAGATTCTGTTATAAAGGGATACCTTGACATTTTGTATTTTATTTTCCACATGTTTCCTTTAGTTAAGCTTGCAGCTAGCGGTGCCCCTTGGTTTGAGGAATGGGAACAATGCTAGCAAGCCATTTTTAGGGACAGTGAAGGACAGTTGTAGGACCTTTCTTCCCACGATATGACAAGTGCCCAGTGAAGAAACAAAAACTCGAAATGTCAAGTTATCCCTTCAAGCTGTTGAAGCACTAAGACCAAATGTTTGACTGCCGCATGCTTACAATTCCCTGCTTGTGACGTGTGTGGTCCCACTGCAAAAAGAGCCATAAACCATTTTCGGTTCCAATACGTAGTTTACAAAATGCTGTCATCGAAATTCACCATTGAATTAATCCAAAATCCCTATTTAGGAATTCTATTAATGTTTGTCTAATTTTGTCTGTTTGAGCTTTATTTGTACATATGTGCTAACAGTTCTGGGCCAGATCAGGATGCATGAAAGTCAAAAATCACTGGATAGTTTGCATGTAGATCTTAAACACATTGAGAGTTGCTCATGCACATGAACCAATGTATATCAGGGCTTGTTTTGCAAGGCTACTCTGCAAGTCTAAGGCCCAATACAGCCACTAATGAATAATTTCTTTGTTCATTTCCACCATTACTTTACCAAGTGACCAGTGCGTATGTTAACTTTGCCATAGAGTCACAGTCAGTTAGCTTGAATTGATCATTTAGAAGGCTTTGTTTTGCAGATTACTCTCCGATTGAAGTCCATTTAAAAAGAATCTGTTACCACTGCAACTGTTGCATGCGTGGGATATATTCTAGATATGTATTGATAATCCTTACCTAAACACCAACAAATGCTCTAATACTGCAATCGATAACCATGCCAAACCAGTTTCATTTCTGTCCATTTGAGCTTGGGACACAGTTTGCAGCAACATAAATGCATTAAGATTAAGGACAAGTGGTCACAATTGGTGACAAGTGGTTGCTGTGTTGGATAAAACAATGTTTAGACAAATCTGACAAAACAATCATGCTTGTTTATTTATGCAATTTTAGCATTCATGGCTTGGCTACAATTTTGAACTCCACAGTGAAACAATATGATCATCAAACTACATCAACTAGGCTACACAAAAGATTGCCAACATAAAAGCCTGGCAAGCCGGAAAAACAAGATGCTCAAGATGTGTCAAAGCAGTTAGTTTATCATACATGTCAAGCTATGACGCTTTATTGCACCTAATTCAGATACAATATTGGCAATATCCCTTTTGTCTGTTCTGACAGTGAGTGAACCATTTGACCGTGAATAAACAGTCTTTGTGAATGAATGTCTCACCCAATGCGTGCGATCTAAGACAGTCCAATGACTCATGGAGTTGCATGAATGCCAGTGTAAAAAGAAAAGACTGTGAATTTTCCTATTATCATTGCAAGCAAGACTATTTGTTTTGAAGTCTAGACAGGAATGAAATGTACGTCCTGTATGGTGTATTTTTATAACATGGACTACAAGGGATATGTGACTTGTCATTAGCAGTTAATAGTTGCAACACATATTTGCTATTCAACATTTGAATGTTACATCTCTACATGTATTTTATGTTTGCTATTTAAATAGTACACAAACTAAAGACATAAACAGAGATTTCAATGTTGTATGATGCAGCTTCTCGTCTATGCTCAGTGCTAATCGCTCAGTAAACAAGCACCCGTCTGAGTATATGAGATACACACAGCATAATTTAGCCTCTCATCCTCAAGCTCAAGTGAGCTTCATGGAAAATAAATGTATCCATAATCTGTGGAAATCACCCTGTTTATTGTCACAGTATCCACAGATTCATTGTCAATGAAGCTTCAAGTGTCACTTGATGATGTCACATGATGATATCCTTAAAGCCTTGAGAGAGACTCTTTCCAAATACACAAATCTGGACTTTAGTGTCTGACATCATAAAGATGATGCACTTTATTCTCTGAAGTCCTTTCATCTTATCAGTGATAGCAGTTAGCTTTATTTTAAAGAGTCATTGCTGAACAATGTAATGGGTTTATACCTCCAGAACATTTCCCGTCTTCTCACAGTCACCCTTCCTTCCTCCTTTCTTTCTGCTCGGCAGTGGTATTTCAATTTAATGAGGTACAAAAGTTATCTTAAAATGTAATCCTTCTTCCAATGCGATTCCTTTTTACTCTAAGTACAGCTTGTGGAATTACATGGACTGACTTGCATGTGCTAAAAATGTCTCAAAGCCAAAATGTCGCCATGAAAACGGGGAGGTCCTGAAACGAGTGTTGATTAGCGGTGAGTCAGATAGGTGCGACAAAATTGTAACACCCCACCACCCACCTATACACCCATGTCTAATCAGGTTCATCTCAGAGCATCTGAGCTTGCAATCCTTGCACAAATTGAGTGGTGTTCCCCTTTAAGGTCAACAAGGCGTGATCACTCACCTTGGAGCCTCATTTCGCTCCTATGATGACATTTTGCCTTTTTACTCACTCACTGTCAAGGGCCCGTATGTGCATCTATATTGGCAATGACCTGCAGTTCTATTTCCTATACATTTACAAAAGGTTGCATCAGCCAAAGATAGAAAAGCCTGGTATTTGGTGTGAAACCTTGGTACCTTGAACGTGATCCTGTGAAAAAGACAGCTAAGACAAGGAAAAGTAGAGGACACTCTTTTAGCCCCTTTTGTGGGAACTGTAAATGTCATCTCAAAGTGCATATATATTTTTGGGATGAGTAGGTTTAGAGAATAACTGACTCTGCCATTTGAATTGGTTTGGGACTAACCAATAATTAGGTGGTGCTGCTAAGAGAAGGGCTCGTGGTTTGATCCAGGGCCAAGGGTGGCAGCTGAACACAAAACACCTGCTAGTGGCCAGCGACCATCAGGTACAGTGGTATTGGATCCAGTATTCCATCCAGCTGGAGTTGCTGTGGTGGAGAGTGTGACATGGTCGATACTGTGTGGTACTGCCCCTTGATGTAATGGTAGATTGGGCGAGACTTATCGGCGTCATATCAACTCGTCACGTGGTGCTGGTGAGCGGTTTGAGCCGGACCGACAACGAGTGCTAAATGGGAAGTTCCTGCCCGCAGCCAGCGACCACTAATGTTAGCTTATTGTTTTTTACAATAGAGACTGATCATACATACATTAATGTGTAAAAACACAAACTATGAGCTTTGTCAGATGTTGGATAATTACTGGTCAAATCAACTTAAATCAACACTTGCCACATCATCATTTTGCTAAATATTTTTCAAGTGTCGCAGTTGGCCCTGAGCCTCCCATTCATTTAGTAGCAGCCGTGGCTAAAGTTTATGATGTCAGTGTGGCAATTACCAGAGCGCCAGCATAATGCTTTACAGCATCCCATAAAAAAACAGGAACGATCAGCGAGGATTTTGAATTCGAGCCAAACGTCACCTCAATTTTAGCATCTTTGGATTGGCTGTTTAGACTTCCAAGATTCACTGATCACTTTTAAAACCCAGTTAGATCTGACCCCGAGCTACAGTACAGCCCTTTTAACCCCATACGACCCCAGAACATCACCTAGGATCCTTGTCTGTGACCTTTTTGGCCACCCTGTCATGCAGACTCAAAACAAACAGATGTTGTTAGTGTCATCTTGCCATTTTCTGGCTTGTAGATCATTTTGTTATTGCTTCTGTTTTTATTCTGGGGATGTCTCCAGGTTTTGGTGTTTACTTGCTATGATGATTTGTTTTCAGAGAGATATTTTCCTTCTCCTTCTTCTTATTAGTTCATGCAGTGAAGTGGCACTTAAGTCACTGTATTTCATTTTTAAGAGACAAATGGAATAGTATATTGCTATATTGCTTTGGTGCAAGGACGGCTTGTTTGGAATTTCTTTGCCCTGAGTTAGTTACTATGTAGGCCTGGAAAAAGTGGAAATCCATTGCCCAACTGAATTGCTTGTCCCTGAGACAGTCTGTGTATGTCACAAAGTGTTAGCAATACTATTAGTCAATACTCAGAGCTGCAAAACAATGAGCAAGTAATCTGCAGTGTTTGCAAACTGATATGAAAGAGTGCCTAATATTAAAATGGAGGACGTGAAGGAAACTTGACATCGTGTTCTTTCCCTCTGAATGTGACTCAAAGCTACAGCACAGTAGTATGTGATCACTGTGAAATGAGAACGCAGGAATAAAGCAAATTACTGTGCAATGTGATCGTGTTCAGTCAGACCTGCAAAATGGGATGATTTGCGCGTCCATGCAAGGGAATGGGAAGCGCCGTCATAAACCACCTTTGACCTCTCTGGCAAAATAAAAAACACAACATCTGCCTTTGACTGCAACAGCTTGCATAAGTCATGTTTTTGGAGCGTCATGTCTATGGCGGGGGGGGGGGGTATCCGTACATGAGTATATTAGCAAAAGGCATGTAGAAAACAGAAAAGATGGGATTGAGTCATCTTTGGATTTTTGATAAAGCATTAGTTAGCATGAGTTATGTGACACAAGGTAGGACATGTACTAGCATGCCATATTTGTTTCGGTCACTTTGTATGTTACGTTTTGCTCCGTCGCTTCTTCATGAACGCAGAGACCTCGGAACAGAGAGGCAGTGCAGTCGGTCTACACATACGAGTGATAAATGATTTTATTTTTGGAAACCCGCAGCAGCTGTAATCACCGAACAACTACGCTCATACGTGGCTCCATCGCAAAACAAAGAGCTACTTGAAGCGCCCTCTCCTCCACCACCATTACTAAGACACACACACATTGCCTTGCATCCATCCCCCCCTTTTCCCCCTAGCATCGCATCAGGCTCCTCTGTGGCTAAACCCCTGCTAGCTCCATTCACGCCCGCCGGTGACGTCAGGTGGTGGCACAGCGTCTTTGTGCTTCTGCAGCCTGAAAGAGGATCGGCAGGGGGGGGGGGGGGGGGGTTTGTCACATCAGTTTAGGAGAGAGACCGGGGCGAGCGAGTGCAAGCAAAATGAGCAAGTGAAGACAGAAGGAAAGCACGAAGAGCAAGAAGAGAAATCGGGGCGGCTAACGTTTATTATTTGAATGGTAATCCGTTAAATCGAAGCATCAGGCGGCTGGTGTTCGGTTCTAAGCTAGCCTCCACTCGGGCCACACACATGCAACCCCTCTAGCCCTCACTGTGTCACCCCCCCCCCCCCCCTGGATATTAATGGCCACGCAGAGAGCTGTCAGAGGGGAAGTTATCGATTGTCCTTCCTGGCCTTTTGTTTGTATGAACACACAGTTGTTTGGAAGTTTGACTGCCTTGTGTAAGGATGAGTCACGAGAGAGCGAGCGCGATTGATGAGCTTTACGGGGCAGACAGAGCTCTATTGTCGTCCCCGCACCGCAGCTTCCGTCGGGGCTTTCTGCAACACCCCGCCAGCCTCCTGAAACAAAGGCGGCCATGCTTTCACAGACCCGCTCGTTTTGGGCCTTGTTTTTCTGACCTCTCTCTAGCACTGGACCTACTCCGCCGGTTGTATTTTTTCGCTGTAGGTCAGATGTTGCTTCACGCCTCATTTTTTTCATTGAACGGGCTGGGGGCGTACAGTAACGCAAAAGTAAGAGTGCCGCTTCAGGGATGACGAATGGGGGATTTTTGCAATTGCGACCGTTTGACTGTTTTCCTTTCTTCATACTGTACAAGTACAGAGGTCATTTTTATTTATGGCCGCTGTAAAATACACAACGGCTCATGCAGAAACACTCCTCAGTGAAAAACAGTGCTGGACTTCAGTCTAGAGGCTGCCTCCAGTTGTTGCTTTTGCCCATAATTCATTTACAGTATGAAGCAGGGTGTTATTTGTTTTCCTCGTTGAAACGCGCATCGCCACGGCTCACTTTTAAAGTCCGTCGCACGAGTTGGCCGAGAGGCGTGAGATACGAAATGGCCCCGTTTTCCACTTGAGGGGCAGCTGCTATCGCGTTATCCTCACCCACGGTTCCCACTGCTTTCCTCATACCCGTCGGCCATGTCAGCCTCCGCGCTATGAGCGGTTTGGGGGCCAGTGTCTCCGGCAGAGATCGTCTGGCTCTCAAAAACAAAGCAGATTTTGCAGTCTCCATGGAAACAGCAGATTGCATGATAGATCGCTCTTTGCCCTCCGCTCCCCTCCCTCTTACAGTGCAAGTCATCTTGCCGGAGGGGACAGTTAGGTTTATCCTGATGTGGGAGGAAGGAGGAAATTAATTGTTCCTTATTGTAGGCATTAAGGAGCGCGAAGCAGCGGAGTGGAAGGTGGGTGTACGTACGGGCTCGTATACGTCGAGAACCGGTGCATCGGATGTTTCGCCACGAACGCGCGGTTAGTCATATTTGTAGTAAATAGTTAAATGCGTCGGAAAGGACAGAAGCGTGCCTCTGGACTGACCGGTCGAATCAAAGCAGAGTGACACGGCGGCTCGCTGTTCACGGTGACCGCGCCTCGAAGGTCACGGGGTTTAAGCGTCCATTACTGTCAGCGTCCTTGAAGCCCCACCTGCTTCCGGGACGCCGCGGACGTCTGATCCTGCACTCCAACCTCCGCTGAATACGCGTCTCATGGGATATATGATAGAAACGCTGAAGGATATGATAATCAGGTTCTCCATCCCTTTCAAAGTAGAATGGAATAGAATAGGCAAATCGCGTCCTTTGAGGTTTCTATATTAGATTGTGACTCATCCGTGTCCTTCCCCACTCTGGAGATTGTGACCCCACTTGGGCGGTTCGGTGAAGAAAAAGATGATGCAGCAAACAAAAACAGCAAGGGTGTGATGTAGATGTCACGGAGCGAAACGGCTGTGATTAACACCTTTACATTATGAAGAATATATTTGGGCCTTTCGTGAGGCATTGAGGAAAATTTCCCTGTTGAGAAACATGAATCGAGTAATTGTTATGTTCAGGAAATGGAGCCTTGATTATTTCAGGAGTCTGAATTAAGATCAACATTTGAATTTCAGCAGTTGAATTTCTAAATTCCTGGTGAAGGTACCGATGTTAATAAAAACATAAATTGGCAAAAGTTATCTATCTATTTGTGTATTTTGATCGGGTGAAAGAAATGCAGATTTTTTTCAGCATTATCTTTAAAAAATATTTTCCTGGAGTAATTCAGGAAGAACAAAGCAGCCTAAAACGTAATCAAGGCAAGGCGGTTTTAACACAGAATGTTATTTGATGTGTTGACCAACATCGCATGCAGGAAACGCATTGTGAAGAGGTATTTCATGTTATCTGCCGGGGCCCCCGTGCTTTGGTATGCTGCTGGAGCCGAATTCTGCCCTGAAAAAGAAAGTAACAACAGGCTTTATACTCAGAAAGGTCTGTAAAGATGCCTCTGCTGCATAGTCCCAGTGGGGTATAAAGGATTAAATCCTCCAGCCAGACACAGGCCTGTGAAAACAAAACAAAACAAAACCAGCTTTCAGAGCCGAAGAAAGCCAATCAGCAGTAACCTCAGGGGATGATGTCATCTTACCGTAGGCGTGGCTCACTCTGCTGGATGGTCGTTGCCTCGGGTGTAGTAGAGCTTGGCTGTACTCAACTGTGACCGCATTCAGACGTGAAAGAGTGTAGTGTCGTCTCTCTTTCCCTTCAGTTGGTGAATCTTAAGTGTTCAGCAATCAGCAACTTGTTTCTGTGATTGCTCCAGTACAGCTAGACCAGAACTTGGCTGCTGTTTCTGTGGGGACAGTCATGCTGCTCGATGTTTGATAAGCTGTGAACTTCCCATTGTCAACTGTCGAATGTCGCATGGCAACAATCAGCAAACAAAGCATCCCTTCATCCTGTCTGACACAAATAAGAAGACAATAGATATGAAAAAGGACCCGCTAACGTCTCTACGTGCCTCCTTCTCTCTCTCTCTCTCTTTCTCCTTCTCAGGTCACAGAGTTGAACGAGGCGCTGTCCAATGAGGAGAGGAACCTGCTCTCCGTGGCCTATAAGAACGTGGTGGGGGCGAGGCGCTCGTCCTGGCGCGTCATCTCCAGCATCGAGCAGAAGACGTCGGCCGACGGCAACGAGAAGAAGATCGAGATGGTGCGGGCCTACCGGGAAAAGATCGAGAAGGAGCTGGAGGCCGTTTGCCAGGACGTGCTCAACCTCCTGGACAACTTCCTGATCAAGAACTGCAACGAGACGCAGCACGAGAGCAAGGTGTTCTACCTGAAGATGAAGGGCGACTACTACCGCTACCTGGCCTGAGGTGGCCACGGGGGAGAAGAGAGCCACCGTGGTGGAGTCCTCCGAGAAGTCCTACAGCGAGGCCCACGAGATCAGCAAGGAGCACATGCAGCCCACCCACCCCATCCGCCTGGGCCTGGCTCTCAACTACTCCGTCTTCTACTACGAGATCCAGAATGCCCCCGAGCAGGCGTGCCACCTAGCCAAGACCGCCTTCGACGACGCCATCGCCGAGCTGGACACCCTCAACGAGGACTCCTACAAAGACTCCACTCTCATCATGCAGCTGCTACGAGACAACTTGACACTGTGGACGAGCGACCAGCAGGACGACGAGGGAGGAGAGGGCAACAATTAAAGAGTCCGAAAACCTCATTCTGCCAAAACAACACAACACGCGCGCTCACAAATGACGACAACAACAACAAAATGATAATAATAGTAAAAAAAAGTTCTTAGAAATTCAAAAAAGGGGGGGGGGGGGGGCTTGGTGGAACATCGGTGGCCACTTTTGCCAATGGTACTAACACGGCTGCTGTTCTTTATTTTTCCACAAATTAAAAGTGAAAAAAGAGAAAAAGTAGGAGGAGGGCAGACAATTTTAGTTTGAGAAATTACTTATGATTAAAAAAAAGAAAAAAAAAAAGAATGAAACCCCCTCCTTGATAGCCTCTGCGACATTTGCCAAAACCACTTAGAAGCAAGAGGTATGTCATTCATCACAGTGTGGCTATTGGGTAAAGATCCCTTCACACTGGCAGAGACTGTTCTTATCGCGCAAATGAAGCTGAGCTGTCTTATTGTATTTGGTGAGGGAGGAGCATTCAAAAATCGAGTTCGATGCTTGAGCAACAAGAAAATTAGAGTAACCTTGAATGTCATCGCCTTGCTTATTGAGAGAGAGAGAGAGACAGAGAGACAGAGTGAGAGGGCAAACGGGTTACAGAGATGAAGACAGGTTTTAGAGGTGTTGGACTCCATCAAGTAACTTTCAGACGTACCAACGTGGAATCTTTAGGTGCACCACGCCGCGGTCGCGGTCCAGTGAACGGCAGGTTGTCTCTGTTATTGAAACATACATAAAAAAAATGTTTTTGTTTGCTTTGTGTCAGGTATGTGTCCAGCTCAGTCACACAGTCATACTGTAACTAAAATACAAATCCATGAAGTAAACTTAGTGCAGCTTGTCCCTCTCATGTGCTGATGTGCTTTATTAAAGAAATTAACTGTTTTTGGGCACCTAATTCTTATTGTCAGTATTGTCGTTACTATTACAATTTCTATTGGCTCCTTATATGTTTGTAAAAAAAAAAAAATCATTTGATTCACGGAAATATGGAAATCCAAATATCGAAACAAAATGAATAGAAATTACGCATTTAAAAAAATGCTGGTGTTGGGGAAATTATTATGAGACAAAAAAAAACGCGTCAGCCCTTATTTCTAGTTATGCTATCTTCATAACAATCAGTAGGATCTCTGAAATGGCACAGGGTCGCCTGACCACATACTTGATTGGCGGACTAAGTATAATTTGTGGACAGAGCACATGCAATGTTAAGTGGAAGATCTAAAAGCAGATTTGAGGTTTGTGGATTTTCTTTGTGTTAAGTTTCTTATTGGTCAAGAAATGCACTTGCCTATTATACTGTTTCTTCAGTGTAAGATGATAACTGCTCCAATATTCTCCATAATACAATATTGTGCATGCTGGTGATGTATTTATACAGTAGCTTGAATTTATTAACTTATACTGTAGATGTTATGTATTCATATGAACATGGAATTACTAGACTTTAATCAGATTATTTTCTATTTATTTCTTTTTATTGGATTGTTAGCTAGACCTTCTTTTAATCTGTGTTTTCTTTACTCCATTTGCTGAAGTACGCTATACCAAAACAGTGATTGTTAACAATAAATTGATCTGTTACGGACATCGCTATGGTGACATGCAATTCTTGGTAAAGGTGGAAAAAAAGAAGAAAACGTATCGGCTTTTAATATTTAATACTGGTGAGAGTTTTGTTGTCACAGTGTTTCTATAAGGGCCATCATTTATTTTCTAAAGCCTCCTCTAGCTTTATACCTGCAAGTCTTCTCTGATTAATTACTCCATTAGCACTCAAACAAGAGACAAATACTGAAACCAAGATAACAAATTCAATAAAATGTTGCCTCCTAGCCACATTTCAGTGCTCGCTTTGTGTAATTAAGGTCAATAATGGATTTTCAGTTCATTTTACAGTTTCACTATAGGAAAGGTGTATCCCAGTACCAAATAATGTCTCTTTGGCCCATAATCATGGGGGAACTGTTCTTGGTGCTACAAAGAACGTTTTTTAATGTGCTATTTAGAACACATGAACCAAACATACATCTACTATTTCATCTCTTTAGGCAGTGTGATGAGGTTACATCGTGGTTCAAACCCAGGACATTTAGAGGCCATCTTGATTCTGTTGAAGTGTGCCTTGAAATAATTTTTCTATAAAGCATTTCTACAAACCATTTAGTGCAAATAGAAGCTCAGAGGAACCATTGCTTTTTGTGTGTTAGTGATTTGGTCATCACTTTTTCTGAATGTCCAGAACTCACTGTCAGGGTTATATATGTTATATACATATATGTGTTTTGGTAATGTGTTGCAAAGGAAAATACTGTACTTTATGCAACATTTAAGAGGAAATGGACACAATAGAAAGATAGATGAAAGGATAGGTAGGTAGAAATAGGTAAGATAGATAGATAGAGAGAGAGAGAGATAGATAGATAGATAGATAGATAGATAGATAGATAGATAGATAGATAGATAGATAGATAGATAGATAGATAGATAGAGTCCTATGAGGCTGTAGATTTAAAGACAGTGCTGTACTTTGTGCGAACGAGCTTGTCTCCTCCGGATGCGTCTCAGCCTGGTGAGGGCCTTTCTACAAATGCTACATCTAAAATGGTGTGATGTCATTTTGTGAGAGGACATCGAACTGCGACCTATCCATGCAGGTCAGGAGGACACTGTCCCACTAACCTGGAAATACAGAAATCAATGTGCCTGTGATGAAGCCTTATTTATGTATTCACTTCTTTACTTTTTTGTTTGTCTATTTTTTTCCTAATTTTGCTTTTCACACACTAATATTTTCGATATGAAATGACTGTTTTCTTGATTTTTTACATGTTTCCCATTGCTTGTCATAGGAGCTGGATTCAAGACAAATGGAAATGGACATACAGTTCTGGCCAAGGTTATATGGCACCCTTGCATTTTATGCAGGTAATGTACAATATCTTCTGATATAATTGGAAATTGAAACCACTTTCGGTCTTCACACATTCATCTATCCATTTACAACAGCACATGATCAAATAATAAGAATTAAAGAAAACTGTATGGTTTCAAAATGAAAGTGGCCATGGTCATGATTATTACCCCTTTAGAACAATTCAAATCAATCTTTGTTGAAGGAAATAAATTCTCATTCTCAGTGTAATTCAACTCTCCTGTGGCAGGCTGCAGGTATTTGGTATAAATGAACCAATTAAGATAAGATAAGATAAGATAAGATAGACTTTATTGATCCCGCCGTGGGGAAATTCACGTGTTATGGCAGCTCACAATTATCCATTTTAAAGTGATAACAGTCTGTTCTGCTTCCCTGGTCGTCTGTGAAAATGGTGAAGAGAAAAGAGCAGGTCTGAGGATGTCAGAAAAACCTAAAAAATGATCACCAAACATAAACGTTCACAAGGCTGTAAGGCCGTCTCTAGAGATCTTGGTGTTCCTGTTTCCACAGTTCACAATGTTACTAAAAAATTTTGTTAAGAATCTCCCAGGACATGGTGGTAAGAGGAAACCTGATCTCAGATGTCATCGAAGGTTGGTGTGAGCCATCGGAAAACACATGATATCCAAAGATCTCAAGGCTGACCTGGAGAGGTCTGGGGTAATGGCTTCAGCCTGTATGATACACCGGACACTGAACCAAGAAGGGCTTCGTGGTCGGAGGCCACAGAAGACTGCTGAAAGAGAAACACAAAGAAGGCCCGATTGATCTTTGCCAAGACCCACCTGGACAAATCCTTCTGGGAAAATGTTCTGTGGACTAATGAATCCAAATCAGAGTCTTTGGCAATGCAGATCAGTGCTTTACAGATGACGAAATTAAGCGTTTAAAGAAAAGAACACCCTACCTACAGTCAAATACGATGGAGGGTCCATAATGCTGTGGGGCTGCTTTGCTGTCTCGGGTACTGGAACGTCTTGAAATTATTAAGGGTAGCATGAAATCAGAAGATTCCTGAAGAACTGGAGCAGGTTTCAGTTGACGAGTTGGAGAAACTACCAGCAGAAAGATGCAGGAAGCTTATTGATGGTTACAAGAATCGTTCATCAAGAACATCATTGTCAAAGGCTGTGCAACTACGTATTAGAAAAGGGTGCCAATAATTATGGCCATGGCCACTTTTCAATTTTGAAGCCATACAATATTTATTTATATTATTATTGTTTGATTGTGTTGTTCAATTAAACAGATAAAGTGTGAAGACTGAAAGTTGTTTGAATTTCCAATGTCCAATTATTTCAGAAAATATCTTGGCCAGAACTGTACAACAGAAGGCTACCAGCACAATGAACATTTGATGGGTTTCCAACTACTGGATCCTCTACTGCCAGAATGTCTCACTCAGGAGAACAGGGGACAGGATAAAGAAATAACAGAAGGCAGACGATGAAGAAATGAAAATAGGCCAATTGTTTTTCATAACATAAGATTTAAAGGGTAGAAACCCATGATTCAGGGCCAATGTATCACACATAACACTGGTATAACACACTGGTATATATTCAGAAATCTATTGGCCCATCAAAAATATTGAGACAATGTGGACACCTGGATGTCCAAATCATGAATTATTATACACCATATGGAACAGGGGTCATTTTTTCTCTACTCTATGATGGGGGGGATCCACTACAAGTAGGTTTGTGATCTAATTTGGGTTCCACATATATTAAGAAATGTAGCCACAGAGAACGGACTGGCTGTGTCACTAATATTAATCAATATGAATGAAAAATGACATAACTCAGGAGGCTGTTACAAGGACAAGTTTAGTCCAAAATGCAAAGGTGATACTCTACAAGATCTTAATTGAGTGGTTTTGTCATTGTTAAAATTGAAGATATTGAAGGTATTAATCACATTATATGTCATCAGTCCAAAGCAATGCGTGGTAGTGGCAGTGATCGGTGTCAAACTGAATCAGAGGGATATCCTCGGTGTAATAGACTGAATCCTGAGCCAGTCCATCTCACTGTTGCATTATTTAAAAAATAACAGGACAAAACCGTCATGGCAACCCACTAAGGTTTATTTTGAAAGCTTCAGCTTTGACAATCATGCTACTCTCACACAAAATCTCACCATGTGACATTAGCTTGTTACATAGCCCATAGTGTCACAGTAGGCAGGTTAGTCTGGTGACTTAACAAAGCTAACTAAACTGACAATGTTGAGTCCTTGAAGTGACCCTCTCCCCTACAGAAAGGCTGGAACAACTCAAGGGGAGTTATTTCACTAATTAGTGCATCCTCAACCACAGGGGTGTGTACTAATTAGTGAAATCAACTGGTGGTGTGTCTGATTGGTTGAAAACCTGCATACTACTGGTCCTCCGTGGCACATGATTGGACACTTCTGGTCTAAGGTGCTGGCAATAGCCAATCCTGAGCTGTTGCTAGGGGTAGAAAAACACATCACCTGCTCTCGCTGTGCTGCTGAGCCTGCTGAGCCTGAGGTCCAGTAGTAGATATGCTCACTAGCTGAAGATATCACATATGTGTAGATCTTTTACATCTCACATTTATGAATAAAAAATCTATTTCATATTTCTAGAATGAGACATTCCATGAGTCTATAGTGGCTTTATTTGATATTAACTCAGTTAATACTGAGACGTCTCATGAAACATACAATTAGCAATTTAGCTGACTACATTTTGGGGATGGTCACTTACCTTATTGAAGAATTTGACTTGTAAGATTAATTTCTTTTCTCATCCTGTTGTACTTTACTTCAGTGTTTACAACCATTACAAATGTAACGGAACCTTTTACAGCTCCAAAACACATTTTAAACATTAATGTTTAGATGGTATTTTCATGGTACATGGAACCCCACCAAGGCCCCTGTATATAAAACAAAACTTAAGAGGGAAAAATGCTTTATTCCAACTCCCTATAGCCTTTGTGCTATAATACATCAGGAAAGCCCTGATGACTGATCAGCCCTGCCTGCTTAAAACTGGTTGTCAGTAGTGAGATTTCTAGACTGTAATGTAAATGATAATTATAGTATTTGTTGTTGTCCATAATTTTAAAATCAATGGCAACCTGCAACTACCTGCAGTGTTTTCTCTCTGTAACAATTTACACTCACCAATTTAGATTTTTGTATTATTCTGACACAATGATTGATAACACAAATTTAAACTATTTTAATATTACAACCTTGCTGAAAGCCCAGGCAGAAGATTTAGAGGTTGACAAAATAGTACAGTAACTCTTTCTTTTGCCTCCTATCTTTTAGAGATAGTGAGTGATTTATACGGATTTCTAGCTGTGGAAATGAAATGCCCAGTGGTGACCGAATAACATCTTAGCCTGGGACTCTGACAATGTCTGAATGAACTGAATTGGATGCCCATGCATTTCTACATTGCAATGTAATAGAGGAATAGCCTCCATTGGTTGGAAGGTGAATCTTCTTAAAGGCTGTGGGGTTTCTTGACTTGTTGACTAGCGTCCATTCATTTGATCCTAGAACGTTGTGCTCTTGTTTTGTTAAATTCCTGTGTCTATGTCCACAATACTTCAAGGAACACGTCTTTACCTCTGGGCAGAATAGTAATAGTCATTGTCTTCAGGGTGGTGATTATCGCTACGTAGATTTGGTAGATTTGGTAGATTTGGTAGATGTCCTGTAGATTCTTACAGCCGGGTTGTGGGGGGTGATAAGGCGGTATTGATTAGTCTGGAGGTGAGATGTTTAACACTGACGAAAACTCGAAAACAGACTCTAAATAATCTGGAAGTCCAACAAAGCTCGTCCTTTCCTGAAACACGTATCCTTTCCCTAACCTCTCCAGGCCGAGGTCACGCCACCGGTGTGCTTGCGCTTTCCACAGCGGCGGCGTCGACTTTGTCTCCGGATCGCATTAGAGCCTCCTTGGAAAAGCTGGCCTACTTAGGCCTGTCAGCCCGAGCGCAGAATGGATGGAGAGTTTCTGAGAAGAGTCCAATCGGAGGCCTGGGTAGCTAACAAGGCTTCACATGAGGCACTCCGCTGGCTGAAGGGCCGGGTAGCTGCTGGATTGATGGGGATTGGCATGAATTATTTAGCCCTGCATTAAACTGGAAGGAAACGGTGACTCATGGAAGAGGAAAACTTGAAATGCTAAGTGGTTCAGAGACGGCTGCTTATCTTAAGTCAGTGTCTGCCTGTGACCTCCATCGCTTTTGAAATGGAGCTGCCACTAAGCTTCCTGTGAAGCAGAGAAGACTATGGATGACATATGATCTATATATCTATATCACATAGAAAAAAATATATTAATATGTTCAGCCAGTGGTGCAGATGAGCACCTCCCGCCTTAAGTTTGATCTTAGAGCATTTGAGCACTTCTGTTTGGGCAGATGTTTATTACCCCATTGCTCAACTAACTCTCTCTCTCCCTCTCTCTCTCTCTCTCTCTCTCTCTCTCCATTCCCTCTTTGTGTGTGTTATAGATTTTAGGCACTTCTTTTCGTCTGGCCAGTGCCAAACGAGAGGCCACTCGGTGTGGTGGAGATGTCCCAGATCTAGCTGTTGACGGCTGGTAAGCAGCCTATTACTCAGTACAGGTCTGGAAACCAAAGAAATAAAGCGCCAGTGCTCGTCGCATATCTGCCCCGTGTAACTATACAACATGCTGGAAGCTCAGTGCATAGCAGAGCGCTCTATAAATAGATCTCCCCTGCAGCTTTGGAGTCAAGAGTAGAGATAGAATGTGCATTAGTAGGCTGGCATGCAACTTGAATGACTAGAGGTTGACAAAGGGAAAAAAAAATAAAAATGAAAAAGCTATGAAAACAAACCAAGGCGCTGAGTACGTCCAGTCGTAGCTGGAACGGTCGTGATAGCCACGGCGTTTCTCTTGCCAGAAAGTGGTGGATTTTACATCTTTCAATAGTGAACGAAAGATGAACTGGAGGGAGTTAAGCACTGAAGCGTGTCAAGCCTCATATCCTGTTGTCTCCTATACGTGTAGCAGTAGGTGACAAAGCATAAACCATTTAAAATTTGATATATATATGTGAATATTCTGAAAGTCCAACATGGGTGTATTTGGTATTGTGGAAAGACACATTCTACCCTCCCCTTTGACAACATAAACAATTATGCCTTACTTCCACTTTTCCACTTACAACACAACACCCAGGAGGACTTACACAGAATTTCCACTTGTTAAATTGTCAGACTGGTTCAATCCTGCGTCTGAAATGTCAGAAATATTACCTGGGTATCTAATGCAAGCTGACTGTAAGGGCTGAAGCAGTACTCAGGGCATGTAGCTGTTATGTGACCCTTGTTAAGACATTACGACTGTTTAGAAACCAGAGTTCGTATCAGTTGTTACCCACACTCCCTTAGCAGTTATAGCTGACATCTTGTTTGCTGGTAGTTGCTGGAGTTCTACATCATATGGTAGCATAGATGTCTGAGCTGGTCGTGATACAGCTCAGCTCTTGGTAGAATTGTTTGCTGATTATTTGATATTTTGGTTTCTGATCTGCTGAGCTGAGACGTCAGAATCAGCTTAAGTCAAAACATAGGTACTGGGTAGGGGGTCGGTTGGGGGGACGCTTCGGGGGTCTAAATCAACCAAACATCTGAGATAGGAGGAGACTACCTGATAACCCCAGTGACATACCAGCAACTCACACACTCAACCCTGTAGGATTTAGATCAGGTGGCTGGTGAATGGTGCTTCCTGTCTGACGGTCCTCTTGGAGTCTACGCCAAACCTATGCACCCGCACATTTTCTCATGTTGTTAGAAAAATGATAGCCTAGCCTCTCATGATTGAAGTGACTCTTTAACTCATATACTGCTAGTTACTGCTGCATTAAACTCTGTAGGATATAAATCCATGATTGAGTAGAATCAACTCAAATACCTTTCGGGCCCTGGCATACAGTCCCCGTAGCATTTTTGGCCCCCCTACCATTACGTTCTGCCCGGTGCTCTTGATTTCAAATTACCTCAATCAAGAGCACAAGAGCTAATCTCCATCAATTATGGATCCAGCTGGACAGGAATAATTCATCAGACATTTTGAAATATGAAATGATGCAATTTGGGGCACTGTGATACATTTTCTCAGTCCAGAGCCACAATACAATCGGTCCTTTTTCTCTCACTGTTTCATTTCATGATGATGAACCAATAAAAACTGGGACGTATGATAATAACAGTGATGGTATTAACAGTGTTACTATGAGTTCCTCAAAAATAACGCACAGCAGTGATGGAGAATCGTGCACAGGAGAACTTTTACATGACATTAATAGGCTTAGCATTTTCAACTAGTTGTTATTTCCCTTAACAGACAGGGTCCTTACATGAAGGTGAAAAGCACTGATGTCATCTCAGCAGCATACCCATGAGCGACAGAAGACTTCACTGAAAAAAAGAAGAGACCCGACGTGTTTTTACTTCTTTATTCTATTTTTGCATGACTGAAGCTTCTTTCCAAAGGCAACTCCAGATGAACATCAGTCTATTCCCAACAGGGACTGTTCTGCAGCCGGAGAGAGAGAGAGTACGCTCTCCCGGGACCTCGGCTCCTTAACTTGCAATATCAACGCTATTACAGTTCTCCTTGCTTTTTGTCTTTGGTGCGTCTGGAGAGGGCGGCGTGCGCAGCCTTTACGATGTGGAGGGCTGAAGACTTGTGCCGGGAATCGCTTAATAGGAATGAGAATTGTGTGTGTGTGTGTGTGTGTGTGTGTGTGTGTGTGTGAGAGAGAAAGAGAGAGAGAGAGAGAGAGAGAGCTTGCAGGGCCCACTGGAGGTTTTCTACATTCAGATGAAGGGTGTAATTACAGCAGAAAGAGCAGGCATATGGCAACGGTGCAGATGTGTTTACACAGCGCACACAGCCGGGGTGGCGTTCGTTATCAGAGGCAGAGCGACGCGAGGAGAGCGAGGGCAATCCCTTTGCTTTCCTCTCACAACTATTTTTTCTCCGGCATGTGGTCAAGCCAGCTTTAGATAGCTTACATCTGAGGGGGGGGGGGGGCAAAAAGCTGCTTCTTTACTCTCTCTTCCTTGGAGCCATCTGTTGAAATGTGTAAAGTGTGTGTGTTTGTATGTCTTTCTATATATATGGCTTATATATATATATATATATATATGTGGTACCACCTCACAGAGACATTTCACTTTCGCTTTTCTTCCTACTTCTTCACCACGTCGGATTTGGTGCCCATGGTGACGGGGATGGAGATCTCAGAGGCCTCGATGGCCTGTCGGGCCAAAGGGGCCTCCACGGTCAGCACGCCCTCGGGAGACAGGCTGGAGGTCACCTTCTCAACGTTAGCGGTGGGAGGGAGCCTGGAGGAGATCAATACAGCGCGATCAGATTACAGGCCACACACACACACCGCTGCAGTGACTCCACAGAGAACAGCCGGTCTTAATCCGGCTATATCAGCGAACACTGATTTGCAGTATTAAGGGTTAAAACTAACATCCCTTGGTAGGGCAAGTGCAGATCCCAGACCAGCTCGCTGCTGGTAGGTAGGTGAGGGTTCTCAGTGTGCGCTGTGGCCCCTGGATGGCAGCAGAGCCCCGTGAAGCTACACTGAGAGAACGGAGGGCTGGATACTCCGAGGTAGAAGCTGCTTTTCAGAGCATGAAACTCAGCCGCGGTATCAGCGACAGCCAGCCCTCCGCAGGCCCGTCCAACCCTAAAACTAAGACGTTCCACGGGCAGGCAAAAACCGAATCTCACAGAATCACAGAAATCTCGATTCAGGAAAAGTGCAGTTCTATCATGAGGAAGCGCTGCAAAGCCACCATGAAATAACCAAAACAAACCCGTGCTCTGTCAGAACAAGTTTTGAAGTGTGTTGGTGTACAACAGTAGCCTCCCTTCCACCGATGGGGCTGCAAACCCGCGAAGTGATCAAGAATAAAAACACTCTTTCAGCCAAAATGTAATCCCTCACGGTACTTCTCTCATCATTTATTAAAAATGGTGTCATCCCTCTTGTTCACACACAGATTGTGTTGACAGTAAAAAAACGTGGCACTACTCACGTGTATTTCCTGGTGAAGCATCTGGACACGAAGCCGTGCTCGTCCTTCCTCTCCTCATGCTTGCCTTTGGACACAGAGAGAGAGAGAGACGACATGCGGTGACTCATGTGGTAAAATAGGTTCATTGGATGCACTATGACTAAGGAACCACTGGCACAAGAAAGCGTATGTATTTGTAAAATGTGTAAGTACATAGTAATAACAATATTTTTGACCACGTTAGTAGTTATCATCGTAGTTACCCCCTACATTAGTAACTACTAAGTATTCTCCCCTTGCAACATGTTCTCTCCACCTCCAGGGCCAGATTAACACAGGGCTAGATTAACACAGGGCTAGATTAACTACTGATATCCTCCACATCATCAACGTTATTACCCATAATTCACTCGATATGGCGCTATATAACCCATTTACAAAACTACATACTCTGGGGGTACCAAACATGAATGTTGACGTTGAATGTTGGACTCGATACATCAATCTGCACAGCTATGATACATCAGATACAGTAGAGGTAAAGATACATCATATGTGTATTGATGTAACTACTACATATCGTTGGCTACACGCTGTCACAGTACATCCTGTGTTCGTCGGAAAGTATTTAGAAAACAGCCGTAGCCGGAGTCTCAATCAGGCCCCGTCAATCTCTCATCACGTCCCTCCAGACACTCGGACACCTGGCACTAGCGGTGAAATACGGCCCCCTCGTTCCCGGCTCTCCACAATGTGTTTGTTATGACGACGGACAGACAGACAGAGGCCGCCGTCCTGAGGGAGCTGTCCCTTTTTCCTCAACAGCCAGTGTGACTGTGAGTGTGTCTCTGATTGGGGCCAACAGGCACTTTTTCAACCACTACATGAAGGGCCATTACTCCTGTCTGTTTGCAGTCTCCTTTCGCCAACATGTAAGGGGGGGGGGGCTGCTCATTGTTACCATATCATATCATCTTTAAAACATATCATCCTTGTCCTGGGAAATATGAGATGGTCATTAGGGGCCGTAGAGCCTCTTGGACAGGCCTTTGTTTATCTTTGTCTCCACCCCCCCAGATACCGTCAATCTCTCAGCAGTGGGGGTATGACTATGCCCTGGACAAGCACCAGCAGTCCATTTAAAGCAGCACACAGACTGGCTGAGTCACAGCTAAATGCCTCGTATTAAGTAGGAGATACTTTGCGAAATGGCAGACGGAGAGAGAGAGAGAGAGAGAGATTGAGAGGCTTGAGAGACAACGAGTCCAAGGGCTTCAGGAAGCGATTATACAACCGAGACTTCCTTCCTTTTCTCGTCTTTCTACGTTCTGCTTTGTCCTTTTCACAAGTGATGGCGAACAAGAAAGCCACGTTACACGCCACGAACTGAAAGGGGTTCAGATTCAGTTTTAATATCCACCTCCCAGTTGTTTAGTAATATTCCACTCTGACATAATGAATTGTCTTTTTTTTTTGGCATGTAATATGACTAAGGAATTTTTAACAGGCTGGGATCCAGAAGCCCCCCCCCCCCCGCCCCCTTCAGCACACTGGAGCTCTGCATATTGTCTCCTGATGTTATGTAACTCTGCAGTGCTGCAGCCGCCTTGTACTTGATCCGACGAAATAAAGTTTCCTGCCTATTGTATATTGTCTATAGTGTCTGTTGGAGGAGAGAGGGGCTGAAGCTCGAGTACGCCGGGTGAGACATTCTGTCGCGGGATCGTGTAGCTATCAGTTACCGTGTGCAGCAGCCAAAGGTTAGCATGTTAGCATCTGACAGGGACTACAAGTTCCCCTCACTCTCAAACCCACTATTCTTGTGTCTGTCAAAGTGAGCTCTACTGTGAAAGTTCAGATAACTTCTTCAACTCTAGATAGATAGAAAATGATCTTTATACACCGAAATGATTTGAGGAGTTGTGAGAGTGTCGTGCGTAGGAGAGGAGAGACGAGGCTCACCAGTGATCTCCACCACGCCGTCCTTGGTCTTCACCAGCAGCTCCTCAGGGGAGAAGTGGTTGACGTCCAGGCAGACCTTCCAGTTGTCCTGGGTCTGCTTAATCTCGGACATGCCGCTGCTCACCTGGCGGGTGAGGGCGCGCGCCTGTTGGGCCATCATGGGGCTCGGCGCCATCATGGGGCTCGGGGCCATCATGGCGCCGGGGGTCATCATTGCGCCGGGGGTCATCATGGCGCCGGGGGTCATCATGGGGCCGTGGGGCACCATCATGGAGCTCATATCCGGGGCCAGGATGGAGGGCCGCATGTATCCGGGCCAGTGGGTGCTGGGGAAGGTGGGCATGTCCTCCAGCAGCGCCGGCATGCCGAAGGTCTGGTCGAAGATGCGGCTGCCCTGGTGCCAGTCGCGGAACGGGTCCCAGCTCGGGCTGCGGAGCAGGGTGAAGGGGATGTGCCTCTCCGCCATGTGGCTGCCGTGTGAAGGAGCGTTGCTGTACCGAAGAGCCGCTGATCTGCAGACGAAGACCCCTTTGGTCTCTTTGGAAAATGTCTCCTAAAGTGCCGTCTGCTTCTCAGCTGGGAGCTTATATACGCTCTGACGCCCACCCGTCAACAGAGCCCTCCCTTCTGACTGGAGCGCCCCCAACTCCTCCGACACATATTTATAGAAGGTACTAGATGTCTATTTGTGGCGGACATAGCATTAGAATGGAATCCAGAGGGAGGGTCCTCCCCTATCACAGCTGCCCAGGACACCGTTAAACCTCCCCCCCCCCCCCCCCTCCTGCCAATTATAATCCTCCCTCCCCTCTCTGGGCGTCACAGAGAGCCAGAAGGATCTGGAGGCTGCTGTGAAGTCAGGCGGGCCCGCTCAGCACGTACAAAGGCCAGAATTGGCTCGGAGAAACGGGGCTGTTTCAAACACGATGTGATATACAGGCACGCCCTTGTTATTAGCAGCCCGACGAGAGGAACTATAGCTGCCGGCTGTTTGCTTATCGTATGTCACAGATATGTTGCTTCCCACTTAGTCAGCACTGGCACTCGGATGAGATGTTCTTTATTTGCGAAGCCTCGCTGCGTTGCATCCTGTCACTACTGAGTTGACAGGACATGAAGTGAGTCAGAGTAGGGTAGGTTACCCCAGCGTCGCCTTTCAGCTGAGCTTTGTTTGTTTAAAAAACGGCAGGACGTATCGTAGATCACAGCACATTCATGTCATGTTTACCTTTATACTCACACAGTCCAGATCCTCCCATTAAACTGGTTTATGTCCAAGTTTCAAATACTGACAACTTGATTGGATTGAAGTTTTATGGAAAAGGGAGGAGAGACAACCTCCTTTGGGAATCTTATAGCCCATCTTTCCGAGGTCTCAAGTTTTCAGGGCATGAGATCAAGTGCTACATTTAAGTCTTCCCAGCAGCGCCCTCTGTAGGCAAATACATGCACCGCACATTTATGATACAGTCTGCATGAGCTCCTGATGCGGAAGCCCCTGGCGAGTGATGAAAACAAACCCAGGAAAAAACAACACAAGTACCTGATAATGTTCCCATTGGTTTCTGTTTATTGTCAGGTATAATAACTTGAACACTACAAATAATGACTCTTGTAGAATCAAAAGGGGGGCAACGCTATACTTGGAATAACTGAACAGGATTGCAGAGTATCATAGTAGGTTAATTCTGGTTACACTAGGAATGCTGCGTGAGTGACATGAGGCTCGACGAACGGTAAGGAAGACTTAGGGTGTTCCCTGATTGCATCGGCAGGTTCTTCACCGGTAATAATATTCTGAAGCAGGAGACAAGAGTAGGCGTGTGCAGAGCCCGCTGGTGTCCGCGCGATGCTAGGCTAGATCAGTTACACGTCTAGAAGCTGGTAACCGGGTCGGGGGGAAGGAGGAGGAGGTGGGCGGGCCTCTGACAGAAACATGGAGCGGCCCGTTACTCTACAGGGGCTACAGTATGTGGTGGCTCGTGAACATACTGGAACATAGTAACATCTAACCTTTTCGTTCCCTTTTTAAACGGACGATGGGGGGAGAACAGATGAAAAAGTCTGCTTCCTCGGTACAGGCGTGACAGGTTGCATCAAAAACGACAAAACACGCCGAGGGGGGGGCACGCGAGGTCGGGCGGGTCGTACGGGGAGTGTGTTTTCTCCACCGGCTAACTCTGCATCAGAGCGTCACGAGTGGATCATAGACACAAATCGACTCCCTGCTCACTCAGTCTGATCGTGAAAGTAGCGCAAGCCTTCATCGTGATCAAAAACAGTATTTGGGGAAAACATGGACATAAACATTTTTTTTTTTTTTAAAACGTGAACACATCTGTAGCAATCTGCCCGAGACAGGTATGATCAAATTGCTTTACAGCTCAATGGCAAAAAACGATTAATAGTCAAATAAATAAACAATAAATAGATCAATAAATGAATAAATAGATCCATAAATAGCAAAACCCACATGAGTGCATGGACGCTTTTTGCAGACGTTTTTTTTTTTCTGTACAGTACCATACAGCAGCCTCTTTTGCAGGCTGCACAGTAGTATTCATAAATAAACCTCACTGGTCATTGCAGACGAGGTCACACAAAAAAAAAGAATTTGCAGAGTCAACTCAATAATTTAAACAGGGAAGAGAGTAAAAGTACATAATACATAGTTCTTTTCTGTCCCGTTTCACCTCATGTACTCAGGTGGTCGACATACTGTATAGGTCAGAGGGGGGGGGAGGGGACAGATGCAACCCTGGGACCTATAATGGTCGGCCAGGTATTCTCCTACGAGCAGCAAGTCTCTCTCTCCTGATGCATCATGCTAAGTTGCCATCAACACAAGCCTCCTCAAACTATATGGAATATACAGTGCATAGTTTACAAAGCCAGAACTTAAAAAGAGTTTCGATCTATACAGACTGACCTACTGTATATGATACAACCTTTAGCATAAAAAAAGTTCCTTTGTTTCATCTCTATTTCACCTGCTGACTTTTCTTTTTGTTCTCGCTTTCATTGATCCCTGTGCTTCCGCGAAACAGAGAAGTCTTTGGGGAAATAACGTGTGTGGAAAAAAAACAACAAAGTCGAATTATTCTTCTTATTTTTTTTTGTTTCCCTTTGATGTCTCTTCATTTGTCTTCTACTTGACCCCTGTTGTTAGGATAAATATATATATATATGTATATATATTCAATGAATTCATTTTTGGTTGGTTTTTACTTTGTAGAACAATACAGAGAAAGTGCTAACGTACTGTGAGATTTGTTCTTTAGGCTCTACCGAAATAATTTCTGACCCATGATAACCCCTCTCCTTGAATGGCTCGTGTATATGGAGACGTTAACAGTGCTATTTCTGAGCAATGCGCTATATCAAAAGATGTTTCTCTTCTCTTTGATCCGGGGCTCTGTAGTGGAGAGAGATAATGGTCTGGGGGGGCAGCGGAGCCAAGAGCCCTGGACTGTGCAGTGTGTGGACCATTCAAGGGCTTAGTTAAAGATACATAACGACTGAACCAGAGCACAGTAAAAACCTAACTGACTTTCTCTCCCCGTTTTTTTCCCGTTTTTTTTTCTTCCCCCTTCGCTTTGCTTTTCTTTTTTTGTGTGTGTTTTCCCCGCTCAGAAGCCGGGGCTGTCGTAGCTGCTGTGGCTGTAGTAGCTGTGGGAGCGGCTCCTGCTCCGGCTCCGGCTCCTGCTGTGGCTCCTGCTGTGACTCCTGCTGCGGCTGTAGCTGCTGTAGCTGTCGTAGCTCCGGCTGCGGCTGCGGCTGGACCGCGAGGGGCTGCTGGCGGAGCTGGAGGACGACGGACTCGGCCGGTAGTAGGGGATCGGCCTCTTCCGAGCGCTGGGGGGGGGGGGGGGGGGCGGGAAGAGGAGACGGGGAGCGTTACGAGACAGACGGACAAGTTAAGTGTCAGGAGGAGGCTTACAACTCGACATAGGCCGGTGTCAGTGTCTGCATGGAGTAACACGTATTTGATCAATGTTAGGATGAAACCAAAAGAGACTTGGTCTGCGGGGGGAGAGCGTATCAAAGGGTTACGGGAGTTATGATCATAGGCTCTGTGAGTAGACTGGAAAGAGAGCAGCTGTGTGGGTTAAAACAGTACAAAATGCCCAGGCGTTAACACACACACACACACACACACACACACCATCGCACACACACACACACACACATTAAAACGAACACTGCCGGTTAAAGTGTAAAGAGTGCCTTGTTAGTAGCCACCCTGGAAGTGCTACCTGTAAGGCGGAGAGCTGTTAGCTGCCAAAAGAGCCTCTTCTTCTCAGAGGCAGCCATCACCCAGAAAAATCAGAGTCAATAGTGCAGAGAGAGAGAGAGAGAGAGAGACGCTATCAAGGTGTCCCCCGACTGCTACACGGTGTATTTCACATTATCGTTTCAACGCAGCGGGAGATAACTTCCTTATTCCCGTCTGCCGTGGGAATCCGTGGCAGCCGCTGCTACGATTCTACAGGATAACATGGTGATATCCAATCTAATAAACCTTGATAGCGCTTTCACTCCCCGCGTCCCCGTGTTATAACATTAGTGCACACTGGAGTGAATTGCCGCTCGAAAGCTGATGTGAGTTTATTCGTGTGCGTTTTCGAAAAAAAAAGGAGATGAAGGTGGATCAGAGAGTGGAGAGGAGAAGGGGAGGAGGCCAGGTTTTTACTCTGGGGAGGTGTGATGGTTCGCTGTTCAGTCAAGCTTCAGGAGTCAGACTAGCTGCGAGTCCTGCTGCACGGCAACTGTTACCAGGGTAACTAGCCCGCAGCTCAGTTTCAGCAGCTTCCCGTTGTCTTGGCTTCGGGACCTTTAGTGCTGAAGTGAGAGAGTGACAAGTACACAAAATTCACCCACATCTACACACACACACACATTTGTCTGAGGAGAAAAAGTACAAAAGGTGACACGGTAGCAGTGTTGTTTTCATTTTCAGAGTTGAAATCCTGGAGACAAAGAAAAGCTTCTAGGGAAATTCAAACGATGCAAAACACCAACTTCAGCCAGTTTACTATCAAAACACTCGTGTGTGAGTTGAGCCCTCTGATTCAAACATGTACTAAATGAGTTTAATTGATGCCATTGTTGCATGAGTGACCCTTGTACTCTGGTAACCACTGATCCCTGTCAACATGAATCCAGGTATATTTACTTTTTTATACAAGCACCTGGTAGTATATGGAGAGTAGCCCCATTATGTTGTTGTTAGCCAACTATATCTCACATAGTTCAGATTCTGCTTCATGAATTTAACATTAATATCAGTTGCCAATGATATAATCACCACATATATAACGGTTACCATGGCATTTGCGCTGGCCAATTTCTCTGGCTCTGCTTTTCACAGCGGATTCACCGGGTCTGGATTTGTGCCTTTAGAAGGTCAAGATCACTTAGCGCTCCATTTCTTGTCATCTTTCTAATTTGAAGCTAGATCAGAACCGACCTTCGCTTCAGTACAGGTGCCATGCTACAAAATGATGTAAAACATTGCACAGGCACGACTGAAATATACGAGTGTGTCATATACAAGTGTTGATAATGCCAGAAATAGGAAAGGTGTTGAAAGTAAGACTAAAACCTGCTGTTCCCATAGGCGCCTATATTACCCTGGAGCTCTGCCTGGGGAGAGTCTACAGAGTCTAGATTACAGCCGCAGCACGTAACAAAGATACGAACAAAGTAACCGGCTTAAAACTACCAGCAGGTGCTGGACAGCGGTGTTACCTGGTGATCCTGCGAGCTTCCATGAAGCTGGGCGAGTCTCTTCTCCTCTTGCGGATGGGCGAGTAGCTCCGCGAGCGGCGGCGAGCTCGGCTGTCGGCGTCCGAGTGGTTAGGACTGTCTCTCTCCCTGCACGGCGCACAGAGCGAACGGCAATTACAAAAGGACGGCAAAAAAAAAAAAAAAAAAGACGGATTGGAAAGTGTGTGTGACGGTGGAGTGGGAAGGCTTCACCTGGAATTGTTCTGTCTGTTGTGCGGGGACTTGGCCTTGCTGGGACCTTTGTCTCTGGAGGCGGAGCGCGAGGACGAGCGCCCGCTGCTCCAGGAGCTGCTGCGCTGACGCAGGTTCTGCCCGCTGCGGGACTCGCCTTTCTTCCTGCCCGACGGGTGCGAGTGGCGTCCCGGGGATGCCGACGGGCTCCGGTGGTGCGCCTGTCCCCGACTAGAGCGGTGGTGACGCTTGGACGAATGGCCACCTTTTGTCCTGGAGTAATTGGGATGAGAGCGAGGGTGATAAGTTAGCAAATCCAGTTTTCATTTCCTAGCAGCAGTGAGACGAAGCTGAGTACATCAAATAACACAGTAAGCAACACATATAAGCCTCCCTGCATACTTCCTCTGCTGGTGCGAGTTCCTCCCTCTGTGATTGTGGTTGTGCTGGGAGTGGGCCGAGTCACTGCTGTTAGCGGGGGAGTGGGAGCTCTTAGCCTGGCCTCTCTGGCTCCCCTTTCTCCCTGACGTCTGGGATATGGAGCTCCCCACGGCCGTATGCCTGCCATCCCCACCCCCGGCCTCTCCCGCCGGGCCCGTCTGTCCCGCTTGGCTCCTGTTGGGGGCGCTGTGGAGTTTGGGCTCTCTCAGCAGAGTCGACTGGACGCTTGCAGAGCCAGCGGTCAGCGAGCGGAGCTTCTGTAGAGAAATGAAAACCAACAAAGGAAAAAAAAAAAAAAGAAAGAAAAAAAAAAAAAGAAAAAGGACAAAAAGAGCATTAGAGTGTTTCCGCGTTGGTGATTGAGTGCTACGGTGTACTTGCCAAAAGAAGGTAAACATCTAAAAGAAAAAGATCTAGGTTTTCTCCATATGGCTTATAGATAGTCCTCTATGGTGCAGCGCATGCAATACTTGGCATGCAAAACCATAATGAGTTGAAGAAATCATAATCCCAGAAACAAACAAAAAACTAGGAAGAGGAGGAAGAGAGGGAAAAAATATAAAACTGTGAACCAAATTAAGTTTAAGAGCAAAGGCAGAAAGTAGAGAGCTACAGATTTGGTATAGTAGAAAAAGAGGACTTCTTCAGTTTTTTTTTTTTTTTTTTTTTTTTTTTTTTTAGTAATGGTTAAAAAAATATGAAACAAAACAGAAAGAGTAGACAACTTGACGGAACATCACAGAAATGGAAGGAACAAAATAAAGATTCACAATTATTGAATCAATCGAATCAGAAAACAAATCGTCTGCTACTCAATTTTCTGTTTGTGGATTTTTTTTCCTGTAGACAATTGCTGAGATGTGAACAGCGACCCATTTTCTTTTTTTTTTTTTTTTTTTTTTTAATGGTTACTCTTGTTTAACTCCCTTCTGGTTAACATCCACTTACCAATAAAGTGGTATTCCCTCCTTTAGTAGGTAAGGTATGAAGAAAAGGGAAAAGTGGGGCAACATAAGTGCATCATTAGATTCACAAAATGCAAGAGAAAAAGACACAAAACCCTTCCCTGCCAGTGACTCATGAGACAATGCATGGAAATCAATGGAAAAGAACTCAAAAGCAAAGAGGAGAACCACGATGTGCAGGGTTTCCCTCGCATGAGTTAATCCTCCGGGCCGCTCACCTTCCCATTTCCTCAACATCACAGGGCAACCGGTCGGTGACAAGTGACCGGTGCCTTTCTCCTCTCGGTGTAGCCTCTACTATCTAGCAGGTCTCGTCAGGAGGCTAACTCTGCTGCTCTGAGTACCCGTAGTGTTTGTGTGCTTATGGGTTCCTTCGTGCTGGATGTGTGCGATTGCAGCGGGGTTATCATAACAGCAAAAGTCTCTGCTCTCATCCGGGAAACACCAGGGAGTTGTTGCTGCATCGTATCAGTGTTTGAACTTCATTTAAAGGCTGTTGTTGAGATTCAGTTGAGGCTCAGTCCAATTCTATCTTTCTTTAGACAGAGGCCTTTTGTGAGTGAACTAACTGTATAAGCACCCTGAAAGGGCATTTGGTCAAGGGCAAGGTCCTGGCATGTGACAAAACAATAAAATGGCGAGTAAAGAACCGCTTTAGTAGTGTCAGGTTTGAGTGTCTAGACTGTAACTGTGTATGGTAGAGTGGGTTGACTTCAAACCTGCCAGTTAAGCTTTGAAGGAAAGCAGAATTTAACAGTCTATACTTAAACTGTCGGGTAAGTGATCCATGGGGAGTTCTGGGACTGACTATACTGTATGTGATGCACAGTTATATACTGCCCATTGATAAAAGCTCGTAGTTAAAGGGTAGATCTCCAAAGCACATGTTCTACATATCAAAATACAGCTGTCTCCTCCGCGTGTCAGTGCTGTCTCGTGATCTTGGCTACAGCAAAAAGCACGAACTGCTCCAACGACTAAGTGGTATAATCAGGAAATACACAACCACTGGTGCTAATGACAGTCGAGGAAAATCAATGTGACGAAATCATAAGACGGATATACTAAATCACCAACAAACAGAGAGATGCTGGACAAACAGGAATGCATTCTACCGAAAACAAAAAGAAGAAAAAAAAAGAAATGGACAAAAGAAATAGGAAGATAGAGCGGGATATATTGGACTTCAAAATGAAGTTTAGGAGGAAAGAGAAAAACCAGAGCTCTACGTAATCCAATCTTTGAGAATCAAATCATAACTGATGAAGTAAATTAATTTGGCTAAAGACCATTGGTAAATAACAGAACGAGAGAGAGAGAGAGAGAAAGAGAGAGAGAGAGAGAGAGAGAGAGAGAGAGAGAAACATTGACGTCACTCAGGCTAGGGTGCTTCTCACATTCTCATCTGCATGAAGATCACGTGCGTAGGCAAAGCGTTACCTACCTTCCATTTCAATCAGTGACACGTATGCAATATCAACAAAAAAAAGGAAAGAAAGAAAAAAGAAAAAAGGAGAAAGGAATGTTCTCCGCAGCGAAATGGGAAAAAGACAATGACCTCTTTTAGTATCAAAGCTACATATTTGTCGAGAGACTGAGGAGAAATAAACAAACCAAAAAACGCAACGAAAGAAAATGGGGGGGGGGGGGGGGGAGGAGGGGGGAGGGCAGGGGGAGGGGGGGGAGGGATAAAACCCAAGTGGAATTCAAATCAAACTAAGATTAGAAATAAAGGATGAGTCTAGAAACGACATGATTTGCTGTCTTTTTCGCTTGTACAAATGCAGCCATATTTGTATCAAAAGGGGGGGAAAAGGATAGAGGGATAAGTGGATAGAGTTAATTATTATATTAGTGGAAATCCATATAGAGAGAGTAGCTAGAAGGAAAAGAGGGAGGAAGGGGGGAGGGAGGAAGGGAGGGAGGGGGGGAGGAGGAGGAGGGCATGCAGAGCTGGCAGATGACAAAGATATGGGGGGAAGAAAATGCCAGGACGACAGAGTGAGACGTGAGTCACACATGAACACAGATGAACAGGTAGAGGGCAGTGTGTCGGAGGTCACCGCTACGACGGACAACTAGAGAATCAGCACATTTAAAAGGGACCCAGGTCACATTTTGGCCCGGGTGTTCTTCTGCAACAGCACAATACCCTTTCTCACGTCCTCCTTTTGGGACATTGTTATTATTATCATTATTCTTTTTTTGTTTTTGTGGTTCCTTCGGTGGATACACGGGTATTGTAAGAGGGAGAGCCTGAGGGAGCTCGGTCAATTCCGCTGCGTATTCTATTGTTGCATTACTGCGAAGAGAGGAGGGGGAGCTCACATTCAAAATGGCTTGGGTCCCTTTAAAAAGACCAACGTTCATAAATGTGTGAGTTGTCCCTGTTTTGATCTCAAATGTCTGTGCGCTTGTGTTTGGAAAGTGTGTTTGGAAGACATCCATTAATAACAGAGCAAAGAGGACTACTACAGGAGCACAAACTGTAAGACGTAAGAGAGACATGGATGGAAGAACCAGAGCTGCTACACCGGTACATGTGTTGTAACCACACAGCTGCTACGGTAACAGTCGAGCCTCTGATGCGTCTAGGATCTTTGAGATCGGTCTGGTCTCCGCTGTCAAGACATAACCATCCAACCTCGTGCAAACAGAGAAACTGACACTTCTTGGATGGGGGATTCAAAAAAGAAAAAAGAGTTCAGCTTTTTTGGTGGAGATTAACAAGAGTGGCGGCGTCACCTTGAGCTAGAAAGATGCTGCTGAAAATTTGAGCCAATCAAAATGCTCCTCTTTTACCGCATCCAAAACCGACTGGCTCAAATCGACATCAGACTGATCAAAGAGGCCGCCCCACCCCCCCCACCCCCCTACCCTCTCTTGCCATTCTCCACCAGCTTTGAACAAATAGAGTATAGAAATGAACGTCAGGGACAGAAGAGATACTGCCACCTAGGGGCAACATGCAGATCAACATGATAAAGTAAAAGTGAGGAGAGAGAGAGAGGGGCTTGTTTTTTTTAACGCGTGGCGGTTCGGGGGCAGGAGCTGTTCCACCTCTGGAAGGAGAAGAGGAGCTATCACTGAGCAGAGCGTGTGCTTGAAAGAAAGACAACGGTATTGACAAGAAGAGACTATTACACATACCCGGTTAACCTACTTGGTCCGGGTCCAAAGCATATGAGTGCTTTTTACATAAACAAGACAGAAAAGTTTGGGCATTTATTCATGGGTAGAAATACCACTTAAATCGATTTGAAAAAAAAAAAAAAAAGCATGAATGAGACAAGCAGGGGGAGAGAGAGAGAGAGAGAGAGAGAGAGAGAGAGAGAGAGAGAGAGAGAGAGAGAGAGAGAGAGAGAGAGAGAGTGAGAGCAGGTGAGACCTTCTTATAGACACATGCGAGCTTGAGTAGGAAATAGGAGACAGCATTGCTATATCATTTCTCTGGAGGCGGTTTGCAGCCCATTTAGTTACTTGTTCAGCAGCGAGAGATCATTACACTGGCTATCCCTCTGGTCTAAGCGATGCCTCTTGTTTTGTTAGCGAGGCTGGCATTTTCACTCCCGACGTGACGACTGCTGGCCCACGTCTAAATGATCCATTTACAGTAAGGAAGAGCGGGGTCGCTTCCGTAACGCTAGACAGCCATTTAAAGCACAACACATCCAGCCTCTCTCAGGCAATCAAGAGACAACAGAGCTGGTTACCAGTTCAAAGGAGTCAAAACATGGGAGCACTTCCAAGTGGGACAGTTTAAGAGGAGCGTATGAAACATAACCCATTACGTGATAGCGGTGTGGACAGGTTCGTAGTGTAAGCGTCACTGGGAAGCAGGAAGTGTTCAGTGGGAGTCTTCACATTGTTTTTTCCTAACACTTTGGCAATGGCTGTCATATATTTTTAAGGCTAGAGGTATATGCACAATTCCTGTCGCTCAAAGGGCGTATCCTGGGGCAACAGGGGCCACACGGTACCCAGGGATAGAGTCGGTACTCTCCTGAGCTGCACTTTGTCAGTTCGTCTGCACATCTTGTTATAATACATTGTGCTATGTCGGGATCAAGACTGCTACCTTTCCGCCTGGTAATTGGATTAGTCAGTTCAAGGTGGCATTGCTGCTGGTATCGCAGATTGCTATCATCTTAAAGCGCCGTCACAAGTCCGATCCAGACTCGACATTGCCTAATTAAGACTTATATCTGCAGACACGACTTGGAAGTTGTGATTCCTATTAAATTCGAGGGACTCTTTAGACGTCTCCCTCTTTGATACTTCTTCGTGTTCTAGGACCTTCTGGGGGGAGGCGAACGTTTGAAGCAGTCATACCTGTCCCTGGCTCGTCTGACTCGTGATTTTCTCGTCTCGTGTCTTAGCAGGGCTACTTAGAAGAGACAACAGGTTTTGTTGTCTGCGCTGCTCATATTTCCATAGTACGTGTGGTAATGCTAACGCTCCAACTCAGAGGACCTGTCCTCAATAGAAAGACTAGCACCTTCTTCCCTTTGCTCCCTCCTTCTGTTACCGGAAAACAACAACAACAACAAAAAAAAAAAACAAGATGGCAGAGGAGTCAAAGAGACCCAGAAACAAAGCAACAGCAGCAGCAAGGTTTACACAGGACAGGAGTGCCTTTTTACACTTCAACAATTACAAAAAAATGGCCTACTAACTAAAAACAAAAAAAAAGAACAGAACGTCTTTTAATACCAAATCAAAGAAGAGGAGGAGAATTCATGTGAACCGAGACAAAAAAAAGGTAAGCTAAATCTCAAGTTCATTGGAGGACGCTGTGATAGATACCGTTGGAGTTGGTGAGAGGGTTGGGGGGAGTCGGGGGGGGGGGCAGGGGGGAGTGGGGGTGGCAAAATAGAGGAGATTACATACATCGTGCCCTTTCTCGCCCTCGGCGTGGTTGAGTCTGCCGGCCCTGCCGTTGCGGCTACGCTGGCTGTGGTGCCCGTTGTGCCACGTGGTGGGACTGTTAGGGCCCGGGGACAGCGAGGTGCTGGACGCCTTGAGTCCGTCGGTCTTGTGCTTCAGTCTGGGAGGAGCAGAGCGGCAGAGCGGCGCGCTAAATAAACCACAACTCACGTGAATGTCATTTAGTCTGGTAATCAGTCTTAAAGGGGCACTAAGTGATGTACGACCAGCGATAGCAGCGACCAGTAGGAATTGCAACAGCGCTGACAGGACCCGCCCCCCCCATCCCTCTCACCCCTCCCGTCCATGCTCGCTTCGTTCCAGAAAGAAAGAAATCTTAGCCATCGTTGAGTCATTGGTATTGATCAACAACCCTCTGAACTCCCCACAGATATATTATGGTGATTTTGTGCTATGAGGCAGTAAAAATCATACTTATGGCCCCTTTAAAACGATCTTCGTCTTAAAACAAGTGAGGAATTCTCCCAATAATTCCGCTTGTTTCCAAATGCAGTTTAACTCGTTTCAGTATCATGAAAGAAGACGAGGCTACTAGTATCAGGAAAATGACACTGTATTCCATACAGCTGTTGAAACGACTCAATACTATATTAAATGAGTTGAAACACAGCAGCAAATACTGCAGAGTGAAAAATTGCAGGCATTTAATACAGGAGGAGGGGGAAGGAAGACATACTGAGTAGCTCCATTTGTATATAATCCATCCCCTGAGGATTGAGAAGAAATGATTGCAGGGAAAGACTGACACCAGTCCAACTGCTTCACATTCAGTAGAGAGATATCAGTGTGTGTGTGTGTGTGTGTGTGTGTGTGTGTGTGTGTGTGTGTGTGTGTTGAAGGGTCTACCTGGCAGGAGACTTGGAGGCGCTCCGAGTGGAGGACAGGGAGGCACTACGGGAGCTACAGCAACTCCCTCGCCGCTGAGACCGTCTACTGGGGGACTCACCGGGGGACCTGTTGGGAGACAGCAAATGGACACGCACACACACACACACACACACACGCACGCACACACAGTATATGTGTATGTACGCATACAAGACAGCAAAATAACATCATACACACAAAACACATACAGACGCATGCTCAACACACACACACACACACATATATGCAGACAAACACACAGCACACACACACACACACACACACACACACACCACAGCAAGCTCAGTAGTCAATCTCATGATGTGTGAAACAGTTCATGCACCGCCAAACCCGTCTCAACATACATATTCTGATCAAGACAGGATGCAACGTATGGGACGGTGAACATGGTGTTGAAGTCACACATTAAATTCATAAGATGCTTTCCACTTCTTCACATTTCCCCCCACTATCTCACTGAGCCTGAGACAGTGGGGGGAAAATACCAATATAAATGTATGAGAGACTGATTGTGATTCCAGCTGAACCAAGTGTTGACGTTTGAGGCTATCGGTCACTGTGTGTTTCCCTGTGTGCAGAAGGCTGCCGGTGCCAAACTCATTCTCTCTGCTGTTCTCAGCTGCGTATTGTGTACGTAAAGTATTACCCAGAATGCAATTGGAAATGACTGATCTTGTCTATACAGTGTGGAGAAGATGTCTTATTGCCATTTCTTTTGCCATTAATTGTCTTTTAGCAACTATAACATGTGACGTATCATCAAGAGGCAGAACCTCCAATGTGATGGAGCGGGGAGTGACTCTACATGAAGGCGGGGCTCCGGGTGTCTTACCTCTTTCTCTGCTTGTTCTTATCTTTGTGTTTGTTCTTGGGGCTGCCAGACCTGGGAGAAATACATAGGGGAATGAAGCAGCACGTACAAGAAAGCATTTGCAAATATAGCCCAACATATATAGCTCACTGCAAAGAGTATTTTGAGCTGGGGTGGATAATCCGCGAGCAGAAATAACACAGACCCTACATACGTCACACGCTGTTATGAATCATGCTGTCCGCTGTGTGTGGTCGTGCTGTGATGTATTGTTTCATACACACCTGTATCTCCTCTTTCTCCTCGAACCAGATGCAGATCTACAAAAAAAAACAAAACACCACCACAACCATTATTATGATGCTATCTTGACAGCTACACCACCTTACACTCAATTTAAGAACTCATACCACGCTGTTCCTCTGGACCAGGACAGCTCAAGCGCTACTTGTAATCATGAACAAATCTCCCCTGGGTGCTAGACACCACTGAGAACCCAGACTCTAATCTGGGTGGTCATCAAGCCGTGCACCGCGGAGACACCACCCGATGAATAAAGTCATGGAGGAAAAACTAGAGTCACAGTATGTGTGTGTGTGTGTGCGAGCTCTCCCACCCCGATGAGTTTCCTCCACAGCGGCGAGTGTGTGCTCCTGATACGAGCCGCGTGCTTGACATGCTTCGGTATGTCTGCTAATGTCATATCGCAGCTATCACACTTAGGTCTTCTCATAATCAGAACGCGAGTGTGTTCAAGTGAAGAGTAACGATGGGGCGTGTGGGCGCCCGCATCGCTAACCCATCAGAAACAAACATACCCACATCGGACAGAAATGGCCCCAGGGTGCTCTGGCAAGCCACCTTTTCCAATTGGTTTTCCCACAAGCGCTGCATGTCACACCATGTTTTATTTACTTTTCCATACAAACTGAAATCCAGTGACATTCCCCTTTATCCGCGTATTGATCATAATGAGGGGGAGGATGGCCAGTCCTCGGTCCTCAGTGTCGGACTGACATATCACCTCCGCATCACATTTACCCTCAGTGCAGTTTCCATGGTGATTAGTCAGACCGCTCTCTCTACACATCTCTCCTGCTATTTTACACACCTACAACATGCGGCGGCGGACCGGGAGAAAGGTGCGGATTCACCCTGGCTCAGTGAGAGAGGAGTAATAAAGCTGTCGAGTATATATGTCTGTTGTTTCCCCCCGCTGGAGGGAATCAACGTGGAGGCTCTACGGGGGAGCCTCGTTCTGGAGAGCTCGTTATTCTCCTCCTCTCCTCCCCGAGAACCAACTCCCCTATCACTCTCGCCGTAGTTCAATCCCTCACCCTCACCCTACCTGCTGCCACACGGACAGATGTATAGCACGTCGCCCCACAGGGGGGGGGGGAGGAACACTGTTCAAATGAGCTCAATCTGGAGCTATTTCGCGAAAATGAGTTGCATTTTATAACCGTGCGATGGTATGGACGGGTAATGTAGCGGCATCACAGCGATCTCCGCCCCCCCCCCCCCCCCCCCCCCCCGCTTCCTACCGCGTGCCTCAAAAGGAGCCTAGCATCAAGGGAGGCCGACGATACTGTCTCCGGGGAGGAACCCTGAACGCTGTTCTCCCCTCGGCCTCATCTATACATTATTCATGCATCAACAATACCTGCAATGCAGAGCAGCTTGGGAGTTATCCGGGGATGGGAGCCAGGCAGGGGGATGAGGGAAGAGGGGCGAGGGAGACTTGGGTATATATGTGTGTGTGTGTGTGTGTGTGTGGATGGATGGGAGGTAGGGAACAAGAGTGGGGCAGTGCAGTGGTGCTAAGCAATTTGGTGAGAGGCTCATTTTTCTTGTCTCTCGCGCCCCCATACAGGCTCGGTTATTAGAGGAACAAATTTAGCCCCGCTCCCCCCAGTCAGATGGAGAAAGAGAGAAATTGGAGGAGGAAGGCACTCTTTACAATTGCTTATTGTCGGTATGATATCCCTAGGCGTCGCAGAATTATTTGTTGAAGAGCTCTCTCTCTCTCTCTCTCTCATTCCCCTCTTTCGTTCTCATTCTGCACTGATTACTGCATTATTGGCACAAGAGGCAAAGACAACAGGAAAACGTGTGCAACATTTTCTTCAGGGAAAAGTATTAAATACCATCCGTAACGAACGGAGAGCAGCCGTATTCTTTCAGCATCTACCTTCCAGAGCGTCTATTTCCTCGTCATTATGAAGGTTACATCCATGAGTCCTTCACGCGTGTCCTCATACACCCACCTGTCTCGCTTGTGTTTCTTCCCACTCTTCTTCTTCTTCTCTTTGCGAGCGGGTGACGAGCTGTCAAACCTACAGATGGAGGGAGGAGAGGCACATTCTCACGCCGCGATCGCCACACCGAGCCTCGGCGCCTCTCTCGCAGAGTTGGCCCTACGTGTACGATTGTGTTACATTACACTCGACCTGAAAGGGCTCCGCTGTTCGCTAAGGTGTAGCACTATTATAGATCAGCTGATTTACTTCACCTGAGCATCTCTTTGTCCCCCCAGCTCTATTCATCTCTCTTCTCTTTACAGCCTGCTTTACTATTTCCTGTCTGTAGCCCCACTGTCCTCCAGATGCTCTCTCTCTCTCTCTCTCTCTCTCGCTGTCTCTTATTCCTTAGCAAGAACAAAAAAAAGAGAAGACAAGGCTACTATACTAATCATCCCTTACAGGATTTTCCAGTCCCTCTTTATAAATACAGCACCTGATGGCTCGCTCACAATATTCACACGAAAATAGTCGGAACTTCCTTTAACAAAACCACAGTGTAATTATTCTGTCAACGGGCGGAAAAAAGGGAGAAAATTCAAACCACTTTATCAGTGGAAGCCGCCTTCCACTCACCGACTCCTTCGGCGGCCAGATTTCTTCTTCTTCCTCTTCTTTGGGCGAGGGGATGGAGAGCTGCTGGATTTCCTCTTCACTCTGAATTGGCCAGAGACCGAGTGAAAGAGAGATTGGGAAAGATTGAGAGAGAGAGAGGGAGAAATTAAATGAATTCCAAGTGCTCGTTATTAGAATAATCTTCACTCCTAAGAATAAAAGTTTGATTATGGTTGCTGCTGTGGCGATAACGAGGCAAACCACATATCAACGCCACGCATCCATCTTCTTCATTTCCTCTATTTGCTCTGCCATCGCCCGGCAATACGTAGGAAACAGGAAATCGCTTCGAGGAAATCACGCGCGCATTTAATCTTTTCTGGGAACTGACACACGCAGAAAAACACAATCTAATTAACCCGCCGTATATTGGGTTTACAAACACAAATAATAACGAGCGTGCGTCTCCGGGAGCGTCCTGGATCCTCGGCGGTGTGAGCTTCGCCAGCGGACTTGAAGAGCTCTCTTAACCCGAGATGAGGGTCTTCTCTATTAACATCCAAAAGGCCAATGCGATGGAGCGGATCTGATTTACCACTGAGAGACGTGTCGGGTTGTCAAAACATCACCAGTGTGTGTGTGTGTGTGTGCGTTACCTGTGATCACTGTGGTAATAGTGGTCACAGTCTCCCTCCGCATAGCCGACCAGTTGTGGGTCACCTTCGTACTCGTCGTCGTGCTCGTAGTGCAGGTGGTTGACCCTGAATGCAGGAGGGTCAAGGGTCAGCGTCAGCCAAAGGGAAACATGGGGAGAAAGTGTGTATATATATTAGGAGTAGAAGGTCTAATACGATGGTATCTGGGTAGCCAGTATGGGTCAAGTAGTATTTGGGAATAACCAGAGAGTTCATAGAGACAGGATAAACCTTTTCACCCTCATTGTATTGTCCTACAGTATGTGGCTCCGCCCACCCATCTGGCACCTAACTTACTCACTAAAAAACATCGAAAATAACATTGGATCCAACTCTGTGTGTGGCTCAGACTCAACATGGATGCCTGTATGTGACTGCAGTTGTATATTGAGGCACTTTGAACGTCCCACCACCCCAGTTGCTGTGATACCATCTCCTCTCATACACTGACAACAAGCTCAGAGGATCCATACCTGCCCCCCTTCCTTTCTCACCCATACATAGACAGACAGATGGCAGCACCCTCCCTCCCTCCCTAATCCTCTCTTCCCTTCCCTCGCATCCCTCGTGCCCTCTGCTGATCCCCCGGAGCTGACCTTGCTGGGAGAAAAATCCGAGGGAAACACGGCACACTGATTATTAAGACTCGCGCGGTCCCATTCGCTTGTCTGTCCCTGTCACAGCCTGGAGCAATTACAACTCCAGCAGGTCATGCTCTGGGCTTCCCACCATGTATGGAGGGGGCCACGGTGGCGTAGCACACGGAAGTGTATGTAGGGATCATTTAGGGATTACAATAACGATGGCGGAGACAGAAGCCCGATACAGCCTCCATTAGTAAGAGAGAGATAAAAACAGGTGAGATGAAAAGAGCAAAGCGCCAAACGACCAAAAAAGGTAAAAGAGAAAAGGATAGCGCATCTCTTTTTAAGGAGGGGATCAAACACAGCAGGGGTCCATAATCAGTGGGAATTTCACCTCTTCAGATCAAGAGAGAGAGAGAGAGAGAGAGAGGAGTGCCGTGTGAAGTATCTAGAGGGGGAGTGTGTAGTGTATGGAAGGGCGGAGGACTGTCTGTTTTGTTAGCAAGAGACGTGCAACAGGCCCTTTAATTGGCTGAGCACCACTGGGCACAGCAGGGAAGCCAAGTACCAGCAAAAGAACCTCACGTCACACTGACAGCCTTTTCCACGCACATGTGGGTGACCACACACACACACACACACACACACACACACACACGCGCACGCACTCCAATGAATAAACATGCATTAAAAAAGCATGTTAATTTCCCACCATGAAATAGCCTGAACAACAACAGCGGTCTCAGAAAAGCAGAATCAATCGAGGATGGAAGTAAACAACTTGAGGCAGTGTGTGGCTGCGACAAAGGGTTCAGAGTTGGCATCTTAATAGAGTTGGAAACTGTCTATGAGCGAATATAGGCCGGGTGGCATTTCAAATAAATCATACACTGCAAGTCAATGGCGCTCGCTTCATCATTGGAAAAAGCAGGGGGGGGGGCCATCTAACTGCTGAATAGCGCGCTGGAGGAGGAGAGAGAGAGAGAGGGAGGGAGAGAGAGAGACATTCACATTTGAGTTACTAACACCCTGTGGCACAGCGCTCTGCCGCTAATGGGGGTGTTTTGTGTGGAGAAAATTGCCAAAAAAAAAACGGCCTGTATTTACTTTCCGAGCAGACTTTTTAAAAGCAATACGCAGGCCTCAAGTCATGGAAGGAGGAGACCGTTGCATTTACAGTGTTGGATACATTTCAGTGTAAAATCTCGATGTCCGGTAGTGTGGCCGCTTTCAAGTCTGGTTCAGTTTTAGCTGCCGGTCTTTGCGCCTTTTTTTCCCCCATGATGAGCGTTTCTGTTGTACAGTAAGCGCAGGGAATGAAGCACACTGCCCAAAAAAAAGGAGCAATTACCAACAATCCAAATGATCCGGTGCCCCTAATGCGGAGTCATTAGTAATAAATCACCTCATTCCCCCATCCTGTATCTGACTCTTAATTGATGACAGGCTCCAGTATGCTGGAGACATCTGCCCGGCCTGGTCGTGATCAAGACAAGCATCCCCGTTAGGCAGATGAGCAAGTCCCGGTGCCTAATGGCAGCCCGGCGAGGCGAGAGGCCCACTAATTCAGCCGCTGTCCCTGAGACCTGACAGTGATGGACTACGACCGCGGCTCTCCTCGGGGCCGCGGCGCAAAGTAGTGCAGCTCGTTCATATACCCCCCCCCCCCCTCCCCCCACCCCCCCGTCCAGACAGCCACTCTGCCAAGTGAAGGACCGGATATATTTCTATCGCCGCAAAGAGTTATAGTTTGTTATTCTGGAACGGCCTAGGTGTGGGTCGGGTGATTGCTCTTGTGTACGAGGGTGGGGTAAAGCTGGCTAGTTTATGGCGATCATAGTAAGGCGGGAGATTGATCAGGGTGGAGATTTACGCTGCGATATAGCCGAGTTGAGTAGATCAATTCTGTAACCCTGGGGGGGGGGGGGGGGGGGGGGGGGGGGGGGGGAACCTTGATGTCCCGGACGCGCTCTAACTCGATACGTGACGTGACCTACAATAAAGAATAACATCAGTTCTGTGTTGAAGTGAAAGATATTTGTGTTTCGTAATGAAGACGTGGTGGTCTCAGGTATTATTCAGACAGGGAAAGCCCAGGGTCAGTTTCTCCACTGAGCCATTGGTGTTTCAGTCCCTGTGGCTCGAGAGGTTTTTCTCTCTCTCTCTCTCTCTCTCTCTCTCTCTCTCTCTCTCTCTCTCTCTCTCTCTGCGTTCCCATCCATCCTGTAGCAAATCAATGTGGGACATCGGTAAATAGAGTTATGAGTTGGCCCGGCAATGCTTACTGCTGACGGTTTATTGCTAGTGTGTAAGAGTGTTAAGCTACGGCTGTGGGGGCTCGCCTGTCAATAGAACTAGTCCCTGAGGAAAAGATGGGGCCTCTGAGTAAAACCTCCCTCTTGAGCAAACGGACTCACAGGTAACAGTACAGCTGAGATGATGATGGATTTCATTTGAAGGATTTTTCCCGTTTTACATTTGAATTCAAGTTCGTTTTTACATCACCATTTAAGTCTCTGCTTCTGTACTTGTACTCAATAAGCAGCCACTCTGTTAATTATACACCTTTTCGCATTCAAACATTGTGCTACTTCAATATAAATAACTTAAACATCTTAAATTGTTGATATATTGATATCTATATATATATATTGTATGCTGAAGCATTACACTTACATTACACAATACATCAATATGGGGCAGGTCTTGACATAAAACACATTTTTATGTGATCTGAAAATGAAGCATTATCTTTATTTTTCATTTTCCAAAACCCATTCAGCAGTTTAAAAGGTCAATTTACAATTACACATTACAATCAATCTTAATTATTAAGCTTGCTAGTCCACGTTCGCATTGCCACTGCCATTAGGTCAGACTGAGAGGTGCTTGGAAATCCTTTAGGAGTTGTTTACCTTTACAAATATAATCTCTATATCTATACTGCCACCTGCGTGTCAGGTCGTGCAATTGGGAGATTTTTGCTCAGAAGGCATTTTTTTATTCAAGCTGATTAACACCGACCGCAGCTCGATATAACTTGTTAGTGCGCCAGATTCAGCCACTTCATTTGTAAAGTCGAAATTGAGAGCAAAGCGACCCTAATTACTTCAGGTAGAAGTTTGTAGTTCTGTGTGTGTGTGTGTGTGTGTGTGTGTGTGTGTGTGTGTGATGTGTGTAAAGGGGTGGGTGGGGGCTGTGTGGGAGGTAGCAACTCTGCAAATTACAACCCTCTTCAATTTTCCACATCAAGGCCTTACCGGAGAGGGAATGCTGCAGAGTTTGAGGCAAGCTCTGCCTTTCCAAATTGACTGGTCCAAATGTACCCTTGAAACCAAACTACCGCAAAAAGCAAGAGAAAAAAAACAACCAAACAAAATCAAAACCCTCTCTGTATCTTCAATTTTCCCTTTTCTCTGGGGGTACGAATGCTTCTCACACTTTCTTTCAATTTAGTCATCCTACAGCCCTCCTTCTGTAACTCCCCTGTCTCTCCCCTCTCTCCACCCCCCCCCCACCTCCCCACCCCCCTTCCCCATGTCATTACAGTGTGGTCTAGTTAAATGTCAGACGCTGGCTGAGGTGTAAGGGAGACTATCATTAGTCTAGCCCCGTGTGACAGGAGGCATCAGGGTCATTTCCAGTCATTAGTTCACAGACAGCAGGTCACATCGCCACCACTACGCTGCTCCACTCAATCACGGACACATGCACTGTGGGCTACCACTCCTACCACGCTGTTGCTGTTACTCCTGTTTCTGTGTTATGCGTCTTTTTGATGATCTGGTTGAACTTTCCCAAAGCATTTATTTCTTCTTCGACTTGCAACTCCGTCTATTCCCGCCTCAGACGAGAGGCTCTCTCTCCCGGCGAGTACAAGAAAACAAAACCAACTAAACTAAATGACAATTACTACGCCAATCTTTGCCTCATTACATTGGCTTCCAGCAGAGTTTACAATTGATTTTAAACTGCTGCTGATTATTTTCAAAGCACTGTTCAGGAAAAGCATTACTGGTCAAAAAAGATGAGGATGAAAAGTAATCTTGACCGTGCTTTTGCAATTAGGGCCCCGATGCTTTGGAGCAGACTGCCTGGAGGCAAACCATTCATTTTTCACCGTTAAAAATCAATTTATTCTTGCATTTGATATTTATTGCTGTCTTACTTTTGTTATATTTATTTATTATATGTAATTTGTAATCATTTTGTAATTAATTTAACATCAAACATAACACTGGGAGGAAGATGAGCAGCTTTTAACTGAGTGCAAACGACTGTACGTGTATTTGTGTGAGAGAAACAGAGACAGTGGAAAAAAGAGAGAACACACACACACACACACACACACACACAAAACGTAACTTACATTGGTTGTGCGTGTGAGCCCTCTCTGGTGATCACCCCCTCTTTGTCCATCAGCATTTGTCTGAATGTGCTCACTTTCTGTCGAATCTCCTCCTCTGTGTACCTAAGGATGGACACTGAAAACACAACAGACGTGGCGGTTAGCGGAGGTACTCACACACACACACACACACACACACACACACACACACACACACACACACACACACACACACACACACTCATTAGGTAACAGAGCCTTTTCTTACCGGGCTCCCCATCTCTCAATCAGAGAGGCAGGCTCTATCGAAGTCTTTAAGTCGAGGCTAAAAACCCATTTATTCTCTCTGTCATTTGAGCAGCCTTGAGGGAGTGGCTCAGTCTCCTCTCAGAGTAAAGCTAGACCAGTTACCTCACCCTAGCTCATGTTCCTACCGATGGATACCAGCATCCTGCCTACATGTCCTCCCAAATAAACTTTAATGCACTCTGTATACGCTGCTTGCTCAAACTCGGCATCTATTGCACGCCCGACCGTCCTGGTAGTGGGATCTCTCTCTGAGTAGCCCCTCCCGAGGTTTCTTCCAGTTTTTCCTAACAGGTTTTGTGGGAGTTTTTCCTTGTCCTCTGTGAGGGTCCAAGGCTGAGGGGGATGTCTTGTACTAACCATTTATTGTTTTCACACTTTGGGTAATGTGAAGCCCTTAGAGACTGGAACGGTGATTAAGGGCTATACAAATAAAATGTGATAATGTGTGGTTTTGATTACTTGGCTAAGTAGTGAACAGACAAGGGTGAAGACATCTCGATGATCAGGCTACGGCACCGCGCATACAAGCAGCAGCTCGTGGAGACGGCGGCGCTGCAGTGGCGGTGGCGACGAGCCTAATTGTCATCCGTCATAACTGACAGACGCTCTTGAAGGAGCCATGTCGTCCCCTACCATCACACAGGCAGGACAGAGTCCGGACAAATGGCGAAGGCCGTCTTCTCCCCGTGGCCTGACCTAATTTACACACGACTGAGTGATGTATATTCTGATGAGTCTCCCCTTGTTCGGGGCCCCGACTGGATGTCATGTTTTATTCCACAGGCGAGCAACACACCTGGCTGAGAGTAACTGTGGGGCAGTGTCAGGCGCTTTCAAACTACCTGAGACGGCTGAGACAGAATAGTGTAGACTACTGCATATGACATATGAAAGACGACTCAGTGTCACATTTTCGACCTACGTCCATATTCTCGAAATACGACTATTTGGCTTTTTCCATTTTCCATTTCAGGCATTTAGTTGTTTTGAATGAGTGCAACAGTAGAAATAGGCTTAAACCTGCTCGATCGGCAACTTTGAAAGTAACAAATATGCTTTTATTTTATTGTGGCTTTACTTGGTGCAGTACATAATGACTTCAAACACTGGTAAAATCGTGTACATTGTTGGGCTACATCCTCCCAGCACGAGCCACTCCAGGATGGGTGACAGCTCTGCGTGGAGGACAGCAACAACACAACCAGCCTGTCTGAACAACCTCACACACAGGAGGCTGGGTTGCTAGGTTGAGCGCAGCAGAGAGAATAAAGTTCTGCTTTATCAGGAATCCTTGAAGCGTTGACGGTACATGGCCTTTTCAATGCACTGCACACTGACTTGATCTCCCGGTGTATTTCTATCATCTTCATGTTCTGCTCTCGCTGTAATTAAGCCTCTAATTCACTGTATCAATGAGAATACTACTACCCTCTTTATGCTATTTCCAACCACTATTTCCATCACCAACCCTCAATTCAGCCTCCGTTACTAATCTTCTCGATAATTTCAAATCTAAAATTATGAATGCTATTGATGCTATTGCACCTGTTGGGGTTAAAACATTTTCTGGTATGCACCATGGAGAAATGCTGCATCTACAAAAACCCAGAATAGAGAGTGATGAAAGGCTGAGCGTAAATGACGAAAAACACAAATCCAGATTCACTATATCTATAAAGAGAGTCTATAAAGAGTCCTACTTACAATTCAGAATGGAGAAGTGCTAAACAATGCTTGTTCTCTAACATCATTAACAAAAACAATAATAACCCGTGCACTCTATTTGCTACTGTTGATAGGCTGACAACCCCCGCAGCACCGATAGCCCCTGAACTCCTTTCCACCAATAAATGCAATGAGTTTGCTTCCTTTTTTAGGGATACAATTCAAAAGATTAGACAAGCTACCAATACTTGAAAAAAACAAAACAGTTATGTCACCACTACTTTAATATAAAAGTACTTTGGTTAGCATGACAGAGTTCAATGCTATTAACTACAAAACTCCTGAAGCAACTAAAGCTGTCCACCTGCTGCCTCCTAGGGTTTTTTTTAACTGTTTGACAACAGATCTACCACAAATAGTATCCTATCAGGCAATTTTTACAAAAGCTTTAAATACTGCAGTTATTAAGCCTCTTTTAAAAAGTGCAGCTTTGACACCTCTCTAATTAGCAACTACTGCAGTCCTTGCAGCTACTACTGTCGTCCTACTTTAGTCCTGTAGTCGTGGTAGCAACTACAGGACCTATATCAAACCTTCCATTCACAAGCAAAATCATTGAAAAAGTTAAACAACTTAAACTCAAATGATCGATCTGGATTTAAGGCCCCATCTCAGAAGTGAGAACCTCTTATCAAGGTTCGACAGGACATCTGTCTCAACACAGATTCCGGCAAAATATCAATCCTGGTGCTGCTGGATCTTAGTGCTGTATTAGACATTGTTGACCACACAGTACTCAGTACTCGGGCTTCTTTTATTCAATCTTTACATGCTCCCATTAGGCCAAATTATGTAGAAAGAAAGAAAGAAAGAAAGAAAGAAAGAAAGAAAGAAGAAAGAAAGAAAGAAAGAAAGAAAGAAAGAAAGAAAAGAAAGCTGAACACATGACACCAGTGCTCAGATCTCTGCACTGACTTCCAGTGTGTCAAAGAAATTATTGTTAATAAATCACTCAATGGCCAAAAACAACTCTGATTTTCTTTCATGTTATGTGCCCACTAGACCTCTCAGGTCATCTGGGAACGGTCTGCTAACCATCCCCAACATTAATACTAAAAATTGTGAAGCAGCATTTAGCTAATACGCCGTCACACAGTTGGAACAAACTGGGAGATGATCTGAGACCTGAATACTGTTAAATCTAAACTAAAACCTTTTCTGTTCCTGCATTTTATTAAATCTTTTGCCTACTTATTCTTCTACTCTTGCCATTTTATTCCTCTTATTACTTCCATTTCATGTTTTTTTTATTATCATTATTGTTATTATTTCTTCTTTCTTCATCATTTAAATGTCTTTTATCAATTATGTAAAGCACTGATTTGCCATGTGTATGAAATGTACTATACAAATAAAATTGCCTTGCCTTGTGATAATGAGCAGTAATGAGCTAGAGAGGAGGAGGAGGAGGGAGGAGGAGGGAGGAGGAGGAGGGAGGGAGGGAGGGAGAAAGGTAGAGCTATTAAAGTGTGGCCAGGCGCCAGATATTACAATGACTTGGGACCAATACCAGTGATGATATAATGTACACATCAAACTAATGACAATGGATATGTGAGGGCTGTCCAGGATATGACAGTATGGTTCAGGTTCAGACACAGAAAGCTGATTTATCCTACAATGGAAAACCTATTTGAATCAAAATATATATATAAAAAAAAAATATATATATATATATATATATATATATATATACATCATTTCAAGTCTATCTTTCAACTCAAAAGTGATATTTTCCTGTTTAATACGTGATTCTGTCTGTAATGTGAGCTCCACTTGCTACACAGGGAGCACAACACAAACCGGGGAACTGTCCAGCCCTTGGTGCTGAAACATACACTCCCTCGGCAGCAGACTCTCTTTTCCTCTCTCTTAATTGCTAGTCATGGCAGGCCAAATTCTATGAGCTGGCCCATAAATTAACCAGCGGCTCATTTCAGTGTGGAAATGGCATTAGTCTGAGGAGGGTTTGCCTTTCTCAGATTAACCATAACGGCTGATTCCATGTATTTTGAGCCGGGCGCTATCAGCACAGCGGCGGCACGGAGAATGAGATTAGAAGAAGTGTGAGGGAAAGGCGATGTGGCTGGAAGACGGCACAACAGAACAGCAGCAAGCCAGTGTGACGGAGCCACCAGGTCCTGCTGTACAGCAATCTCTCAGCCCAGCAGCTGTCAACGCAGCACAACACAGGCTACAAACACACACTTCATATTCATAGCTTCACATGCGTGGAGCACGACCCAGCACTGCGTTAACTGCGCATCCGTACAACCCTAGAACAGTCCGTGTGCTTTCAGAAAGGGGTGCACGATAGGCAAAGGGGTGAGAAGTCACTTGCTGTGAATGCTCTGTGGCCAAAACGATGCCGGGTTGCGAGGATCTCTCCTTCACACTGCATTATCGATGGTGAGGTTGTTAGCGCCTGGAGCTGTCTCCGCTGACAGTCTGGCGAAAGACAGAAGAGTCGTCACAACATGGAGCTAAAGCTTCTGTTGACATGCGACACAGAGCATCTCCTCTTCCTCTTCCTCTTCTCCACCTGCTCCACCTTCTCTCTCTCTGCCCTGCCACTCGCTTGCTGGGTTCTGCCGCTCAGCAGAGCCTACCCACTTAAGGCACTGCACAGCTCAACTCTTTTCGAGTCAGTCTACCTTGCTAACCAAAGACAGCCGGTTTGTGCCCAGTGGTGGCACCGCTGTGACAAAGGGCCCGGGGGTTTATGGGCATCGGGCCAGAAGACCCCCACGGTACCCGAATGCCTGCTGAATGGCAGGCGGCTTTAGCTACACAGAAGACAAACCTAAAAATAGCATCCTGAACAGGACTTCAAGAAATAAGGCCATGTTTATTTGAGAACATTCAGCAATCTTTCTGATGGTAGACAGCTTTTTTGCGTTGCATTTGAGAGACGCTGGGGAAAAAAAATCCATGGGGAGCTCAGAATCAATATTTATAAATGGCCAAATATTGAATGTTTGTCAGAGGCAGAGCACAGTGAAACATCACATCTCTTATCTGCACATTTAATTAGCACTTCTTGGAGATGTAAAGGTTGATGTTTTCTGCTCAACACACGAATGACTTTACCCTGCACTGACTGATGTCACAGCACAGGAGGGGGCTGACTGGAGTGGTCAGTCTTAGCAAGGATGGGGGAGTCTGCTTTCAAATTAAAATCCATGTTAAACTGAGCATGACACGCATATTTCCATCTGTCTGTGTGTGTGTGTGTGTGTGTGTGTATGAGGTAGGATTGTTCAGAGTCAGCCAAGTGGAGCCAAATGAAGGCCATTTAGCCAGGCCCGTTGCCTACAGCATGCAAAGTCCCAGTGAGTGGGGCGGAGAGGGACAGGGGACATCGATCAGAGCGAGGGGCTCGCCGCCACCCCAGCCATGAAAAATCACCACGATTATAGAACCTGATTGAAGTAATTAGACAGCTCCGAGCACCCACAGATCCCCCATTAGCTCACGATCCTGGGAAATTAATGGTTGTGGCCCAGGGACCATCCTTAGGTTGATAGTCATTGATTTGATGGGGATGCGACGATGTGTGGGGTCGCGCCTGTGTGTGTGTGAGTGCATGTGTGCATGTGTGTGCGTGTGTGTATGTGTACTCCTGCTGACTGCCAGTGTTGTCTCTGTGTTTGATGTCTGAAGAGCCTTTTCCACCAAGTCGTCCCCAGGCACCGCTGTACACCTATGAAACACTGCAGCCATCAATCCCACCGCAAAGAGTTCAGTGTCAAAGTGATGCCAATGTAGTTAGCAAGATTGAATGGCTCTGGGAACACAGGAAGGCAAAAAAAACAAACCTGCACATTTCTATTTCAGGAACCAAATTAAAACCTGCAGAGCGCTACAGTGAAATGGTTTAACTCTCAAGTGGAGACGATTTTCAATTGATACACTCTTCAGTCATAGATTTTCTGGTCAGATACCAGATGCCTGATAGAATGGCACAGGGGGAGGGGGGTGAGAGAGAGATAGACAGAAAGAGAAAGAAAGAAAGAAAGAAAGAAAGAAAGAAAGAAAACATCTCTCTCTCTCACTACGCAAAGCTGCCCTCTACAAATTCCCTACAGTGGACGTCAGAGCACAATCTGCCACTGCTTCTCTTTTTGATTGCTCATCTTCTCTCAGACCTCCTGTAACCACAGCGTGTGAGGCTGCTTTGTCCAGCGCAGACTCATTATATTGGGCTAGGCAGCCCCGGGTGACATTCTTTAAAATGGGGTTACTCTCCCTGAAGGGCTTTCCCTCCTATTTTCAGTTTTAGGACATAGGCTATAATCTCTGTCTCTGGCTCCGGCTGGCAGGAAAACCTCCACCGGAACAGAGATGGCTGTTCGCTCCGGCCCGACTGGCTCTGGGTGACGCTCTCTTCATAGCATTGTAGCGGCACGCATCTCAACTCTGGATATTACTAAAGCAAACACGAAACACATGGACAATTTAGCTCTCAGCTGCTGTCACAAATCTTTTCCTTTCTGTCTGACTTTATGATGTTCTGTTTTGACACTGATATACTTGCCCGCATGCATGAGCAAATCCAGCAAAACCAGCGTTGTGTGCATCTTGTTGTTTGTGCCGGTCTAGCCCTCTCTACTCCACACACACACACACACACACACACACACACACACACACACACACACACACACACACACACCTTATTTTTCTGCTCGGTGAAGCAGGCAGGGTGAATTACCTTCTCTTGCCTCTTATTTAGGATGTTCTCTCCCATCGATGTACGTATACTTACTTGTTTACTCGTATTCCTAACCTGGCACATAACATTGTTGTGTATGCGTGTGTGTGTGTGTGCGCGCGTGAACGTGTGTGTGTGTGCGTGCGTGCGAGCGAACGGGCGTACATGGAGTTCATGCGTGTAAAGACGCCCCGCCAGCAGCCTGCAGTTTGAAGTGAGTGAGAGAGTGAGGCCTTGTGGAGAGCTTATTAGAGAGCGTAAAAAAAAAAAAAAAAAGTCTCAGACTCACCGCAGGGGTTCAAGGCATGCACAATCATTACGGCTCAATTAGCGTGGAAAAACACCCCCGAAATAGAGTCCGGACCCTTACGCGCAGCGGCGTGCTCAGCATCAGTCGCTGAACGACATCAGCAGTGGCCACAGTAGCTACAACACTCGACACTAAAGCTTGCCATTTGCTGGAACATTCAGTACATAGAGCGTCTATTGATGGACAGAGGAGAGGATGTTGTTGATGGTGTACCCTTTTCCTCCTGCATCATTACGCTGCACGGGAACCGCTCTCTAATAGATCATGTCTGGAAGCTCGTCTCCCGGCGAGCCAGTTTCATCCTGAACGACCGCGTGGCAGCCATTGAAAGCCCTCGCGCTGTTCCAGACGGATGAGCTCCTATTCGTGAAGAAATGGCTCGATGTATGTAACCTCCAACCCACCGGCGTGTACATAAAAGGGCAGTTCCCTGTAGAGGCGGAGCGCTCAACGTGCCAATGAATGGGGGATGCTGCCAGGTCTTGGATGGCTAAATGAACAGACTCCTTTAATTGCTGAGCTCCACTAATTGGCTCCCAGGGTGAGGCCACCACACATGACAGACTATTTATCCTGGTTTTAGCCCTGGAGGGGGGGAAGGGCGGGTGCTGGATGAGGGGCTGTGTGAGTAGGGAGGAGGGGAGTACACTGTTAGAGAGGGGGGGGCAGGCGTCCAACCTGCCCCTCAGCCTAATCCCCCACCGAGGCCTCAGTCAGGACTCGGGGGGGCGACACGGTGCAGGCTGAGCCCACTGGCTTAAATCCACGGCAGATGAAAACATACTCCAGCCACCATTTTAATTGTGTCTAATGCCTGGCATAGCTCTCCCTCTCCACCCCTCTGTTTCATCCCCCTCTCAATCCCTTAATCCTGCACACATGCACACACACAGTCTCGTTTAAAGAGGCACATTAGAAATTGGAGAGGCAAGTGAAGCTGTACTCACTCAAGCTGGTAAATGAGATTCTTTTTTTTTTTTTTATCATAGCTTAAGACGATGACTTGAGTCTGTCCAGAAGTTTCACACTCGACTGAGTGGTCGCTGTCCTTCAAGTGCCACTGTCTGCTAGCCCAGCTTGCACAGAGCTGGTCAGTGTGAGTGTCTGGTCTGTATTCTGTCATCATTAGCCCAAGCTGCTGGCTGCCACTACACCGCTCCACCAGACAGTACGACTCCTTTACATTGCTCTCAAACCAGGAGCAACGAGGCTCTACTCTGACCCAGGGGATGTGGAGAGAAGAGGAGAGGACCTTGACAGATGGCAGAGGTGCCTCTCCTTTCTTGAAGTCCACCAGTTCCCCCTTTCAGCCACATCAATCTAGCCCGGCTCCACCATTACCCTGCAGCCCTAATGAGGCCCCCGTCGCCTGACAAGCCCGGCCTGGCTTGGGGAAGGAGGGAGGGACTGAGGGATGGAAAAACAGGTGGGAAAAAAATAGGGGGATCCATACAAGGACATATGATAATGCATCCCCGCTAACTCAAGACCCCCCACAGGAGCAGTGAATGAATTCATCTCCCCAGCCTGAAATGAGAAGGACAGCAGGGGGAAATGTGGTGATGGAGGCTTGGTGAGACCACAGTGGACCGAACTGATCAATTGTGATTGAACTGTCTACAGTTAGTGACGGGCCGCTGTAAAAACAAACATACAAATAATGATATTTTTTTCATAAAGATCTGAAGAAATGCAGTTTTCCGATTCCCCACAGGCATTTAATTCCAGACTCCAGCTAAGCTTTAATGTTGGCATGTGAGAGTGTACTATGCCACTCACGTCTCTTATTTAACCTCACTGACAAGGGGCGCATCACCCCTAAGTTGGGATGTTGGCTCAGAGAGTGGAACAAATCTGTCAGGCTGTCTACAGCTTGTTTCTGTCACCATAACGATCCAGTTAAACCAAAGGGAAATGTTGTTTGGCAAGACGATTGACCACACTTCTCTTATGTCCAAATACAAGAACCGCTTGCTGCTAAATGCAGCATTCATCTGATAGTCCATCACAGCGACAGCAGTGACGAGATACAAAGCTTGCTCAAATGATGTATTAGTGATTCCTGGAAGATTACAGATATAAGATCAGCTATAAGAAGTACAGACTGCAATGAAGAAAAATTATTGATCTTGATTAATATTTATGTTAAAAATTTCTGAACGGTCCAAGATTTGTGTTTCAACATCCTGCTTATCTGCTTAATGTTCGAATTTTTATTATAGAATAGTTAACAAAATATATAGAAAGTTGACAAAAAATCATGAATGACTTTGATCTCATTCAATCAAAATCCCCCTCTGTAATCTATCAGGGATTATCAGGCTTTTTACGTAAATGACAAATGTGGTGAATAAAACCTCATATGAGGTGTGGAAGTGTGTTTGCACCGTGCCGACACAAGGTCACAGAGCTCGCCATTAATTACAGTCATAGCTGGCCTGGAGTTTGTCTGTGAGCTGTGGTTAGTCGAGCGGCGGTGTGTGTGTGTGTGTGTGTGTGTGTGTGTGTGCGCAGATCAGCCTGAGAGAAGGCCTGAGGTTGTGAAACTAGGAGGATTAGAGTGAACTCCAGTCACTTCACCACATTTTCACGGCTATAGCATTACCGCGCACTCCCTCACTTGGAGCTACTGGACTGGGCTTTGTCCTTCAGTGGTGGTCTCTATGGCAACCTGACGCTAACAACCATTACTGGAGGACAAAGCAACTGATAATATAATAATAATAATAATAATAATAATACTTTTATTTGAGTATTTTAAGTATTTTACTTTACTACATTTTAAATCACATCAATTGTACACATGCTGTAGGCTCCATAAACATTGCATCAGTAACTAATAAAATTTAATTGTAAAAATTGTAAATTGTAAATTGAATCTGGTCCAAACCTGCACAATGTGACGTATAATATTAAATGAACATTCCACCCTCAGATACTCTTACACCACTTGTAGTAATTTCACTTAGATTTAAGTAAAAATGTAAGCAAAGTAACAGTACTACTTAGTGAGAAGTACTTCAGGACTTCTTATTGTGTTTACCTTTGAAAAATGTTTATGTAAACAGTGTAGCACTTATTAAGATCTTGGGTTTACAACCTTCTTCTGCAGGAGCTTCTCTTTTCTTCTTTCCCCCCACCATGCGATGAAAATGACTTCTGGCAGGTATCAGATGTTTTATGTAATGTTTGGTTACTGTTTGTAAACTCGGCATCCCTACGGGTACTTGACAGTGTCAAGTTCTCTACTACACAGAGATTGCTTTCCTGTCTTGCTCTCCAACCCCACAATTGTCACAAAAAACAAAAAAAAATGACTGTGTCTCTGAAAACTATAATGTCACTTGACATCAAATACCCAATGCAGCTGGAGTACTTACACGCTTGTTGAAACAATATTTTTTTTCAGTGTAGTTTTAACTTTTTGCTGATACATGATATATATTATGGTTGCTGCTCCCATCCACTTACCCCTGCTCCTCCATCATCTCTTGGAGCTCCATGCATTTGAGCTCTACCCTCCTCTTCCTCTCATGGTCCAAAATCTCTCTGTGTGGCTTTTTCACCAAGACAGGCTCTGCTTTGGGCTCCTCCTCCTCTTCCTCCTCCCCTGACTGGTCTTCCTCAGCTTTGGGCCGTAGGGCTGGCGTCAGCACCGGCCCTCTTGGTCCTGCAGCTGGTCCTGCCCCCGCCCCTGGGACCGCCGGCTGGGGCACTCCATTTGTACCGTCCTTGGGGGATGGCACCCTCGCCTCATCGTACATGGTTACTGTACTCTGTGGACACAAGACGGCATAGGGAGATATAAGCTTAACATTAGGAAGTATTTTGGCAGTCTAAGACAGTTGTTCTAATGTTAATGTTTTCATGTCACAGAATCATATGGAAGATTCTTGTTGTTGATTTAGTAGTGAATTGTCTACATGTGTGAGATAATAGTGGTGAGAGTGATTATCAGAACAGCCATCTGTATGCATTCAACCATTCCTCATTTTGCCAGAGACCCTAACCCCCTAAAGGACCCCTTGGGGTCCCCGGTTTGACAACCACTTGTCTAAGAGAAGGCCAACAAGCTGCCAACTGATGGCAAGTCATCCCCTCCCCACACACCCACACACCCACACACACACACACACACACACAGGTTATTTTGGATCTTGGCCGCATACAGACATGCATCAACAGCGACAGCACTGGCAGCAACTTCTGCTCCATGAGTCAACAGCCCAGTACTGCCTAGAGGCAGGTTAGGGGAGAGAGAGAGAGAGAGAGAGAGAGAGAGAGAGAGAGAGAGAGAGAGAGAGAGAGAGAGAGAGTGAGAGAGTGAGAGAGTGAGACATGAATTCCTCTCTCTTATCTCCTGGAACCAAGCAAAGCTGTAGACCAAGGTCACGTACATACAGCATGAGCTGGGCTGGAGGACAGGGCTGCGAGACACTGAGGTCCTTCAGCATGCACGGTGACTGGGACAGGTCTGCAGGGACAGAACTAGGGGGACAGTGGAGAATGTGGAGATGGCTTCAATATGAAATTACCACTTATTATTAGACTGATCTTATTTTAGCAAGACTGAATTTAGACTTTCACAATGCATTATTTTTGTCAAGTTGCACCATCATTCTGACTCTCTCTCTCTCTCTCTCTCTCTCGCCTTTTTGTACTGATGAAATGATGGGGTTGTCATTTTGGTGAATAAAAAGTCATCTGGTACAAGTGCTACATGGACTGGGCTCCGATTAAGACAAATTGGCCTGTTATGGCCAGTGTAGAACATGCGTTGAGAGGGGAAGGCCTTCACGTGCCCGTGAGCTTCGGCTGCCCAGCTCCACTCCTCTCCTCCACAACTAATGGCATCATTTTTCACCGAGGAGTCAAAAAAGCCCACCTGAGCTACTTCATCACTGTCACGCGTGGCAAAGTTAAGATAGGACGACACTTGCGCTGGATGCACAACCCCAGCCCAACCACCGTCACATTCTACCCAGACTTGTTTTATCTATCGACTGCGAGACGTGCCTAGCTAGTCTGTGTGATGTAGGCAGCTGTATCGCTCCGCTTGTGTTTGTTCTGGTAGTCTTTGACTGGATAATAGCGATGTGCTTGTTTTTGAAGTGCTGCGCGCTGGTAAACGAGCCATGGATCTGTGCGTAGCGACACGACTGTTCGGCTGACAGAACAGGTGGTAGGACAGCAGGAGGCATCAGCGCTGAATCTATTACACAGTAAATCAGCACTTGATATTCCATGACAGCAATCTCTCATCTGCACACACTCATTGAAAAGGACCTCTCTAGATGATGCTGAGGACAAAAGCTCTTCTATATTAAAGGCTCTTAAATTGAAATGGACTTGCAATGGCATTGAGGGAGACGTCAGCCGGCACAATGTAACATACTAGGAGCTTGAGAGGCAACACATTGATTCACCTTTTTCTATTGGTTTGTTGTTTTCTATTCATTGCGAGGAATATGGGCTGAAGTGTGAGAAGGGAAAACAACAGGGCTTCCTCTCAAAGTTTCTTCACTTGCACAGTGTCCTTCCTTCTTTCTTAATTAGAGCAGGTGCTGTGGTCAGTGCCCCGGAGCGCTGGGGGCGAAGCTAGAGCTGGGCTACTCTGGATCTGTCAGCCAGAGGGGAGGACATCGCCATGTTAATCACATTCGTTCTGGCCACCATGTCCTGGGTAACAAAGACGCACCCCGTGGCTGCCACCATACATACCCGACCCAAGGTCTGAGGCAGTCCTGACAGCCTGAAATTCAACCGGAGCAAGCTCAAACCAAAAAGAAGATGTCACAGGAAAATCAGCGGGGGAAAGGAGCCTCCCATCTAAAATGAAATTCTCCACAGCGCCAGATGTGAGAGTCGAAAATTGCAGGCCGAGCGTCACTCTGTGTTAAACCGTGCTATAAATATCAAGCCATCTCATTATACTAATGCATCATTCCACAGCCATTCCTTTTGTTCCCAAGGGGGAAACAGAAAAATCTGTTCTCTCTCAAGTTAAAACAACTAAATCATTTAATTGTGTAATGAAACAATCACAGCAGAAAGGGAGACTTGTCAGCCGGCTGATAAGGCGGCAGAGCACGCAGTTAATTGTGTGCAAGTCCTCTGCGGGGAGTGAAGGTTATCTGGAGCTACTGTATTAGTGGTGCCACCGACTCTTCTGCTATTGTTGCGAGGGCGTATAAGGTTGTCACATCCCAACAAACACGATTTGTAATTATTCATTATGCCAAGTTAAGTTGATTAGCCACATGCCCTGTGCGTCGCCATCAATTATTTCAAATCACAAAGAAGGCATGTGGGCTTGTGTATTGAATAGTCTATTTTGGAGCAATGACATTAACGGCTATTGGAAACTAAGGAGTCATTAGCTCATGCCTCCTCTCCAGGGAGGTGAAAGAGGATGCCCTCTGCTGTTTGTTCTTTACCTATGCTAGGGTTTCCAGTACTGTCTGGCTGATTGGATGCTGCTGCTGCTGCAGAGGCCCCTTGCTGTGTCGGCACCTCGGCCCATGTTCTGCTGACATCACACCCCATACAATAAAACAAGTCCAGTGTGAAATAACACCCAATCACAGCGAAGGTGCCATTCTTCACTGAATGTGTACTAAGGCTGCTGTGGTTTCCATTCAAATGTCATAATCCCTCAGTTACATGGTCTGATAGCCCACGCAGGGCCCATCCCGTATCACGCTTAGATGGATCAGGCATTTAAAGCTCAATTAAGAAGGATAACACACACCACAGCGTCACACTGAAGAAATCGTCTGGCAAAAATGAGTCTAATGAGACATAAGGGGTGGGAATCACCTCGACTTGAGCCACGATCACATATCATTATCAAATAACAAGTGACGACAATCATTTCTACTATACTCTAAAGACCCTTTGAATTGCTATTCTATTGGCATATTCTATTTCCCTGCCTGCCTCTTTTGATGGGTAGATTACTAGTCTACTGCATACTCCATCAGAAGGAAATCTTCACAGGGAATCGACCTCAAGAGCTCCCAAATTGGGAGATATGAAAGCTGAAAGCAGATCAATGGTTTACTGTTTGCAATGTCATGTCATGGCATGTCATCACAACACAACACTGCAAAGTGCAACTTATAATGTTATTATGATTTATTTCATTTGACTGCAGTGAAAGATTCTGTAGACGTGTTAATGTAGTGTAATGCACATTTTCATGTTATGCGATTGCTGTAAATTCTGCTTTCTTTCAAATGACTTATATTACTACATATTAATATTATGTTTACCTCATTTCCTATATTCATAGGCATGAACATAACTGCATGTATTTCATATTTTGTTGCCTTTTTTGTAAATTTCTTCTTTGCGGCTGTTATCTTGCATACTCTGCAAAGTGTGGATTAAAATGTTGTTTTCCATACTTCCCATTACACATTGCATTTAACGTGTTGAAACATCAACAAATGTTAGTTGCATATTCATTTTTATTTTCTATTTTTCTATTTCTATTCATATTCAATGTGTTCCCTGATGTATTATAGTAGTATTTGCTGTGCAACAATGCAATTTGCCCAAGGGAGTCATTCCATTTTGTCTCATCGTATCTTATCTTAGAAGATATTGAGGTTTAAGATATCATGCCTAATAATTTGCAATTCTGTTGCATGAATCAAAACACAGAAACAACAGCGCGTTTCAATTGCTGCTGCATCTGAGAAAAGTCTGAGGCTTGTTTAAGTGGATTCCATTTCACCAGCAAATACTTCAGGATTAAACGCAGAGGAAGGCACTGGTCTCCTTGGGAAAAAGCCAAAAAACTAAAAGCCATCTCTGTCACTCACTCATTCGCTCACTCTCTCTCTCTCCCCCTGTCTAACTAAGTGTCTCTCTCTCACACCATGCTGAGGGTCATTGTGTCTGAGCACCGAGACTCCAATGATTGGATCTCACTCAGCAGTGGCTGCACCTCAACCATGATTGCAGGGTGGAAGTAACAGGGGGCCTGACCTTGACTCAGACTGGCAGAGAATTGCTGAAAACCTTCCTGGGTGGCTGTCTCTCAGCCTGGGGTTTTTTTCTGTAAAAAGGGGCCATATTTTCAGCCAAGGTGGGTGTTACAGATATGCTTCCTGTGCACACTTCTTGGTGAGAGGTGCCTGTGTCTCCTCTACAGCTTTTACCAGAGTTGTCTCTCTCTCCCTCTCCCTCTCCATCACACCTATCCTCTGAAATAATCTGCCCCTTGGCTAGAAGCTTTGTTTTTAGCAGTTTGGCACCCAGAGGATGTGTTTAGTTCTCACAAGGTCAGTCGTCTTCATTCCAGGCACGTGGGTTTGCTGTTGGGTGTCGGGGAAACAAGCAGACTCAAGTTTTCTTTATTTTTTTATATTTTCTTATTGGAGTTATTATGGAGACCGCATACAAAATGAGCAGCGGAGGTCTGAGGAATGGTAATACAAATGAAGGCAAAAATAGTCATGCACGGCACACAGCCGTGTTTGAAGTCTGATTGGGGGATCAGAAGTTTGGGAGATCTCTGTAATTTCTGATTCACTGCTGCTCTTCAGCACAGCTCTGCTGAACAGAATTACTATTGCTGCAACTCAACTGAACCTGCCATTTCGTGCTCATGCCACTGACAATGGCACATCACAACAAGGCAGCAATAAATAATACAAGAGTCATAGGATACACTTCAGTTGAGGCTTTGGTTCCAGAAGCAGCTGCCCTGTTTTGGTGAATTCTACTCAATCGGCTACATTGAAGAGAGCGGGGGGTAGAGTCATACCTAACAAAGAATGAGCAGGTTGTGTAAAGTGGTCCACTTATTTTTCTGTTGGCCCTTAGCCCTGTAGGGCTAAAATAGGCATGGAGCTCTGACTGTAGTTGAGAGAGATTTCTACACCAGCAGGAAGAAAGAAAGTGGATGAGGAAGTCAGAGTTGGAGCCTAGTTAGGGCTGCTGCGCTACAGAATTTACACGCACAGCATTTACCACTGCAAATAGGTTCTATCTCACATGCAGGCTTTGCAAAGCCTACACTTTCATGTGTAGAGCCACAAGCTAGAACCGCTTTATACATCATATGGAGCTCAGAAGATAAGACACAGAAGATAAACAAGCCTTATATCAACGGGGGGAGAGAGAGAGAGAGAGAGAGAGAGAGAGAGAGAGGGAGAGAGAGAGAGAGAGAGAGAGAGAGAGAGCTGCAGATACAAGAAGGCGACTGAAAAATTCTGGCCTTTGCTGGAGAAACATCCTTGGCAGCCTCAGAGACAGAGTGGGATGGAAATAAACCACTCCTGTCCTATTTTCATCACAGATAACATAAATACTGATACTCAACTCAGAGGAAGACAGAGATGCTGCGTATGAGGTGACATCTGGGCCTACGGCAGCGTACGGTTCTGCTGTAGGGCGATAGTCCCGGGGAATACATGGTAGACCTCAGAGCATGTGTGCTGTGCTGTGCTGTGCTGTGCTGTGCTGTGCTGTGCTGTGCTGTGCTGTGCTGTGCTGTTGCTCTGCCGCGTCCCCAGGGAGAAGTGATTAGCATAGCACTGCTGCTGATGAAATTAGTGGGGTCACTGGCGGGGTGGAGAGTGACTCAGGTCCATGTGTCTCACTTGGTCACTACACCACATCCCACAATAAATCCTCATTGCTACACAATCAGAGCAGACTCCTGTGCAGACCATATCAAGATTAAATGAATCAAGTGGGACTATTGACCCCAAATTATTGTTCCAGTGGTGAGCAAGCAAAATAATTGACCGGACAAACGAAATGAATTGTGCACATCTGCTACTGTCCAGCTTTGAAAAACAATGTCATTTTTTATTACTCTAATTCCCTGCTATCACGGAAAGAAAACACAGAAAAGCTAGAGCAGAAAACCAGCAGAAAAATAATGTGACCCTCCGGTTTAGATGACATTTATTTTATCGATGCAAAATTGGAATTATTTCAGTGTAAACAACATCTACAATGCAATGCAAATGTAGCCGCTGTGCAATGATGCATCTCACTTTCCTCATTTCATTTTAAATGAATGAACCTCCGTCAGAGAGCAATGTGTTCATGCATTTGGTGTAGTCCAGGCCCTGTGAGTGACTGACAGACTTGCCTTTCTATATTTGTCTGCCCTAAGACCTGTGTGCTGCCGACTCCATCACAAACACAGCCCTATCCATCTCTCCCATACAGCCATTTTAATTCATTTTGATTACCAAATACTAAATCCTGTGTCCCCGGGGCACAATTGACACAAAACACCATCAGTTGAGAGTGGTTTTCATTAAGAGGCAGAGGCAGGGCTGAAGACAGTCTAAATAAGTCATGAAAACAAAAAGTGTACGACGGTCTTTGAGATAAGCCATTTCACTACTTTCTTTGTCGAGTGTCATAATGGATTCATCTTCCATGACGTAACCCTTGTTGGCTTTCAAGTTTCATCCTGCCACTATTAGCTTCAATGTTCCCTTAGCCAACAAAGCAGGGTTTTTTTTCTGCTACAGTTTGTTCTGAAAGTGAAATAAAAATCCAGCTTCAACAGAACACCGTACGCTGGTGAGAGCCTCTTTCTAGCCTCGGTTTTGAGTCTTATTGTATTTGGAGAATGAGAAGCAAAATGGAGCTGTGGCAATAAATTACCCTCTTTCTAAAGTACAATGCAATCCCAGAAGGATAAGAAAAATAATTCTGGAAGCTTCCGTTTCATGTTCTCAGAACTTGAGTGAAACTTCTCCCTGTGACTGTTCATCTCACTTAGAGGGCAGCCGAAATTGGACAGTGGAATTTAGGAAAAAAAAAATCTTTCTTTCATCCAAGGATAGAGTTAAGAGCAATTTGCTCCCACTGTGCCCTCTTTCTCTCCCTTCTTTCCCTCTCTCCTTTCCTTGTTCTCTCTCTCTCCCGCTGAGAATGTCAGAGGGACCACTGGGGATTAGCCTGCCCATGCACTTTCCATCCAAACCAACCATCCATTATAGAATTCATCAAACGTCCAGCAGACACACTAGGCTTAAATTAGCTCATCTCCACAGCAGCGATTACGGCTGTGCGTGCAGTGAGCGGCCAATATGTTCTCCCAAATCCACATGACCGCTCAACATGATGTATCATCTTCTTTTTCATACATTTGCAACTTTTAGAGCTCTTATTCCCAGTGGCCACACTCATAACTTACTACCCCTCAACCATAATTATCAATCCATGGATAAACTGCATATATTTCCATGAGATTATCACCATACTGTATGAGATGATTAACAAAATGCACTGCAACTTCCTCCATCTTCTGCATCTTCACCGAGGTTTCACCGAGATGCAGAAGATGCAGGGATGCTATGGTACGTCTAACTTGAACCATCCATGGTGCAGACACCTGCACAGAAAAGATCAGCTAGTAGTATCCAGGCTACCCTGGACCAATGTCCAGTGCTGAGATGGTTGGTTGCTTCCTCTCCAGAGAAAGGTCAAAGCAGTGAGACCCACAGCCTAGTCCAGAGGAATGTACACCCAGCGTTTAGCAAACACAAATACAAAATGCACATTCGTCACATCTGGCCTTTGCTAGCCAGATTCCAGGCCATTACACAATACCATTAATCCTGTTCCTGTTATTTGTGTGCTTTGACCTTAGAGGTCATTGATGCTTTCTCTCAGATCACTCATAGTATTCTGCAATATTCCACTTATTTGGCCTCAAAGACGTGCTTTTGGTAGCTAACAAGCAGGCTTTAACATCATATCCTTTAAGAACATCAGATGACAGGGTACGGAGCTAGATGAAATCTCATTCCCATCCACCTGACTGCTGTGTGTGGGTGAATGAGCCAGCTAAAGACAGAGAAGGCTGAATAGAGTCAGTGCCTGCAGCAATCTGAAGCCAATCTCCAGTCTACTGCAGCCCAGAAATGAGGCTGTCCTCTTTTCTACCTGCCTGCGCTGCTGCCCCTTAATTGACACAGCACTCTGGAGCGCAGAGCGATCAGCTTCCTGATACAAAGTGATGCCTGTCAATTACCGGCTGACGTTCATTCCCTGACTGCAATCACCCGTGGACTGCAGGAACATCCCTTTGAGACCTCTCCACACAGCTCCTTCACCTTCGCCAGTGTGTCATCCACTTACATCCCCACAACAACAACACTGGCTAACAACCACCTCCTGACAATCATGGCATAACAACAACAACCAGAAGAATAACCCAAACTTTCTGACGATGCCCCTTTGTCGGGAGTTTATGGAGGCATTGTTTTCCTTGGCTCCGCCACAGGGTTGATTCTAAATACAGGTTTGCTGCCTACACCTTCCCAGTATTGTAATCACCAGCCGCCAGCCGCCATCGTCTACTGCTGTCACACAGCTTTATGCAAAGCAGCCAGACAGAAAACATACAGGCTGATGAGTCATGAGCTCAAACCTCTGGTTAATTACGCTGGGGACTCTGGCTCCTTGTCATTTAGCTCCAGGCGAATGAACCAAAATGATTTCGCTATTGGTTCATTACAAGCTTTTTTTTTGTTGTTGGTTCATTACAAGCTTTTTTTTTTTTTTGTTTGTTGTAGTTCAAACGTCCTGACCTATATAGTAATGTTACGAACCATTAAGAATGAAAAATGAAAGATTGATGTTCCTCATTCATTAGTACAAAATTGCCTGTTTTCAACCACAGTAATCCAAATAACTTCCTTTGGCTTGAATAAAGAATCATCATCTGTAGATTAAACCACAAGTTGCTGCTTTGTTCACAGAATGACTCTGTTAGTCTGCACATGTTTAATCATAGCATAGCTTTTTGTGGAAAAAATAATCACACATGTGGAATGAACCTTTGTCCTAAAATGCTGCTAACAGCGCACAAGTAATGCACCTACATTATCTAAATCACTGTCGTCCTAGACTTACATGACTTAATGAAAATGCTGATTATTTGCAGACTAAATATGACAGTATATAAAGAAGATTTGTCCTATTAGGTGTAATCAGCTATTTTTTTCTCCTGAGTAACTAATATCATAGTGTCATTATCTTCAAAAATCCATTAGTGCCAATCTGCTACAGTGAAGGCATATCTGAGGGACAGACACAAGCAGAGGGATACCTCGTCTCCTTCTATTTCTATAGCTTTCCATTTGAAATGGAGCAACCATTAAGCCAGCTCCTTTTTTCTCATTTTCAATTTTAGTTCCATTTCTACACAGACTCTCACACTTTGCAGACACACCCACAGATTTAGGTCAGCGCATTAGCACGTCTTCATTATAGGTCTTGAGACTTTGGAAGTTATGGCGAAGCAAATTACACAATAAGCATTTTGACCTTTCATTGATATAGAATACAAACCTTCATTATGTGCGCTCAAATGTGCTCAGTCTGAAATGGTCTAAAACTCTAAAAGGTTAAAAATTGAATCCCAAAATCAATATAAAACCCGAGTAAATCATTTTTGTGGTTGTAAGTACAGTAATTAGAAATTGTGGCGTCTGAATGTTGCCTTAATGACTGAATGAATCTGTTTCAATAACCTGTCACTGAGAACGCTTTTGAAAGACTGATCCCTACCTTCCTGTCCAATGTGCCCTTGAGCCCTGGAGGACAAATAGATCAGTGCGAGTCTTGCAGGGTTCCCACGGTAAACTGCAATGTTTGGGATCACGTCAGCACATAAGGTCCAGGTTCTCTTCATCGATCAAAAGTCAGCCTTTATTAAAATCACTCCCCCGAAGCTCTTTCGGCAAGCTGACACTGATCAGCTAGGCATCGAGATATTGGATATTGGATCCCCTTTCTGAAAGAAGACGGGTGATCAGGCTGAACACAAACAATCTGCGAGCCCCTCCCCCATAGCAATCATAAGGTCTCAGCGTGGGTGTGTCTTATCTCCCTTCCTATATACCCTGTGCCTGTATATTACCCTTTACATATATATTAAATTTGCTGATGGCACCGTCCTCACAGGGCTTATAATGGACAACAATGAACCCTCCTGAACCGAGTTCAAAGTGTGCAAGAAAAAAATAGAAAAAAAGGAGAATCACTGGTGAATTTCAGTAGAGACAAGGGTGACCACCTGCCCCATCCATCAGCAGCCAGACTGTGAAGGTAGCGTTGGGGAAAGTGGTATATCCTAGGCACCACTATCTCCGACGCTCTAAAGCAGGAAGAAAAGCGGCTCCATCATTGTCAAAACAGCCAATCAGATAAGAAAGTTTGGAGTGTCAAATACAGCCTTGACTTGGTTTTACAGGGGAGTGGTTAAAGACGTAAACAACATCTGAAGACAGCATCTCCATCCTTTATCACTGATCCCACATTGACTAACGATAATAGCCGTGATTAGGATTTTGTTTGCGTGTGTGTGAACGTGCTGGTAACTATTTATTTCTATTGTGGGATATTTTTCATATTGATCTATTCAATTCCACACGCCGGTTGCTATGGCAATGAAATAATGATTCTTGAACCATGATCTGCCTGCTGGCTCTGGTTTCTGAAATGCACTACAACGCCCAATCAAACGATCCTTTTCAAAGACGTTCTGCTACTCAAGTCAGTGTTTGGAGGAAATGTCAAAAGAATCTCTCGTCAAGGCGATTAGACCCCAGAACAGATAGAAATGTAGCAACTAGTAAGTGAGAGATATTAGTCTATAAAGAACGGGACATCTAGAGATTGGATAGAAGATTTTAAATCATGCCTTTTTTCACTTTCAAGCCGCGTTAATAACGATGATCTTCTCCTCAATCATATCCATAGATCTCTGGAGCTTAAATCAACTTTCACATCGCCCTCTCTGAGGACGGGTTTAATCCTGCAATCCAGTAATTATGGAAATACCATCCATTTCAGCAGAGGCACACAGAGGCCCCCCGTGGCCACTGTACCCCTGCTCAGAGAGTGAGTCAGACTTCATAAGAGGCATGAGCTATTGGGCTGTCCTCTGAGTTACGGCATTCACAGCTGTCAGCCAAGGGCTTCGGAGCCGAGACCCCGCACACAAATACAGTTTTCCAATTCCCCAACACTGGTAAAGAGACAGTGTTACACAGGGTAAAAAGGAAGAGGAGGGAGATGAAAGTGGGTATTAACAAGGTTAGGCCCACGCTGGCTGAGGATCAACATTAGCCAAAGCAGCAAAGTTCGACAAGCTCGACATATTATTGGGATTAGGCTGCAAACAGTCCACCAGGCTGTTCCAGATAAAGAAACGGGACCATCCATCCATTATCTATGTCTTTTGGATACTATAATGGGGAAGCAGAGAGTGTGTTAAAAGATGAAGACCACACATGAAGAGAAAGGGGTTGGGGGACCAAACTTAATGAGAAAAAAAGCACGACAGAAAAGTGTGTTAATAAAAAAAAAAGAATCACAGAGAGAGCATTGTCTTACTTGGTTTTCCACTGAAACACTTTTCAGAGAATACGATTTTTTGCTCTCTGCGATGCCGTTGGATTGTTATCGACATTTACACACTGCCTTTTTAAAAACTGAATTTGAAATTAACCACCGACTGTCAAGAGCTAAAGCCCACACACGGAGAGCTAGCGTGGCTGCTGCCTAGAGAGCTAGTTAATTGGATAACAGAGTGACACGCCAAGGAATTCAGGGATATAGACACTAAGGCTACATATGGGAAGATGCCCAGCAAGCCCAGGTAGAAGTTTCCGGCAACGCTGCGACATCTGTCCCGTGCAAGAAAAGCTTGGGAGTGGTGTTGGCTTTCTAATGAGCTGAAACTTCCACTTCCTCTTCATTAGACGAAGGTTTTTTCGAGAGAAAGAACAACGGGAAACGCTGGGAGAGCTAAAGTAGAGCAATAAAATAGAACACACCAACAATGTGCTCGTTACGACGAGAGCTATATGATTCATTGAGCAGACCGCCTTCATCAGCCCATTTAACAAGAGACGAAATTACCTGCTTTCCTTTAATAATGAAATTGCATAATATTAAATAACACTAACATGCACTTTTTTTTTTGCAGAAGTGGGGAGCCTGGGTGACTGGCGCTGTGCTGCTCACCTGTAAGAGAAGGTAAAAAGACATCGTGCATCGGCATTGACAGACCGGTGGCGATGACAAACCCTCGCTCTGTTTCCCTGCATTATTCACCCACCTCTTCAACTCCCCCGTGAATAAGTATCTCATTTCTAAAACTTAACGGTGGCCTTTCCTATGACAGCTCGGCTGAGTTACAATGGCGAGCTTCCTGCCGCGGCGTGTGTCTCCAAGGCAACCCCCCCCGACATTCCATTTCAAATTAATTTGAACGAGTGGCGCTCTTATAAATCGAGCGCGCACACACACACGGCGGTGGCTTCATTCCATCTTCGAGAGAAAGACGGCGCGGGGCAAAATGTCACTCCATTAAAAGATTGTTCTGCACTACGTGACTCCTTTTTGAGAAAAGCGAGGCGCCTGTTTGAATGAGGCTGAGTGACTAGCTCTCAAATCTTCAATTATAGTTTGATGGTAGGGGGAAAACGTGAAAATGTCTAAAATGGTTGTCTGGTACTAGTGGCGACTGCTCTCTATGGTTTTGTCGATTGTTGTCTCGTATTCTCGCCGATTGCTCGAAAAGACAGACCTAGGGGTATAACCCGTCAATGGAAACTCCCGAGAGATGACCAACCTGACCTTGTAGCGCAAAGGTTTCCATTTCACAGCTGGCTGCTCGCGGATGTAGTCATCTACGAGAATAAACAGGGCTATAATTTGCACACGTGCTCCAATTAAGAGACGTCGGCCGGTGATCTCTAGATTCAGGTCCTGCCACTGGCTGACACCGGCCTCCACGACAACAACAACAGGCCATACACAGATATGAGAGAACAAGTGTCACTGAGGAATGCTTAACAAGTAGCGCTGAGGAATACCGAAGGGGTGCGCTGTGTCTCCTGTCATACGCTGCCCTTCTCCTCACACAGATAAGATACTCTCACACACACACACACACACACACACACACACACACACATTTACCTTTCCCCTTATACCTTCAGATCTGTCAGCCTCTGCAGTTCATTCAAAGTGGAGGGACGGGATTGTGTGCCGACAGTCAGCATTCTGCACTGCGCCTTCTTCCCTCTCTGCAGTCTTGGTGTGTGCATGTATTTCTATTCTGTGTGTATAGAGGTGGGAGATGGAGGGGGGGGGGGGGGCCCCGCTGGTACCGCGCCGGAGTTTGCTGACAGATCAGGAACATTGTCTGATGCTGCACCGCAGGAGAGTGATTAGGGGAGAATTTGTCATTTCTCTAGATATTTTTGGGCCTTGGTCGGTGCCCTTGTTTCCCGCAATAGCTGATAGGTCCGCTACCTGTCAGAATAAGTTATTCTGCTCGTAGCAGGAAGACACATGGTGATTAACTAATGTTAGCAGGCAGAAAGCTTCCACTGAGTCAAGGTCAACCTGCCAAAAACGCTATTTTGACAGGACCCAATTCCATATTGGGTTTGTTTTCTACTAACAAAAATGCAGAGTTTCAAATTGGACCTAGTCGTACAATAAGCTATAGTCAGCACTAATTAATCTGCCACAGATATTGACTGGCTGGGAGTGTAGGGAGGAAACTGAAAAAGATTGGAAGATTGGAAGATAGGGAGACCGGGAGAAAATGTCACAGACAGGAAGCGTGAAAGAGAGACTGATTGGCTGATTGATTCATGGAGGAATGAATCAATAGATAGGTTACTTCTATCCACTCTGATTTTCTCTGAGGCTGAGCCAACACCCCACCACCCTCACCCCCCGCCCCCCTGTTGGGAGACAAAAAAAAAACAGAATGGGGTGTGCTCCAGATCGAAAACTGGCCTCCCTCAAAAAGATGAGAGAGGGAGAGACGAGAGGAGAGGAGGACAATCTGACAGATATGTTGCTGAGAGAGTGACGATGGCCATCTGTCATCGGCTCCTCACACACCTGACTGCACTGCAGACATGCACACACATGCGCACGCACACACACACACACACACACACACCCTCACATCGACCCTGCAGCTGGAGAAAGATGAGCCAAAAAAAATACATTTTAGTAGCTTTCCTCATACTGTCAAGGAGAGAGCGGTCACTCCTCCCTGCTTTGCCACACTGCTTCTACTCCTCCCTGCGCGTTTACACCTCAATCTGCGTCTCTCCCTCCCACGGCAGAGGCCATGCAAAGCTGAATGAAGCGCCAGGGTTGTGGCAAAAGAGAGATAAGCATAAATACCACAATAGACACCCCACCTCTCTCTGCCTGCTCAAATTTCACATCTCCTCTGGCCATCTGTCAGAAAGGACTACATGCTATTATGCTACGCAGCAGCAGATACACCGGCATTAACATAGGCTCGACAAGATACATGCATGGATGTATGAATGCAGTTATGCCTTTGAATAGCTCGGGAGGGTTTGTTTTCTTTTTCAGTCCAAAGAAATCTTGGGCTAATGATTGGGGGGGGGGGATGTTTGCATGCTGGGGGCGGTAGCGGATATTGAGTAAAATCTTCAAAAAGCAGGGGCCTCTAATCTGCAACCTGGGAGCAGGATTAAAGCACCTTCCAGAGGAGGCATCCGTAATCCTCAGTCTCTACACAAACAGTAAATATTCATAACCAGATTGGGAAAGCGGGAGCAGCCGTGGATCACGTCTGTGCTGAATTAGCCTGATCAATAAGGGGATAGAGACAAGCCTCTGATACTGCCTCTTGCTCTTTCTCTATCTCAGCGTCTCACAGTGTGATCCATCCTGGCATGAGCGATAATCTACAGGATGAAGTAATTTTATTAGCATTAAGACCATCTCTTTTATGGGTGCGATGTGGAGTGGGGTTGGAAAATGGACTTTTCAGGAGAACCATAACGCATTTGATGGTCAGTTAGGGGATTTTTGACTGTGTTTTCAGTTGATAAATCATCTGTTGAGGGTCATTGAATGGAGCTAATGACAAAAAAGTGAGGCTGAGCTGCCTTCCCTCCTCTCCCTCTCAGAGACGTGGGACTGTGTTAACCCCTGCAGGCAGCAGGCCTGTTTGGTGGATTCTCAAATCATTCCTCCCCTGTCAAATTATCATTCATCGACCCAAGAAGGGTCTCATGGTTTTGCTTCTCTACTTTATGGGAGAGAAAACAAGGGAAATATAGCTTGCTAAATGCTGCTGTGCCACAAAACAACCTTTTTTCATAGATTTGAGAGGACTTATTACCTGATAGTGATATGGAGTCTCTGGCCTATTGGAGTAAAACTATCTATCTGCACTGTCTGCTCTGCTATGCCTGTCTGCGAGCCTATATCCAGAGACAGCCTGTGGAGGCTGGGTGGCTCTCCGGGGAGCCGGGGACAGCAGCAGATTCAGCTTTTCAGCTTGGAGAGAGGAGACAAGGGTGCCAACAGACTGAGAGTTGGCTGAAGGAGGGGCACCACAGAGAAAGTACTCATAAAGGTCAGGTGAGCCGCCTGCTATCCCTCCAGAGGGCTACTGCTTGGCGCCTCAAAGGTTAGACAGAGCCCTCAGCTGCACCGGAGGCGATGGAGAATGCAACAAATGTCACCAACTCCAATAAAGCTCCAGAGAAAGTCAATAGTGGCATGGCGGCAGCTAGACAGCAATGCAAGCCTTTGTTAGAGATCCAGTTCCGCCAAGGCGGGGGGGTAGAAAGCCACTCTGTGTCTTTCTGTGGAGGCCAGGTGAGAGGAATGAGACGAGAGGGACGAAGCATGCTCCTCCTTGTTATTATGTCAGGCATGAGATGGGCCACCTGCTTGGCAATGCCGATGTAAAAATAACCTGCTCAATGAACACCTGCGGTCTGCTAAGTGCTCTCAACGGACGAGTCAGAACCTTCACCTTTGTCTGACTCGCTTCCTTTGCCTTCCATTACTAGACACAATAAAGCTGACTTTACCTTCCTCTGGAACTGCAACTTGGCCCCCAAACAGAGGGAGTCAAACGGGAGACATTATCATGAGACAAAATGGCTAACGAGGCTGCGGTATCACTCCTCCAGTATAGCATCGCGTCCTTTCTCTCCTTATGGGCAGCCGCCATGATGGGCTTATTAATCCCCAGGGGACAGAGGATGAGTGTGTCCAGGCTTGACGTAATATCCTCTGGCCAGGCACTGCGTCTGTGAGTATCTGTGGACTACCCGCCCCCACTGCCTCCACCATAGCCATCTGTTTCCTGCCTAGCACTCTGGCTAAAGTCCCTGGTGAACCTCAGTCTCTTCTGCTTTTCCAACTCACTTAGTAAATTTGCCCCAATCAGCAGTTATGACATCTAAACCACCACACAGCGGTTCTGTGAGAAGCTTCCTCACCCAACACTGAAACGTACAGTAGGCAGCAACAGTGTCCGATTTCACTGCAGGTCCTGCAGGTCGTGAAAGTTGCCCTAACTGCATTGTAGTACATACAATGCTCAGTCAATACTAGCACTAGTGTGAAAAGCTCAGGGTGCTTTGTGCCGATGCGTACTCGTAACCATTTCTTGATACTTCGGATCCTTGAGTCGGAGAATCTATTACACGGAGGAATGCCAAGGAGCTCGACATTTGTAAGCCATATGGCTTACTCTTTCCTGCATTCCACCCACCCCAGTATTTCTCCTTGGCTGGCGTGCTGCAACCAGCCAAGGCTGTCCTCTTATTGAGAGTTTTGGAAAGGTCAGCTGAACTGGCAACCGCTCGTCAGTCAATAGAAATACAGTGCTGGATTCTAATACACTCACCCTGAAGCCAACTGGATCAAAGACCCCTCTCTTTCTCTACTCTCTTCCTCTATTCCTGTCCATCTCTCACCTTCCCTACATTGTGTTAGTAACTCTATTTGGCGCTAACATTCTCACGAGCCCTACACTGTTCAAAACTGCAACGCTAGGAGGATAGGGACCACCGCCCAAAGTGCTTTGCAGCACTTTTAACTGTTTATTTGTCACTGAGTTGGTTAGCAAACAGGTACAGTACAGAGGTTTGAGTCTTTGCATTGTTTGCTATCTGTCTCCAGCCGGCTGTGTGACCTCACATGCTCATGCTTTCTGATTCATGACGTGAGCCTTAAAAGGGCCTATAGGGTTCACGCTCCACAACTTTTAGCAGCATGCCCCAAGGAGGTAGACTCGTCTGTTTCTCCCTAATGGAAAAGGCATTGGGCATGAAATTTCCCCTGACAGCTGGCTCCTTTAAACCCAGCAAAGGATCTGCTCCACACTGTAGGGTTAATCGATGGGGTGGGAGCAGTAGGGAGAGAATACAGATGAGAAACACAGAAAGAGAGAAAGGTGGGAGAAGAACGACAGACCATCACACAAAGACTAACTCTGACAGGGTTCTGTTCAAACCCAGAGGTTTAACTTTGTGTTGTGCATGCCTGCTTCCCTGGCTGCCACTTGTCCTTGTTAGCGCTCCAGGCCCGCCAATGGGCACTTCCCATTGTGGAAAGGGACACAAAAGGCCAGGGTGGAGAGCGGCAAGGTGTTGGTATTAATCTGGCCCAGGCCCAGTGGCCAAGGGCCACTTGCCTTGTCTGAGCTAGGAAAGGTCAGACGCAACACTTTGCCTGTAGCGCTGCTTTCACATGGCGGGGGGGGGGGTCACCTGGAAAACATGATACACCATTTCCACTCATTTGCCCCAAGGAGACTGTGTCAGAATATTTGAATGCTGAAATATTATTTGGAGCTCCTCATGGCTGACTTCATTTGTTTATTAAATTCATTTGAAATACAATGTTTTTCAAAAAGATGGTAACATATGTATTTTCTACTCTTAAAAAGTAGAGCTTTGTTTCAAGTGTTAGTAATAGTTGGAGGACGTCTTCTCAGGGGGATAAGACTAACCACACATTCTCCTTGCTACTAAACAATTATCAACCAATAACAGTGCTGCAGAATATCATAAAAAACTAGAAGGTCTACACAAGCTATAAAGCCCATGACGTCTTATTGCTAAGAAAGCCAATTTTCACAATGACGCCCCTTAAAAGTGAAAGTCAACAAAAGCTCTTTCACGGGCATCGGGAGGCTCACAGATAGAAAGGCTGTCAGCGCGTCTCTTTTATCAGATTGGTAATATAAGCGGGTCCCCGTGGTAAATAGCGGCGCTGTATCGCCGGCGACAAATGCTCCGGCTCGAACACAATAACAATAGTAAAATGTCCCACTTTATCTCCATCTTCTCACCGCAGCCCCTGCCTGCTATCATGGCCCCCGTGACTTAACGAGGGCGAAGCAGCAGCCTCCGAGGAGCGCCGGCGCCTGAACAGCCTCTCACCTCATACCTCTGCGTCTGCCTCCGACAACATACCTATTTCTAATTCTCCCAGCAAAGATCCATAGGGAGCAATAAAGCCAAACATTCGCCCGAAAAAGAAATTGGCAGCCAGGGGCCACAAATGCTCGCTGGCTCTCTGCTGTTTGAATTGCTGCAGCCTGCTGCTGTTGTTTGGCCTTGCCGAGCTCCCAGAACAGCTCTGTTCCATTCTGCGGTTGTTTTTGTCTTTTTTCATTTGAACTCGTGCCTCTTTGTGTTGTTCATTATATGATTGCTCTTTTCTTTTTGCATCGCACTCTCTAAAGTCCAATGTATATTGATATATACAAATGGCAAATAAAGTTGAACCTGAAGTGATTTTTAAGTGTTCTACTTAAAGGAGACAGCGAGGATTTCCACGACGACTAGAAACTGGATGCATCTCGCTTGATCAGCCGTATGAGCATAAGGGGCTTGAAATGGCATCATTTTACTTATGAACTCCACTGATTGCAAAAATGTTGATTGCTTACTCAATCAAGGTTGGAAAACTTTGATAGTGACAAGGGACAAAAAAATCAATGTAACGGCTAACAGAGAGAGAGAGAGAGAGAGAGAGAGAGAGAGTGAGAGAGAGCGAGAGAAACATAGCACCAACTTACAATTGATTCATTCATTTATGAAGGTATAACACATGCATCATGCAGACTTCCTAAGATTTTCACACAGAGTTTTGCAACATACTGGCTTACATCCTGGCTTTCACAAAAACTACCATGACTCTTACATTGTTTATAGTACTCACCTATTATTTTTTTAAATTTTAATTAAAAGACCTTCATCGTCTGGGTGGAAAATGAACACCAACCACCACCACTGATGAGACTACCAGCCAAGTGGTGGGTAACTTACTATCATCATCATGGAAATCCTACTCTATTCTAAAAGTCTAGTTCTCTGGTTAAATAGTGAAAGTGGCTAGCACATTTTGGGATGCACTAGCCACCATGGACAGTGGATAAAAAAAACCTCACTTCATGCTTACAGTGTTATTGAAAAAGCTTGGATTATATTTAGAAAATTTTGAAAACCATTGAAATAAAATCAATTTCATCCACCAAGACAGCTCCTAACATGAGACTAGGAACACTGCGGGCTGTCCGTTTCTGCACTAAATGGATCAAGCAACAATTAACACTAGTTTTCTCTCCAAACCAAATAAAACGTATGTAGAATCCCTGCCAATATGTGAGAGACACTCAATAGCATAATTGTTTAAGACAGCACTTCAAACGTAGTGAAAGAAAAAGCTGGTCAGTCTTGCCTATGACAGTAGCAATTTTCCTTTCAAAGGTCTGATCAAGAGGCCTCCCGTGCTTTCATTCTGCAAATTGGACACAATTAGCCTGAGTAATTGAATATGGTTGCTTGATCAAAAAGGCGACAGAGGTTTGGTGACATAAAAAGGAGGTGACAGTATGAGATTTTAAAGAGGATGTCCTCTACTGACAGCGCTAATGTGTTAATGCATCATGCCCACAGACCACTCCGAAGAGAAGACATGTCGACACTATTCCACTCCACCACTCAACCTGGTAACCTGAGGCGTCCTGACTCTCTTAAGCATGTGATGTGTGTTTTTCTATGTCTCGTTTTTAATGATTGTACATTAAATTGCATCCCGCGTAGGATAAATAAAGTTGCATTGAAAACAGCCCATTTAAGAGCAGTACCTACAACCAATCAGACTCTCTTTCACCCAATGCACCTGAATAGACTATGCCTCCCTCTCTCTCTCTCTCTCTCTGTTTACACCTACCCTCTACCCTTCATGGCGTGCAGCTGTCAGCCATTTAAGTCAGCTCGATTTCCAAGGACACCACCCAGACTAAATGTATGCATTCGTGCTACTGTGCGGCGCTCTGGATAAAAGCATCCGCTAAATGGCCTGCATGCCAAAGTACTCTTTAATAAACTGAGCGATACACGTTTTTTTCCACGATAACGTAATTCATAACAAAACCCTCCAAACAGCCTCGTTTCGCTCCACCTATCTCTCACACCGCCTGCTCTCCAAAAACAGGCTGTAGAGTCTCAAGTGGACCAGAGGGTCGATCGAGTATGAGATAGAGGTCTCGGTGGGGGTGCCCTCTTATATCTCCACCTGCTTGCATATCAGTCCGATATCAGGTTTGAAATCACTGTCTGGGCGCGCGTCTGGCAGGCACTGTGATAGAGCTCCTAAATAATTCACCGTCCGCTATCCCTGTCCATTACCTGTAAGCTCTCAGGAGAGGGTAGTTACCATAGATACACACAGGCCATCCTATCTGAGGGGTACAGCGATGCTACCGGCCTCTCTTAACGCCCGCTGTCACAGCCTGTTTGACAGCGGATATATAAAACACGTAAAAGGTTGACACGGCCGACATCACGACGGGCTAACAGAAATAGAAAATACACGGCGCGGGTGGGAATTTACAAAGAGGCGGTGAATGTGCAAACAGCTACCGATTCCCCGTCCCGCTTTCTACCTCTATTTTTACACCTTACTTGTTCTGCCCAGTTTTACCTGCGCCTAGAGCTGCTTTGTGCTAGTACAGGATAGCGGTAACGAAATCCACCGTATGAATATCCATACACAGCCGGGTGCCGGTTTATTTAAAGTCGTGGCAAAGGAGCCGATTGTTTGCTTCGGTAAAAACCATTCCAATCAACCATGTGTTTCCCACAGGCTCTCATGACTCAGACGCTTTGTTTGTTTGTGAGCGTTGTGAGAGGGCAACGTCGAGTCATTCCACTTCTATTCTTGTTCTAGTAAGTGTAGTGTGACAACGGCAATTTATCAACAGCAACAGCAACGGCGAATGTGTGCTAAGACTTTGAATCTGGTGCTTAGGAAAGGCCCCGCGCCGGAAACCGGGGCGAACAATCCTGCCTTCACCTCCCCCCCGTAGTTCGACTTCACACTAATACTTGGACATCCCCGTAGAGAGGTCCATACTGCGTCATCAGAAACATCAGTAGTTCACTTCTCAAAGGAATTCATTTACTATATTTGTTGGGTGATGCTAGTTTTGCTCTTGCTATAAACATTCCCACATTGGCTTGCACCCCTGAACTCCTTGCTTCACGCCATTGAGCTTGTCACCTTTTGGTTTTTGCACGAGTGTGTGTGTGTGTTTCCATGTGTCCTTATGGCAATATAGTACGTGTCTTTATAACTGTTCAACGATTGGAGCCAAATCGATACTCAGCGGGGCTTCGGAGCAGCAAATGACCATGAGAACGTAGCTTATAGCCAACTGAGATCACGGTGAGTTACAAGGGCTTAGACGTTTGTGTACACGTGGTACATGTTGCAGCCCAGATTGTTGTATTTCGTATAAAAGGTTCCTACTGGACTCCTAAAGGCCTTTTTGACTGAAGATAGCTGTAAATTAACAAAATGGTTACACTCATGAATCGCCACCCGTTATTCCCGGAGCCCTGTTTTAGCTAAAAACAAATAAAAATAAAGTCCAGGTGGTGTTAAGTGGCCAATAATCCAAGTTATGAGAGCAATCAAAGTGTGATGTAAAACTGAAGGGGCTGGAGGAGGAGCTGTGAATAGTGCTCATGTCTTTCTGTTGAGCGCATGACTGTGTTTAAGAGGTTATCCATTATTTACAAAGTGCAATTTGCCAGTAAGTCAGACGGTGGACTATAGACGCATTGGATGAAGATGATCGTCCAATCAGAGCCCAGGTCCAATCAGACCCTACAGCAGCAGTCAGTCATGAGGGGATTACACCCTTCCCCCACAACAGCTGTACGAATCTCTCTGACAGGGAGGAGTGAGTTGGTGAGCTCTGATTCGAACATCAACTTGACCGCAACGCACAGAGGCCGGAATAGCAGGTTCACTCAGACCAAGCACCTGCTTATATAAGGTCTATCCGCTAGACCCCTAACATCCTGACCGGCATGACCGCTTTATGCTCGACACTGTGGCCTCTCACAAAGAAACAAGCTATTATTTTAGCCCCGTCCCAGGTATGCCCCGTCTAAATAGAGAGAAAGAGAGCCCGATACGAACTCCCTGTATGTCCTAAAAAGAAAAGATGGGAAAGGTCAGCATTCATCTTTTCAGCACTCTTTTTTTGCTCGCAGCATCACCTTCTCCTGCTTTTATTCCTCTCCGTCCTTGCCCTTTTTCCCCGTCTCTCTGGGGTAAAGAGATGGAATTTTGCCATCCAGTTCGGCTCAGCACTGATGACATTTTGTCATCTGCTTTTTATTTCACTCAGGGTGAGCCACCAACACCCACTGCACACACTCACTGACAATATTGTTGTCTCTAGCAATTAAAATAATGTTAATTCAAAGAGTGTACGTGCTCCAAATAAATGTTATTAACATTCAGCATCGTTTAAAGAGGCCATATCGACTCATAGTGGGGGCTAGCAGGGGATTATAGTAGTTTGCTCTAGTAAATCCTGTTTTTAATGGGTGAGAGGAAGGATTCTAATTCACTAAACAAGCCGTGATTGAAGCATCATCTCACGTTCCCGTGTGAGAGCTGCTCCCTGAGTCATTATCTAAGCTTTGCCCTATCCTATCCACCACCTCACCCACTCAGGACCATGACAGCTGCGAGGATAATTTCTCTTTCTCTCTGTTGACCAATCTATCTCTGCAATACGATTCAAGACGCTCTATTAAGAGGAATATTAACATGGGAAATATTGCAAAAGTTTTAAAGAATAATATGGTAGGATTTTAAAAAAATAATTACATAAACAATACATTCCTGCCTTCACCCTGCAGGTGTCTGCAATAAAGCATCACCGCATCAATGGGTGTGTACGTGTGTGTGTGTGTGTGTAAATCTCTGGCACAAAGCTGAAGAGCTTAAGTTTGGCTTTGGGGTGGTTGTTTAAATGTCCTCTTTTGCTGCTTTCTGATAAAGAAAACTTCATAATTAAAACATATTTTAGTTGTTCATTTCCAGGTTTTTCACACTGGGAGGTTAATTAGGCTTTATTAAAAAAATCACAATATTGCAAATCTTGCAAATATTGCAAATATTGCAAAGGAGTATTGCTGTACTCCTGACCACACAGAAAACATCTACCCTGCTATTGCACTATTGACTATTATAATAGATAGATAGATAGATAGATAGATAGATAGATAGATAGATAGATAGATAGATAGATAGATAGATAGATAGATAGATAGATAGATAGATCTATCCTTTTCAATTATTAATCTTTATATACATAATGCGTGTGTGTGTTTTTGTGAGGAAGAGAATGGGGGAGGGTGTGTATATATTAGTTCTCTGGAGTCAGCATGGCAGATGGTTTTGTGTTGAGGGTGTGCTGGGTGCAGCAGCTGCTCTCATTGCGCCTTGCCATTCTTCTCACCCTCACACACGCACACACACACACACACACACACACACACACACACACACACACACACACACACACACACACACACACACACACACACACACACACACACACACACACACACACACACACACACACACAGCCCTCCCGAAAAGTACACCAGGATCACCTGATGGAAGCAGACACTGCTCCTCTCCATTATTCAGCAGCTGACTGACTGAGGAGAGCTCCATGAACGGCCTAATATGCTGTAAATTCCCAACACAACACTCTCCTTAGCCTCTCCTAGCATCAACCTCAGTCTGTCTCCCGTGATTTCATCCTCACCTCGACAACACAGCTACAATTTGTCATACAATAATAACATATAGCCTATGACATCATTTTCAAACGATGTGAAAAAGGCTCAGGCATGAGCAGAGCAGGAGTAAAAACCAACCATTTTCCCTGTTCCCACCACTCTCTCTAGCAGCGCACTCTCTCTCTCTCTCTCTCTCTCCCCTCTCTCTCTCACCCTGCCCCCCCTCCTTCTCTCCTCCCCTTCACCTCTCCAACGAGGAAGAACTTCAAAGCAGCTCTGAAGTCAGTGGGATAGAGGAAGGGGATCCCTAGGGGACAGTACTGTGTACACGCACACACACACACGCACACACACACACACACAGACACAGAGCCCAAAGATGGCTGACAAGCAGGCAAACAGTGCCCTTTGAGCAGTAACTGGGTGACAGCTTCAAACAGGCCCGACTCCAAGAGTGTGGCCATTTCTCATGACTGCATTGACTTCAATAATGCAGTTTCATCTGCCTTTTCATCATGCAACTCTTGCACAAACACACACACACACACACACACACACACACACACACACACACACAAACACACACACACACACGTGCACACACACACATGCACACTCCAAATCCGATAGAGAACAACATGGCTCCCTGATACAAAAGAATGTGTTTAATTCATTGTAATAAGGCTAATATTTAATTGCGTGATAATAGATCTGAGGAATGTAAATGAATAAAACATTTTCAACAACGACCAGCTTACGGAGGACAAAGTTCATTAGTAACAGCCTCCTGTCTCGCAGAAAAGAAATAGAAAATGTCGGGTTGAATTATTCAGGTTTGGTCCTTGATCTAAATTGTATCTAATGTTTTTCTGCAGCTTAATGAGAAAGAATCTGGGGCTTAACTCGCTTTGATCAGAATATGAAGCAGGCCTCCCCCCTTTTTTTTTTTTTTTTTTATCTTACCAAGTTGCTTAAATGTTTTCCACAGTGGGAGGCTGACCTCAAACCTAAAGTTACCAATATACACTCACAGAACTCAAGGCCGCACTGGAAGAAAAACCTAATCAACCTTAAATGTCAAGTATGATTTCAACAAAAAGACGTGGCTGGGAAATGGGACTCTGAAGGGATGCAGCTAATCTCAGAATCCATATCAATTCCTGTTCGGTGATCGAACGTCTTATTTTGTTGTGAAGATGAGTCACACTTGGATAGCCGCGCGAGCCGTCTCCAATATTTGTTGTGGATATTGCTGCCGTAGAGTCACAGGGAATGCGCAATGTGGGTGAAATAACGCATTCTTCCCATAGTGTGTCCAGTACTGCTTCATCAGCCACTGGAGCATATACACAGACAGGCTCTCACACACACACACACACACACATACGTACAAATACAAAACCACACACCAATGCTTGTGTTCCACTGTCAGAATGTGAGGAATGGGATAAAACATCAAAAGCAAACTTCAAGCAGAATCAGACAGAGAGAGCGTGTGTGTGTGTGTGTGTGTGTGTGTGTGTGTGCTCAAAGGAGAAGGATTAAAAATGGATGCGCTTTAACAAGGGAAGAGTGGCGTGCTATTTTGTCAACCATAGCGCTGTAGCAGAGGCCCTACTGGGAAGCCGGGGGGAGAGAGACAGGGATTTGCTTACGGTGACAATTCATCTCAGGTAACCTTAACGGAAGAGCGGAGGGTGCTGCATTCTGAGTGGGATGCAGGTTACGACTGCAACAACATCCAGCAACAACTCCACATTGCTCATAACAGCCTCTCAAGGACCGCAGCCAGTATAGAGTGTGCTAGGTATCGATCCATCAGACCTTGGTGGTATAGTAGCGGCTAATAATTCCCGGGGTTTACACCATCCGGACAATTCCAATCCTGCCAGGTAAGCACACGGAAAAGTGTTGGAAATGCACTTTTCACATACTTTCATGGGATTGTTTAAACGTTATGGCACTTACCCAAACCAAGGTAGCATCAAAACAAACTAAAACAAACCATGAAAAGCATCTGTACATACTATATAACTCCGGACTGACCCTTAATTGCCCCGCTGAGCATTTTGGTCTCTGTTTCATGGCTCTATCTTGATGGTACAAACACCCAAAACGCCTGAATAACACCTTTGCCCAACCTCTAAGTGGACTTTAATATTGCATAGTAATTTACTCAATACATGATTAATCAGTGTCACCACTATCAGGACCAATTCTTATTAATTTTGGATTCTGCAGTGCGCTCAAAGCAAGCATTTCCAAGGAGATGGTCAAGATGTCTGCTCTGCACACCAAGATGCCTTACCTAAAGACAAATTTCCTCCACCATGGATGTCATGTGGATGAAAAAAAACAAAAAAAATAAATGATCAATATAAACTAGGGTGGCGGGCTCAAAAATCATACACATATTTTATTGTTTGCGATGATGAAACGTACCAGAGGCACTTCCTCCACCCAATTTGTATTTCTGGCATCGAACATTATCTCACTGTAACATTATCTCTAACATTATGTCAGTGGGCATGACTTGTATGTATTATTGCTCTTTTTTCCTTTTTGTGTAAGTGTAAGAAGCATAGTAGCAACCATTAATAACATACTTATTAACTTTGTTCATGAATCTACAGTATCAATGTATCGAGTATCAATGAAGTAACATTGTAATAACCATCAATAATGAACAAACTGTCTTTTTGCAAGAAATAATGAATGTACGCAGGTTAGTTAACTGTGCTTTTAGGCTATTTACATTTCTACATCAATTAGTGTGCAGAACCAATTTAGCCATTTAAACAAACTGCAGGATCTTACTCGCTAATTAATCATTTCCATGCGCACCTAAGCTGGGAAAAATAATGCTCTGACCCATTTGTAAAAAGTGGGCTAATAGTTTTACTGCCAGTGCAAAAACCAAACAAAAATGAAGAAATATTATTCTTAATTGATCATTTGCACATCAAAGTTACAAGAAATGTGCGGTGTACTTTACATTTTTACAAAGTTAGCAATGTGTTTTAGAAAAAAAAAAAACTCTATCCAAATGTCTTTCCAGACGATGTTCAGGGAGTTTCATTCTGCCTTGCTGGTGACACGAGGTCTTGTTCAATCTCCCGCTCCACCAAAGGAGCCACGGTAAGTTCCCTTTCCGAACCACTCAGAAAACGGCACCTTTTAAGGTGCCTTTAAAAGGACGCTTCACATTCGCTTCACATTCACCCTACCCCAAATGACACGGCACGACAACTTAAAAGTTCCAACTTCTTACCTAGAAACGCTCCCTAAATGGGATATCTCCACGGATTGAGACAGGGGCACAGACTGACAAGCCTTTTAAATAGAACATAAAGGAATTACTATCCTAAGTGATACCATACAATCCACATAGTTTAGAGCCCCACGCCCCTCCAGCTTGCAGTTTCAAAGGGAATAAGAGAGCAATGTTTCAGACTGTTTTCCCTGCTTCTTGGAGATCAGTCTATTTGGCATGGCTTTCTTTGAATTAGTGAAGACACCCCTGCTGTGCTGCAACATTCTAGCCTGCAATTTGGATTTTTTTTAAATACTCTCTCAGACGGCGAGGGAAGACGACTTCTGGCTATCACGATTCAAGTTGGCTAAAAGACCTTACACATCGGCCCGATAAAAACGGCCTGTCTGTCGTGCCTCTCCCATCCATTCAACCATTCCCCTCCCCCCCCAACCCCGAGCCTTCACCACCAGCAGCTTCGCCCTTCAGGAGAGCTGAAGATGAGGGAAGTAGGACAGGAGGAGGAGCAGTGTCTGCCAGCGGGGTAAGAGCAGGAGAGAGCAGGGGAGGCGTGCGCTGACAGAGGGTGGATGTGCTGAGGAGGGACAGCAAAGAGAACCACAGACAGGAGGGGTGGGGGGGGTATCACTGCTCATCAAAGAACAATGCTAATGTAGAGCAAGCAGGAGACAGATGCTTTATGGGGGGACAGGGGGGAGAGACAGACAGAAAGAGGAAGATAAAGTGAGAGTGACTGTTGGGTAGACAGACATTTCTTTCTCACCTCTATGTGCGCCACGAGCAGCCACATCCTAATACAAGCTAATCCCTCTATCAGCCTCTTACCTGGGCCTATCTTCCCTGGGCGCGATGTGCACCGCGATGTGACAAAATGGAAGGCTGGCTCCTAAGCCACGCGTGATGCATTTGTTTAGCCATGCCAACGCAGTTCTGCATAGAAGTTCCTGGTGAGCGCTGCCACAGGCCCTGTCACTCCTGCTGACGTGTCCTTTTCATCAGAGCAGCATGTCGTGAACTGAGCTCTGATTACTGATTCATAGCGTTTTCAAGATGAGGAACAGTGATTTGCTACAAAGGCATGAATTGCGATCGTCGTTTGTGAATTTGCCCAGCTGTGCATCACAATATAATTTGCAGCAACATGATGCAGTGAGGTTTTTTTTTGTACCATTTGACAATATAATAGTCCATGCAGAGGGGGTGGAGCTAATCACGAGCCACTAAACTCACTACAGTATCCAACCCTATACTGAGTTATTGTACTTTAAGGTATGTCTTAATTTGCTACGGTGTAACATTAATGTTCTTATATTTTTAGGATTTTATAAATCACTTAGTTTTGCAGTGATATTTTATGGTATCATTCTGAAACATTCTTAGGATTACTAGTTACTTTTCCAACATATTTTACCTACCCTGGAGTAGTTACAGAAATTGTCACAGCCCAAGTGTTTAGAAAGTCACTCTGGATAAGAGTGCCAGTTAAATGGCTACAATTTGATCGACATATTTATGGATTTGTCATTACAAAAAAATGACAACCCCCAAATTATCCCTGCGCCTGAAAAAGACGTACGGGCTCTTTTCTGACCGTGTTTCAAACCCACGAGTCGGAAGCTGTGAAAAACAAGAGTCCATTATTGCATAGTTATCTGCATCAGGAGGGATTTTGAAGCAATTTACAGCTAGGTTAAAGTATGGTTTTTAGGCTTCTCGTGAGAGGTGACACCATTTCGCCTTTAAGCTCTCCGGGAAACGATGCGCTGCGCTCTCATACGATGCCATGTCAATTATCTCAATTATAAATGAAACATTAACATCAATGTTTGCTACAATAATACGTCACGGTCGTTAATATGAAGGGCAAGGAGTGTGAGTATAGTATAGTTTTAAATGATTAACTTTAAAATAATACAGCCCTTTCACTCTGTGGTTTACATTACAGAGTATGCAGTACATTAGCGAGAGATTCACCCACAGCCGGTGATGTAGTGGTAAATAAAAAAGTGGGTAAACTGTAACGGTATTCATCATAAGGCAAACAACCACCGATATACACAAAAATAATTTATATTTTCAGAAAAGCATTAATTTCTGCTTTTTTAACGGGTCCTATTTTCCTATCTTCATCCGCTCGATACTACTTATTATGATATATACTACTATGAATTTACTGTCTGTCATCAAGATTTATGTCAGCCTAAATAGGTGGGGGAACTCCGCAAATAAAAAGGTGTGTTAACTGAGTTGGGCTGGTTTCGCCCCTCGCTACATCCATCAATTCACAATTATGCCGCCAACAACAACAACAACAATGACATATATTAAATATCCAGTAACTAGGACTGAGGGGGGAAAAGACGCCAGCTGGTAACAGTGCAACGGAAATCGACGAGTTATAAAACACCACCATCTGCAAAGCGAGGAGAGGCTTCACAACAACAAAAAAAACGGTCTTTGTACAGCGCTGTATCACTCTAGTTTCTCTCTCTCCGTTTCTAATAAACTAGCCACAGGATGAATTGGAGAGACCCACACATAACTAGGAGCTAACGTAAACACCGCGTAAATGTGTTTATGTGTTTAAACCCGTAACCTACACTAGGAAAGGAAGGGAGCTGCTTCTTCTTCTTCTTCACTGATGCGCGTATTATCCCTGCTTCCACCAACTTGATCCTATTTGAGCTTCTTCGGAAACTCTTACCTTTTTTTGCAGTCTTTCCCGCGGAGGTATTTGCTTTTTGGACGGCTGCCGGTGGGGATTTTTCAGTATTTTCAGTATTTCGGACACCGTGCGGTGCTGGTATTGATGTTGCGCGGTGTCTCCTACCCTTCCTCTTCAGTGTTAGCTAGCCCGCTGCCTCTGTGCTGCTTGTGGTGCTGAAGTGGACAGCGCACTAAGAAGCTTTGGGAACAAAAACCCCACACTGCGCTTCTCGGCCGCGCCGGCACCACAGCGCCCTCTGTAGGACTGGAGTTTTTTTTTTTACATCCTTCCACAACAATGCCAGCAGGACAACATGGTGTCAAGTGCACACGGATAGCGTCATCTAGTGCAAGCGTCCCCAAACCTTTTTATGTTAATGAAGAGATACGCATTAGACCCCCACATTTGATCAAATTTTGTCCTTGATCATGGGTGTCAACTAGGTATGGCAAGGTATGGAACTTGACATACCATGGCCTAAGTGAGTTTAGGGGATCAACGTTTTAAAATAAAATCCAGAAATGTATTTGGAAGTCATATCTAAAAATATATCACACAAGGGAGCATTCAGGACCTCTAAACCATGTGCGTCTGGGAAAGATAGTTCAGAGACATGTCTAATAATTTATCACATTGACAAAATAATAATCATGTCAGCCATCAGTAACTGTGCCACGTGAAATTTAGTTAATATAAGCAGGTTTTGAAGTTTTGGTGGCAAATGATATTAGTGACCGGGACTTTTCTATACCTTTGCCATAACTTAAGGTTTAGTGAACTGATGCACGAACCCCATCTGATTAGATTTTTGTAGGTATGATATATTATAGAATTGCTGTTGTTGGGAAGGGGACAATGGGAACAGTGAAACCTCTTATCAAAGCAGCTATTCCTTCACATTCTCTCATAGTGTTAACTCATAGTGAGTGAAATAATAGCAAAATTAAACTCTTCCTCTTTTTCCTAATTTTGCCTAATATTATTAGGCAAAAGACATGCACATATAACCTGGTGAATGATATCCAAATTATGTTTATGTTAACAGTTCAATAATATAGCCTAGGCAGGCAATATTGCACTGGGTAAACATCAATAATTAAATGCAATGATACATTATAGACAACAACTCATGTGACTGATACCTCCTTCCGCCCATCTGCTTGAACTTCTGCTTCACAGAGGCAATGGAGCATGAAAACACAGGTGTGATTCTGAGACTTAGAACTAATTAGAAGTGTATGTTATAACTCAGTTAGAATTTAGCCATTACTTTACATCGTTTTTTTCTTTGGGTGTACTGGAATACATTCATTAGGGAGCTGGTGGGTTTTATTGTAAAGGGATTATCCACTATTAGGTGTCTCAGAGCTGAGCATCAAGTCTGTTTTCCCCCACGGGGCCTTCCCCTGCCTTGTGGTCAGGGTGGGTTTCCACAGAGTCTGTTCTTCAGAGTTCACATAGGATGTGTATTGTCCCGAGTAGTGAGCTGTAAGGAGTGGTCCAGGGCAGCAGCGGGATTACCCTGGGTGACGGCTAGGGCGGCCTGCTCTGGCAGAAGGCTGGGGTCCGTCAGGATGGCCGTGGACGTACTCAGGAGCCGGAGTGAACTCAGAACCACTAAAGGGATAGGCAGAGAAAAGACACACACGTTACAGATAAGGTGAAAGATCTGGGACAGTACTTGTCGAGAGAGCGGATGTACTGCTTTTGGACTCACTGGGTCTTAGGGCAGGAAGGGCACAGTGTTGGTCCAGCCAGGACAGGGTGGATCGACACAGGTCCTCCACACTGGCAGTGGACACCATGCCGTTATAGGTCTCAAACAGGGGCTCGATGATGATACTGAACTGACAGTAGGTTGAGGAAAGCAGTGCCCTTAGCAAAGGGTTTGTGGTACATACATAACATTTCATACATAACACTGCAACTGAGCCCTTAGCTACCACGGCTCACTGCACAATTCCCACACACCGTCACCCCTTGATAGAGATCGCTATTATTTTAGAAGTTCTTAAAAACTCAAATTTATATCTCAATCGGCAATTTATTTTTAACTCCTTAGATATTAAATTCGATGTTGCTTAGTTATTTTTTCCAAACCTATCTCCAAGCAGATCTCCAAGCTATTAGCTTAGCTTAGCTTATGTTAGCTTCAACACACAGACAAAACATCCCTCTCTTGGAATACTGTATGGATTCAATTTAGAGCATCAGCAGTTACATACGTGCACAATCTCTTGAAGGGCTACACCTTAGTATTCACAGAGAGGAAACACCCTTGAGGAGCTTTATGAAACAGAAAAATGATAGTATCGTGATCTAATGCTCTTATCTTGACTGCAAGATGAGGATAGTAGAAAAGGAGTTTTATGCAACTCAGGCAAGGATTAGGGGATCATTAAGGAAAGGGTTATAGATAAAGGTTTTTTATGCATCCCGGCCCGGACATTTGTTACAAAAGGCCTTTTATTTTATCTGCCTGATTAGATCGAAATGCCCGGTTGAATAATGTGAACATTACATTACGGCGTTCTACTTATATCTGCACAAAGTCCTGGGTTGGAAATTAAGTGCATTTACTCAAGTAGTCAACTTTTTTACATTAGTACTTTTTTTATGGTACTAAGAGGGAGCGTTTCCATTTTATGGGACATTTTCTCAACTACATTTTAAAAGAAGTGTCCTACTTATTGTCGGTCTACGCTGATCTACACTTATTAATTCTTTCAAGGTTTTGTGAACAAAAGCTGATAAGTTCATCAAAATGACGATCTTCCAACATTTGAGCCAGCCGGCAACGTAGGGAAGCAATCAGTGTCAAAATAAGAAATGGAATCTAATAAAACTCTTAGCGGTCAATGCACCGAAATACGAGAACCTTGTGTAGAAAACGCACTTTTACTACTAGAAAAGATTAAGCACCAAACTCTTTTGAGTACATGTGAGTACATTTCACTTTTCACAGGAATTTCACTTAATAAGAAGAAGAATAAAAAGAAGAATACCAGTCTCATGGCTGTGTGATGCATGTACCGATGCCTTCAGGAGCTGTTATCATCAGCAAAGTGTGTTTTGTGATTATTAGGGAGGCCTTTATTTTGGCAGAATATAAAGATCTCACAGGCAATAATAAGTGAGAGTTGATTATTTGAGAGCAGGTCTGGAGGTTTTGTTGCATGTTGCTCCTCTTCTAACCTGGAGCAGATATATTCAGAAGGATACAATCCAGAACTTCCAGTTTTGCAGTGTCTGTGTCCGGACGTACTCCCTGAACTTCTCCCTCATGTGGTCAAACCGCTGCCGCGTGATGGGCACACCGGTGGCGGGGAGCTGCTGCTGGCATACGCTGCATGAGGAGACACATCATACTGGGTGAACACTACTACTGGAACAGATCCTGGAGTATACCTGCGGATCAGATCAGCTTAAAATGGGTTAGCAGGCATACAGCATATGTATGTATATATATATATATACTCGAATTTCCAGTTATATTTACTTGCACGTTTGCAGTTGTCATTAGGAAAATACTATCTGGGACATTTAAGGATGAAAGTGACCTGCGATATTGTGCATCTGTGCATCAGCGGTTGGAGGTGACATTCACCAATCACGCAACAACAAAAGTAACATGTCTCTAGAATTACATCATCATTACATCATCAATTACATCATTTAGTCTCCAATGTGTTGAGTTTGTTATAGAAATGATCAGGCAAATTGTGACAGTGTGCACCAGTGTGTTTTTAACTGAACAACCTGCCAATTCTTGTACACTGGATATAATGTATCTATCACTTTTTTTTGTGTATTTTGCACTTTGTGTGGGGAAACGCAGACATACGCACAGACGAGACAAACACTGGTCTTACTTGATTGCAGAGTGGAGGAGCTGGATCTCCTCTCTGAGCCTCTGAGCCTCCTCGTGCAGCTGGGCTCTCTCCTGCTGCATCTTACTGATGTACTCGGCAGTCTTCTGCAGAGTGGTGGCCTTGCTGATCTGTGCCGGCAGACAGAGGGATCGCCACTCGTCAGCCCTACGCAGCAGTTATTCTATCACCGCGGTCTCATCCGCGATGATCTCGGCTGCATTAACGCGGCATACGGTTTTGAAGTGATACTCTGCAACAACTTGAAATGATCTCTGGACGGTGTTATGAGTGTGAAGCTCGCAGCCTCCCACTAGCAGCTACATGTTCTTTACCAGTACCTTTATGCTTGGCTGAGAGCTGAGTGTTGTCACGAGGTTGTGTAAAGTGTCAAATCCCAGTTTGATGTTGAAGCGCCTCTTCTGCTCAGCGGAGATGTGAGTTATCCTCCTGGTCTCCGTCTGCTAGAGACAGCACAGCTTAGGAACGAACGCGTCACACTGAGACTCAACCCCGCCGACTCAACACGCACGTTTCCCTTTTCAGCTATTTAATACTCACATGGGAGCTATCTAACACGTTGTGATATTTTTCAGATTTAAAGGTAAAGTAAATAACACAGTTTATACTACCTTATTTGATTCTATTTTTCCAAGTCCAGAGAAGGAGTGCGGGGACTCTGGGTTGGATGTTTTCTCTAGAGGGGTTGTTGGTGACGTTTGTCCTGGATGCCGCGAAAAATTTACTAAAAACAGAAAGAAAAAAAGTCACAAGTCACAAACGTACCAGTCACTTTATACCTACATCCTGTACTCCCTGTACTTCCCACAGGTTAATACTGGAACTAATATGATCCTACTGAAATACGTGAATTACTTATATTACTACTGTTTATATTGGGATGCTCTCCAATTCCAATTACTACTATGTGTGATACTTCACCTACCACTACATCGTTGCACTATGTTGTTTTCTGCATGGTTTTGTTTTGTATTGTATCTTGTTTTTACTCGTGTTTGGAAAGCGCCCTAACCCCAGGAAAAGGTTTCTCATTTCACTGTGCACCTGTGTGAGGTGGAATGACAATAAAACTGAATCGCATTGAAATATAAAAACCTCACTCATCATATCAGCACCGGGTACACCAGGTTTTACACCACACTGGGTTTTGAAACAAGTTGGGCCTACCTGTCAAGCTGGTCTTCTCAGTGCCGTAGATCTGTACAGGAGATAGCTTCTCAGTCTTGGGGATGAGGAGGGTTGTGCTGGTGTGCATAGTGCCATGGGTGAGCAGGGCAGACACTGCCGAGCCTCTGGAGGTGCTGGCTTGGGACCCACCGTGACCCAGGGTGGGGCTCTGGCTGAGCAGAGGCCTCAACAGCGGGATCGCAGCGGGCCAACTAGGTCCATGCTGCAGTTGGGATGAAGCTCCTCCAACGTGCATGCTGCTGCTGCCTGACTGCTGAACAGCACACATTCTCCACTTAGTGTCAACCGCCCCCTGGGAGCAATCATTTCCTCTTGAGAGGAAAGTTAAATACACCAACGAGGGTTTGGTGATAAAATATGCTTATGTAACTGTAACACTTGAAAATACATTAAGCTTTATGGTAGCGTTTTACAAGACCCCTCAGACAGGGTCAGGGACGTTGAAATCAGTTCCACTAGACGGTTATATTTACTGAGCCAACTTTAGGACCGTTATGAACCTCCAGTACTCATACTGTATATTGGGTATTGTTGGAAAGATGTATTCCTTTAATTTGAGCAAACATGCATTTAAGTGAGTTGAACACCAGAGGTCCCCGGAGCACCCCGGATGACCCTGTCCTCATTCCCTGGCCTTTTAAAACCTTTTTCAATATTTAGCTATCATGCCTTTCATTAAAGGCTTATTATTACACTTATGTGCTAAATGTATGTGTAGATACGTGATATTTGTGGAACATTTGGTTAAATACATAGCCAAAAGTAACATTGTTTTTTGGCTCCCACCATCAAATAAAAAGTTTAAGGCTGCATTAGGCAAGATTTGTATGTGCCACTACATCCGTCTTATCAGCCTAAATCCCCAAATGAGGCTGTGACAGAGAGCGCCCCGCCCCCTGAATTGAGACCTATAGATTTGTGACCTATAGAAGTGACAAATCTAAACGTAAGAGTGAAAACATTTTGCCTGAACAGCAGCGAGCCAGCGCCCCGTCCCGAGGGAAGCTGGGCTCACCAACATTTGTCGAACTTGTCACCACCACCACCAGCCACTAAGAAGAATTACATCCAAGGAGCACGTACTTTACTGACATCACATGACGAGATTTCTGGGTACATGAAGTGGAATTCACAGCGCAGTTGTGCAAGTTGAAATCAACAATGTTCTTGTGACACCGAAAAAAAAAGGTCAGACTTACCGAGGAGATGGGAGATGATGACGTCTGGCCTTTGGATGCCGCCAAAGTAGTGTCAAATCCCAAGGATGGCTTCCCTGCAAACACAGCAGACAGTAACTAGCACATCTTGTCTGTCAGACACCGCTACTTAACGCAACATTTTTCAGTTGGGTTTGTTGGAGACAGAACAAGACAGAGAATTTACTGACTTTCTTGGGTGCTGCAGGAGAGCAGTTTAGCCAGGCAGCTGGTGGGAGGAGGGCCAGATGGAGGCATGATGGGACCGACCGTCCTCGTTCCTCCCGTCTTTTGCTTGTGCTTGCCCCTGACCCCGGCGACGGCCACCTGCTCCGGGACCGAGAAGCAGTGGGCCCCGCTGACAGAGGGCAGGGCCGCGTGCGCCGGATCGGACGCGGCGGGCAGGTAATTCAGAGAGTGGCAGGGAGTCTGGGGGTACATGTCCCCCGTGTGAGGGTAGCCTTGGGCCTGGGGCTCGGAGCCTAGGGCGCCCGCGGTGGAAGCTGTGTGCGTGATGACAGTGGAGGTCGCCGCGTTGGCCGCCGTTGTGTAATAACCATACTTGCTGCACGGCGGCGGACATGAAAAAGGGCTACTTAGAGAGACGGGTTGTTGTATGCCGGTGATCGCTCTGGAAACGGGTGCATCGGGGAACGATTGATGTCCATAGGGCATGGCCCCCGATATGATGCTGGAGGTATGGTATTCACCGCAGTCCTGGCCTGGCCTGGCCTGGTCTGGCCGGGCACCGGACGAAGACGGCTGAGACAAATTATCAGACGGGAGGTTGGGCTGGAAAAGAGAGATCCAATACATTATTGATTTAACATTCAACTAATATCAGCCGCTGCAGAAAAGCATCACAATATTTTTGCAACAGTACATATCCCACAAGCCAGAGGACCAGCTGTCAATACGAGCCGTACCTGAGCCAGCTGGGTGTCGACGAGTAGCTGGGGAGCTGTTACCACGGGGGAGGAAACTGGGGCAAATTCTCCTCTCGACGAGCTCTCGAAATAGCCACAGTCAGCAAAACCAGTCTGCTCAGGGGGCTGGCCCCGGTAGTTCATGAAGATATCTGAGAAAAACAAACAGACATGAACATGCTGCTAGCGCTGACACAGATGGCAGGGTAGACACGTCGCTTCATAAAAAGGCACGCCGTTTCAAGCTCAAAGGCATTGTGAACCATGAAAAAGACAAGTATGTAGAAGTTTAGGACAGTATAATCTGCCCAAAGTTCATATTCCAACTTACTGCCAGTGCAGAATCATGCAGGCACAACAGAAACGGTCACCTCAGTCGGCACGCTACCACATCTACGTTGAATAGCATATGTCTGCATTGCCTTCAAAGTAGATGTAGTGCCATTATTTTATTGTGAAGGAACGACACCATGTAATCTACCATGAGCTGCAGAGGTATTTGGACTGTTTGATGTTTTGGCTTCATGTGATGTGAAATGTATTGAACTGCAGCCATTTGAGCATGCACTCCTTATGACTTCAGATGAATAAAGACAGAAACACGCAGAGCACTTGAATATAAGATCGATGAGTCTAAGAATGATTACGGGTTGCAGACTTCATCTACAAACCCAAGTTACTATTTGTTGATTACGTATGAAAGATGATTACTTGACTGAATATAATGTTGATGTGCCCAAACACTTTTGGCACCCTACATGGGTTTTATTTCATATTTCATATCCAAAAAAAATAAGAGCATGGAGCCAAAACATCAAACAATGTGTCACCATCCAAATGGTTTTGGAGCTCCGTGGTTGGTGGTCATGCCGGGGCATTTATCAACTCCTGCCAGGTCACATGTTTTTTTTGGAGCCAAGCTGGCAAGTGACTGTGACATGATGCCAACTGCAGACATTTCAAATACGTTACAATCTATCAGGTTGAGTATAGTGGATCCGACACAATGCATTCAAGGCAAATAAACACAGCCGGCTGTGTTGTCCCTTTCAAACTGCTGTCAGTTCTTTCCTTGTTCCTGTCAGTTTGACCCAATCCCCCACACCTGATGTTATCACAGTCAAGTTTTGAGCAACTGAGCAAACAGACAAAATCATTTTTAAGTGAACCAGAAAAATTCCCCAAATCATTCAAAATCCAGTATAATACAAGTATTGTATATGCCCAACAGATAGTGTGACACAATCTGACAATACATACCAGTATGTCTGTGTTTCCATCTCAGTAAGGAGACAATACTGGCATGAAACTCTGCCTCAGCCCAGATCAGCCATTTGTTTTTCCATTTAACGGGAGCGGAGAGGGAGACTTTGCATAAATCAAACACATGGCGGTGCCGTTCTGACAGACACCCACCAGCTCCCTGGACCTTGTGACCGAGAGAGAGAGGCAGACAGCTGATCTCTCAGGAACCTGCCAGTGCTGTGAGAACAAAGACTTGGCCAGACACACACGAGCGAGCACACACACACACACACACACACAAGCACACACACTCATTACAAAGGCTGACTGTAGCCAGAGGGTCGCTGGCTTGCTACACTGAAACCACAAATGACCACAGCCAGCCAATGTGCCCCTGAGCAAGGCACTAAGACCCTTCCTGCTCCAGGGGCGCTGATTAGCAACTGGCAGTGTGTGTGTGTGTGTGTGTGTGAGACCAATGTGGGCTTATAAACTAACATCCACAGTTTGTTGTGTTGAGTAGTGCAGTGCTGTGGCTCATAGGGAAGGTGCATGCTCACTTCCCGCCCTCAGCGCGTTGCCTCAGCCTCTCAGCCAGACTCTTAGTGAGTCTGCATGTATGTATGGCAGGTGATCCTCCAGCAGACACAAGCTGCGGGGAGCTAGCAGAACTCCAGCATCAGTTTTCCAGTATTTTCCATCAGATTTCCTTTCGCTTTTCAAGTCATGTAACTGGCCCGGGAAAAAACAATTCATTGAAATGCTGCTCATTCATTTTTTAACAAACACTTTATGCACACTCTTGTCTGCCACAGTAATATATGCTCTCTAATGCTCAGGATTTATTAATTACATCTCATTCTGTTCACTAGAACTTCCTCATGGTACACTGGACAAATACATTACTGGTCACTGACTTCACTTCATTGTACAGCTACAAGCATTTTGAATGCCACCCACACAAAGCTATAGAGTATTGAATGATGAGGCCCTGGTCAGGTCTCAACACTGTGTTTCTGTGACTGATGTTATATCAGGGCCCTGTCACACTATTGCGTATCGTACTAGCGTATGCCAGTGTATGAAAAAAATCACTCATACGCTGGTATACGCTGACATACGCTAGGGGTACGTTAGGCATAGGTTTTATACGTTTCAAGCACGGTCGCATACGCACACACTGATGAGCGTATGCCAGCGTATGGTTTATACGCAAAGCATACGCAAGGCATACGCTGAATACGCTCGAGTTACGCTAGAGGTACGTTACTCATAGGTGGAGTACGCTGGCATGAAGGTATACCGTACAGCTAGCGTATTGATACCGTACAGCAGGCGTATGCCTGACGATTGAGTAACGTACTTAACGTACAACTAGCGTATGATTGGCGTATGGCAAGCGTATCCCCAGCGTATTGCCAGCGTTTTGATAAAGTGTATATATAGGATCCCATTTCCCACTTCTTGCCTTTTTCTCAGCCCCGGGTAGACGATGTCTTCTTCTTGGGAGCCATGTTGATAGCTCTACGTCTACTGCAATAATGCTGCAATGTGACACTTTGTCACGTGATAGCGGTACGCTGGACATGCGCAGTCCATACGCTACTCATTCGCTAGCCATACGCATACTACGCTGGACATACACTCATACGCTACGCATAGGTTCAATACGGTAAGTATACGGACAATTCTGTATTTTCAAGGGCTTTTTGTGCGTATGAAATAAATTTTCATACGCAACTAATACGTTTCTCTCATACGCAATAGTGTGACAGGGCCTTTAAAGAAAGTACTTCAGATAACATACAAAGTAAAGCTTCAAAGTAAAGCCACATCCAAATAAAGCCACATCCAAATAAAGCCCCATCCCGTTATCTGTCCCGGCCTCATCGGTGGCTCCAGAGCCAAGGGTCTTGGTTAACCACATCCTCTTCCACTTCCTCATTCTCCTGGCTCCACCCTGCCTTTGACCCCCCACTGATCCCTGGGGACCCACTGACATACTGCAGACACAGCACCTACACGAAGGCGTGTCACCCAGGAGCAGCTCGACTCTTGACTCGACGGCTATCAACAAAACCAATCGCGTTCCTTAAAATAGTAAAGTAAACATCACGAAAATTGCACTGCAAAATGTGCATCTTAACAAGTAATTTAGTCTCATGTTCAGTCTTAAAAGATTTTTCTTAACGCAAGTGATTAAATTATTTTGCTTGATTCCAAAATTCAGTTTCATTTGTTTCAGGGATTTTCTAGAAACAAGGTAGAATAAAGCACATCAAGAAAATTAGTTGATTCAAGTTGATGTACACTGGAAACAAATGATCTCACCCCATGGGAAGATATTAAGATGGATATTCTTTTCAGTATGTGAATGGAAAATATATAGGGACATGATTTCTAGAATTAGGGCTATAAGTCAGCATTTATCATCATCTGGCATTTGTCATCTCAGACCTATCAAATCAAGTTTCTCCACCAAAGCATGCAAGTACCACGCTTTCATCATATAACTGAACCACACACAAACGGGCTAAAAATACACATGTATACCCACTATAAGCTGGATCAGTAGGAGACAGACAGTACCTGGTATATCCATGAAATCATCCAGGTTGGGCTGCAGCGGGGTCAGGCCTGGCTGGATCATATCAGCGTTGCTGGAGTATGCTGAGGAGGGAGAACACACAGTATTAGACATGAGAGAGAGAGAGAGATGATGGGGGGCATCAACGTGGATCTGTGTCTGTCTGATTCTGTGTGGTTAAGTGAACGCTCATCTTTCAGCAGGTGAATTTCCTTTCCTGACTTGTTGACCCAACGTGACGATCTACTGCAACGGGTTGGCAAATTGGGGCAGCGGCCCAAACCTTTCTGCATTCACAAAGGAGCCGTAAGGTAAGGTGTGAAATCACCACTCTAAATAACACCATCTCACCAATGTGCATGACGTGATCACCGTGTCTGTCCTCTAGGCTGCTATCCATTACAGATTGTGTGTGTTGTGATTGGTTGTGTGTCCTATAACTTTCATGGAAAAGCACTTTAAAAAATGAAGTGTTCAGAAAGTTGTACTAACTTTTTACAGTTTGGATTCCAATCAGTGAAGCACCAGATTGTTGCATATTACCTTCTTTGTATTAGCGAGGCATGAATGGACAAACACGTGTCAATGAATGATCCCCACCGCCCTCAAAAACCGAGGCGATAAAACAATAATCACACAAACGACGGTGATATGATCTGTGACGGTGAAGTGGAAATGAACTAGCCCTGTGTCCAAAGGTTTTACTGAAAACTAAGATGCATTGCTGGCCCCCCGACTACTCACTGTTGTGTCGGTCGCTGGCCCAGGGGCACTGCTTCTGGGTCATGGTGAACAGGGTGTCGGAGATGTCGGACAGGAAGCAGTCCAGGTCAAACATGTGGACGTCCTCCGGCGCGGCCTCGGGCTCCTGGTACATCTGACTGGACCATTTCTCCAGCTCGGCCCGACAGATCTGACCCTGGATTAAGCGACACACCAGATCAATCCCTGATCCTACCATTAGAGGGCCTTGCTACAAAAAAAAAAAGGAGCGCTAGATCACAGGGGGATGAAAAAGGCCCCTGAGAGCACAGCGATGCAGTGATGTGATTTGATTCTCCCCACCTATCCACGTCCAGCATTTTGCTCTTTTCTCTCCGTCTGAAATTGCAAACCTGTTGACGTCTGGGTAGTTTGGATACGAAAAGCAAAAGGCCCTGTTATCTTTATGCACTTGCACCGTTGGAGTTTAGCAAGTCTAGCACTGAGAAATTGAGATTACCAGTGTTCAATAAGGAGATATTAGTCACTTCCTAAATTATTTGAACCGCAATAACCCTACCAGCTCACCAGAAAACAAACAAGCAGGGAAACAACACGATCTTTACGTGCACACCCACACAAAAGCAAGACGACAAACGCATCACAGTTGGATTTCCTCCGTTCCTCTAATTCCTAGAGAACCATTCAGACAGAAGCGTGATGAAGCCCCAAATCTTTTCACAGTGCAATCTTTCCAGTCCTGTCCCCCCAAAAAAACAAACAAGCAAAACACTCACAGCAAATGTAGATCCAGACCCTGTTTTTTTTTCTATCCGTGTTCGAGATGCTCTGAGTCACCTCACCCCCTTGTCTTAAGAGCCACTTCTAAAGTAAGAGGCCACATTTATAAGGAAGCCCCAAACCGAGCCCGGAAGCTGTTACGCCTAAGCTCACGACAACGCCCCTCGTAATTTATTTATTTATCTCTGAGGGAGAATATAATATAGGTGTGCGTACGAGTAGAAATGAAGAGTATGATTTGTTTTCTGTGTACATAATGAAAAAGCAGTTTTGCCATATTGTTCAAAAACACTAGCCCCCGACGAGTTGTCATTATGTTGGCCTTTGTTCATTTCTTTATTTTTGATGTCTCACCATTTCAATAAGAGCGGCAGCCTTTTGTCCCTGACCTAATTCTGGCAGTCACACTCACGTGCAGACAAACCGAAAGACCTGAGCCCACTACCAACACACACACACACACACACACACACACACACACTGATTCTCAGTAGTAGGAGAAAATATGAAGAGCTTTATCAGCTAAATGTAAAAGTTCCAGCTCATTTTTCTCATTACAGTCGTCACTTTTATCCAAGTTGATCTAATCACATTTAATCAGAGTTGCGTTCCTGCGATGAGGTGCTGCATTACATTCAATTTGTGGTTAATTCATCTCTCTCAATATGAGATGAGATAGTCATTTAATGTCAAAATCTTCTACGTTGTTCTATTTCTAGTTCTAGTTCAGTGCTGCAAGATAGAAGACATTGCAAGGAGGAGTAATTGTCCCTGTACAGACACTTCATAGGGTCGACCTTCCACTCTCACTCATGACTTGTTCTGTATTGCCTTCAAGTCAGTATCTATCAATCCCTGTCCACATAGGAAACGTCATTGTGTAATAGTGCCTCCTGTTGAAACATGTCTTTGTTTATGTTTTGATATGAGGACTGCCAGTATGTGTTTTCAGTCTGTAAAAGATTTGTTCACCGTCGTAATGTTTGTATACGCTTGGATCAAACTGACCTTTATTTTGAAATACAGGTCAGGGCTGGTGAAAGATTTTCTACACGCAAATCAAACAGTTAAAGGCTTAAATGTATGCAGCCAAATGAATTCTGGATTGGGGTTTAGAACATAAACACTAACCCCTTTCAGTGTTACAGGTCATTCTCCTGACTGTGACGGAGAAAGGCAAGATAATACTGCGACTGAGGTTGTGGAAACGTGGAGCGTTCCCTTTTGCACCCTGCTCGGGTAAACTAGCTGTGCACATGCACGCTTTGTTTATGAGCAGGAAGTCAAAGGTTATCTCTTTGGTTATGACTTCAAGTAAAACACGGTAAATCTAAGACGGGTTAACGCGGGCCATAGAGGGCCGAGAGTCAGTGAAATCACCTGCTGCAGTGATTGGTTGGGGTGAAAACCTGCAGACTTGCGGCCCTCTATGTGTGCGGCCCCCCCCCCCCCCCCCCGGGTTAAACGGATTAAAGGATTAAAAGGAAAATGAATCATGATTTGAGAGCGGGAACAGGGAGTGGGATAGGAGGGTTTGAGAGGACACGTGTCACGGGCTCATACGAACACCGTCATGAATGGGCATCCCCAGGGACCCTCCCTTCTCCTCCCGATCAGCGTCACTGTCAAACTCACGGGCGCCCGGTGCTGCGCGACTTTACAAAGCACCGCTGGAAGTAGGTCAGATTTGATTAAATGACATTAAATTCAGAAGCCATTTCACTTGAATGAAGATAAAGCCCGAGCAGAAATTTGAGTGTGTCAATTGCCTACAAATGTCACCCTGTGACGCAAGTTGTTTTGCACGTTTTTTTATTTCTCCTTTTTTTTTTGTTTTGTTCATCCTCTCTGCTCTGTGGCTAATGGAGGCAGGCTAACTGAGGCTGCTATAAATAGACGCCTGGAGGACTTTGATGATCATATGGTGAGCTCCGACCACCGTCAAAGGTAATCAATGCTAGCGGGTCACCAATACACACACACACACACACACACAGAAGAGAGACTGACTCAGCCATCTTCAGCCTGCAGAGGTCAATAAATGATGTCTGCCTGCACTAGTGTGTTTTCAAAAGCATATTGTGCTATTGAAAGGAGAATCGGAAATCAAATCAGCAAACGACAGTGAAGCAGGACTTGGGAGAATCTTACCTGCTGCAGCATCGACAAGAGGTCGCCTTTATTTTTCTGAAGCTGCAAAGAAACAGAAGGAATACGGTATATTATTAGGAACAGAAATAGAAACGTGAAAGGATTACAGGAGATGTTATGTCCTCTAGATCATATGGGCTTCAACAGGAGAAATATGGATTGTGTGATAGATGTGTACTCACCCTCTTCTTGTAGTAAATCCTCCACTTGTGATATTCTTTGATCACCACCTCAATCCTGCGCTTCCAGTAGCTGCCCTCTAATACGATAGCCTTTTGACATGAAGCAGAAATAACAAGCGTAAGCATTTCTTCTCATCTGAACTCCACACATGCAAACTGATGGTGACTGCTTTGCAAGACAGGTATAAAATAAACAAAACAATGTAAAAAATAATATTAGATTCATTGTCATTTAAGAGCATTTTTGCTGTGCAGATTCAGTTTTGGCCAGGTATTTCAGCCCGGAGAGCCCAGGTCATTTGGCTTTCCAAGACGTTGAACGAGGTTGAACTATATCGGTCTGATGCAACTGAAAGTACATTTCCTCGGGTCAAAGGTCACTCACTTCAGGCTTGCGATGTGCCTCTGCCTCAGAGCCCTCCAGTGGCGTGACAAACCCACACACTAGGTTCTTTCTCTTCTCCACATCTGAAACCAAAAAACACAGCAACACCCTCTGCTGATTCTATCAAGGGAATTGTGCACGATTCTGTCATCCTTTTTTGGGGCTAAAACATCATGGTGCAGATGACTACTGGCAAAAATGACAGTTCAGTTATTTCAACAAACCTTTCCAGTAATAAAACTCATCAGTGTTTACTAGGCAGCTAGGAAAAGTGCAATCCAATTAAACTTCATTTATCTTTGGCAAGAGCAACTCAATTGACTTCCCTTTATTATCTAACTGCAGAGAGGAGTGGTGGACTCACACTGGATGAACCAAGCCCTCCAGATGGCATTGTTCAGACGGATCTTATCCCTCCACAGCAACCGCAGACCTTTGAAAGACTTCCACTTGGGGGAGACTATCTTACCGCTGAAAAAGATGATGCAGTTAACAAATTAATTGTCATCTTTCATTTGTTGATTACGATACATGGGTAATGTCTGAAACACTACTTCCTTCCGCAGGAAACAATCTGATCTCGACAAACAACAAATGAGGAAAAAACGAGGGCCATGTATTAAATTACCAGATGCTCTTTGTAGGAAAATCCACATCATATATAACGGACTAAGTGGAAACAATAGAATATGAAGGGCCTGCTTCACCCATACTGACACCCTGTCCTGATTTGGACTAATGGTGCCCCATCAGCTTATTCACCGGTGCACTGCCGAGCTGTTTTTCACTGCCCTGCTTCTCCAGCGTCCCTCGGCTCGCAGAGTGGTGAGAAACCCCCCCCCCCAACGCTAGGTGCTCAGGGAGTTGCTAGGAGGCCAGGTGAATCATTTTCAAGATGCTTTTAATGGAGTGACCTTAATGCATGTCACACACTCTGCAAAGTAGCAGAGACAGCAAATTACCACAGCAAAAACCTGATGGACCAATTAACACCTGTCTGCTGAGTGACAAATATTATGCAGTAAGACATTGTTGAACTAATAGGCATCTGCTGCACATATTGCATATACACTCTTTTTTTAGGTGTCATGTTTAACACACAAGTTAAAAAACTGATATTTAAACACTACAGATGGGCGATGGATTGTTGTTGTTCTCCTGGTGCAACGCTTCTATGTGTGTTTCATTTATTGTGCAATTAAACTATAAAAAAAAACATGATTGGCAAACATGGACTGGTAGGGAGAAATGTCCTCTTTGTGCCAAAGGTTGATGACAACCATTGTGAACACATTGTGCAACATTGAAGCTATATTTTTCTCAGTCACACTTGTCCGAAGAGATAGAAAGTCCTGATAGAGCGAAACGTTTTCTGTTCAAGGATTTTGCTGAACATCTGTCAGGGTTTTTTTTTTTATCAGGACACGGAAAAATCCAAGGACACACAGGTGTTCGCCCAGAGCTAACTTGACCTGAAACGTGAACACAGCAGATCCACACAAAAGAAGAATCACATGCAGAAAAGGTGTCTGAACATAACTTTGATATTAGATTTGTAATGTCCAAGTGGAAATACTTGTTTATCGTAACATTTGCGTGGTATAAAGTCAAAACTTTTTAAACAGCCAGGGGACTCTGTCTCTATCCTTTCCCTCAGTTACACTGTAATCCCAATGCTGCCAACTAGAACCAAAGTCCAGTTTTCTGTGAAGATTTTCCAAACTGTTGCGCAAGAGAAACAATCCCTCTATCTACACACACACACAAACAGCTAAATGAGTGCAATAGGTTTAGGTGGAGACTTCTTTACCACAATATTCTAGGCGGTTACGTCTATGTTGTGAATGTTTGTGAAGTTTGACCTCCCCCTTAAAAGACCCTATCTACTTGGCATGGTGTATACAATGACTTCACCTCACTAAGATTTATGTCAGCCCTAAAAAAAAAAGGTGGGGAAGTTATTTATTACAGGTGAATAAACTCAGTTGAGGCGGGTAAAACTACTATGAGAATATGTATTTACTATGCTGTACACTACAACAACCTCCAAGATTCACATCAGCCCTCAATAACATGGTAAACAAGGTGGAGGTGGGTTTATCCTCCACTGCTACCGACCCACCTGTAGGCCAGGGACATGCACTCAAACAACCGGGTCAGGGTCGGGTCGATGCTCAGGCTCCCAGCGCTGAACGGGCCGTATCTGTACGTCTGGCACCACGTCCGGTTCACCGTGTCAAAGTCGTATCCCGGCGCCGCTCCGCTTTTCCTCCTGCGCGGCGCGGAGTCGCTGTGGGGCGACGACACCATGAAGTGTCCGCTGTGGATGACCTGCGTGCGGAGCAGGGAGCGCGCGGACGCCCCGCTGCCGGCCACCGGGTTCGCGGGTTCCTCCTCCGGGGTCGAGTCGGAGTCCGAGGACTCCGGGAGCTGGCTCTGTCCCGCCGAGCACACTTTCCCTCTGCCTGCCATGTGCCCCGTTGTCACTGCTGACTATCCGCCACACAGTGAACTTTGCCTCTCCCCTGTTTTGTCTTTATTGTTTTTTAAGCTCCAGTCCGGATCAGACCTCGGGGCGACCTGCCGGGAGTCTCAAACCCATGCCGCCAAAATCCACGCAGCCGAAGTGCCGCTTGGCAAGAGCACTGAGGCCCCTCATCTGTCAGCTGAGAGCCAACCAACTACGTACCTGCCTTATCTTCAACACCAGAGCTCTGGCCAGGGATATGAGTGGACTGTTGTGTAAGAGGATATGCGATCATTATGTCAGCTTAAAGTCCTTAAGGGGACCTATTAGAGACGGTGATTATCAATAACTCTAGCGGAAAATCACTATGATCTTCCTATAGGGACTTAGTGTGTGTCCTGTGATATTCCAGTAAGTTCATACTGATCTATCGTCACCATAATTTCTAGTGTCAGTTTTTATATTTGTATGGGCATAGTTCCTGCTAACATGTATTACAGGATTATGCGATCCTACAGTATTTGATCACCAAGTCATACAGGCATTAACTACAGGGTATATACAATATCCTATGTGTTTTATTACTTATTTTTAATTTTATCTGGATTCATTTAAAATCTGCTAGTGAGACTAAACTAGAATAACAGGCTCCCAGCTGTCTAACTATTCCTAACAAAAAACCTTTGTGCTAATAAACTTTTTACAAAGTTGCAGCTGGAAGATGACCGAGCTGTGGAGGTATGTGTAAATCAGAAACACGCTTGCTGAATTGTACAGCGTTTCAATGTTAGTCTGCCCACAAACAATTCTGATTAACTGATGCTAAAATATTAGAAGACATCCAAAGAGCCATTAGTATGAAAGAATTTTATTAGACACTGACTGACTTCACTGAGCAATCAAAGATGAACACCACTCGTGTGTTATTCCTATATGGTCTAGCAGAGTCAATCAATATTTGTGAACACGGACTCAAACCAGTGCATTTATCAAGCTGCTACACATTCAAGACCAATGCAACTTTTCGATTTGACCTCTCAACATCATAATATTAAGGCTAAATTCTCAATTTTCTGGCTTCACGAGAGTTCAAGCATTGACTGGACTGTCCTACAGCATCGCAATACAGGAACTCTTTAACTGGGTCCCTGTAGAGAATGGTTTCAGACCATGCTGTCATGAACTGAATTATATATGGCCTTCATATATTAACCTAATTTAAGTTACAGAAAAATACAGACATTTCAACAAAGAGAATACATTTGCAGCCAAGTATTAACATGAGAACTGCTGGCCAATAGGTCTATGATCACAGACGATAAAAAATTGTCTGTGTCCGTCTTTGAAGAGTGCCAAATGTAGGTCATTCAATAAGTGCCTTAACATTTGCTCTTTTACTGCATCATATCTCAAAACGTAGCCAGGATGCGTAATGAAGAAAGGTGAAGTCTAACTTGAATCTCCTCTATACATTAGTTGCATTTGACAAAGCTACTGAGGTCTTCCAGGAACTTGATGTACTCCTGATGCTCCATGGCGGTGCTCAGCTCGGTCAGTTCATCAGCAAAGGTGTTGTCCACCCCCCGGTCAGCCAGGAAGTCCATTAGGTGGTCATACAGGGCCTGAAACACAACACCCCAACAAACCCGCCGTTAGCAAAGGTGACTGACTTTCAACACACAGTTATTCTCTGCTTTAAAGCCCTCTCCGGACGGCATTAGGGGAGGTTCAATGATGGGTCATTTCTACCTCAGGACCACAGGATTTTATCAATCACTTTCTTCAGGCTACCACAGTAAAAAGTCTAGCTGAAATTTCATACTGTAAACCTTTGTCAGGTTTCTACCGTCCTCTTCCCGCAACAACTCAACCCTCTCGCTTTCATAGACTACCTTTGTCCACCATCCATTTCAGAGCGGGACTTCTCCTTGAGCTAGACTTTAGTTTTCTGGTTAAAAAAAAGGTCTATTTCTGTAGCGATCCTTTCAGTAATGTTGTCAGACACACGAATAACAATCTGAGCCGGTCAGTGGCAAAATCAAGCACTTTTAGTGGACGTACTTTGACCGCACGCACTTGCCCCAAAGGATTATGTTGCAGCCATTGAGCCCGTTTCGCGACTGCCGACTGAGCCGATCTACCGGAGCAACTCCGAAACTTCTTGGACCTATTTTGCAGTATAATAGGCGATTTTGTGGATATAGAGGCCAGGTGTAAAAATCACGGAATGCTCCTTTAACTCTGACATCCTGTGGTAATTTGTATCCTGTCAGGATCGACGTCTGACATTTCATGCAATTTCCACATTGCGCACCTGCCAATTCACTACCAAGAACCTTTTGTTTTCATCATTTATCAACATTTTTTACTCAGTTGACACTTCTTCAATACATTATTTAGACTGTACAGAACAAGTACTAAAAAACGAAATACTAAAAAAACAACTTATAGGGTTGTAGGTGTACAGCAGGTCTTTCTGCTTGAAGTCTTACCCAGTCCAGAGAGTCTGTGTTGAGTGTGTAGCTGGTCTCCTTCCACTCTGAATCACCCTCAGGCTGGAAACTGACCTCGCGAATGGCAAAGACGTCGCTTTCCTCCTCTCCTTCACCATGGCTTATCTAGAAAACCCAAATCGAGCATTTCTGGTTTGTCCATTTCACTGGCGTGTTCGTTTCTGAACAAATCAGTGTGGTCAGCGCTTACCTCATCTTCAGGATAATGGCAGTCGAACACCAAGGAATGTTTTGCAGCCTGTTTCGTTACTTCAACGACAAAATTGGGTGTCGACACAATCTCTGGCTGTAGAGAGACAAAACATCACAAATCTGATTCAACAAATGATTAAAACAATACACGTACAAACTCAAATGCAGAACATCATTGCTACTTTCAACTATCAACAGCTTTCACTATTTCATTTTCTGTTGCTTTTAAACACTTTCCTGTTCACTGAATAGAACAGAAAGTTTTAGAGCCATTTCCAAAACTCGTAAACTTCCAAATTCCCCTCACTTCCATTAGGCTACATTTTGGTAACCGATTGTAACTGAGGAACACATTTTCAACAAAACTGTCTGTGGATCTCTGCAGTAAACAAGTCAAGTGTAGGACGTTTAAAAAAAAAAAAGGTGATTTGAAGCATATTTCACATTTATAGAACAGTTTCACTTTTTAAAATGTGTCTTGAACATTTGTGTGGATTGCAACTGTTTCCAGCCGGTTGCTCTAAATGACCATGTAACACTTTAGAGCGTCAAGTGTTTAGATTGTTGTACAGCTCACCAAAAACTCTTGTAGGCCTTTATAGTAGAGATTAAGACTTTTAGATAACATAACGAGTGAACAGGGTTTGACAATGACCCATCTGCTCCCCCGTTTACATTTGTGTTACACCATCAAGTGACTGACAGGTGCACTGTGGCTCACCTCGTCTTCTGCTGGCTTCTGCTGTCCTTGATCAGCCTCCTCCTCGAAGCTCGGAGGAATGCTGTTATTGATGTTGAACGTGACAGTGACTCTGTGAAAAAAAAAGATTGGTATCAAACATTTATTCAGTGTCATGAAGTCTATTAGAAGCATTTAAGTCGAGCCTCACCTGACTGCTGTGTCCTTACTTTTCTCCAGAAACGCTCCTGGTGAGTTTGGCCTCTGTGCCACTCATCTCCAGTTCCCATCCTCCAGACATCTTAGGAAGTGTTTTGCTCTTCTGGATCTTCTTCTCCTCTTTGATTTCATCGTGAAGGAAGTCACCAAATGCTTTGTCACCTGTTTAGGAGATGAAACTGGTTAGCGGCTATGTGAAGAATCTTCCAAGAATTCAGTCATCATCCTGCAGCGATTCCAATTTAAGTTTCATTAAGGTCATTACCGCCGCCTTTAGCCATTGGCTTCTACTTGCTGCCCATAGAAAGCTTTGAACCTCTCCCCCATGTGACCACCTGTCTCTCAGCAGAACAGCATTTCAAGCGTACATTCGCAGGTGTCTTTGCTGCTCTCCCGCTTCATGAAGGTGTCGCTGTCTGTTCCCATCTGCCACTATACCCCTTTGACTTTGACGGTTAGTTCCACAACTTTTCTTTGTGGTGATGATGTCTGTGAATGGACTTGCCAGTGTTTCATCATTAGATATTAGTTCGCTATTATCTAAATCCCTTGCCATCACATCCACACAATGTAGAGCCTTTTATTAACCTCCTTTAACCGTTTTAAAGACGTCTTAAGAAGGGAGTCCTAACTCAGTTGGGTTGCAAGATATTCACAAAACATGATGCAATCTTTTGCTGAACTGTGCAATGTGGGCACAGGCTGTACTCCACTAAATTCATTTTTTTTGCAATGACAAAAAAACGTATGGAACATCGAGTTGGCAAAAAATATGATATGCTGACGTTTAGGATTAACTTAAGTTTGGTTAAAGATTTTATCCTACACATAATTAGATGTGTTGGCCAGGGGTTTAGCGCAGCATCAGGGTGAGTTGTGTGGAAGGCCGTTTTTAACATCTCTCCCTCGAATACATGGAGGCTCTTGCAATTGCTGTAGTTAATTTTGTTTTCTCTCTTTATCCCCTTTATTGTGCAGCCCTGTGACCCGCTTCCATTGTGAGAGTGGAATTTTAAAAGAGCAGACCTTGAATCAGTTTCACCTTGAATGGCAGAACTTGAACAAAGCTGTGAGTCATAGGTGAAACACCACCTCTGCTCACCAGACAAATTGAAAGAAATGAGTACTTTTCAGTGCCCTGTCTCTCAAGCTCTGCTCCATCCTCCATTAGCACAAAACTCTGACATGCCCACCCTGCTTAGATTCTGGACATATTTGTATTATATAACATAAGAATATGTATATAGTGATATTCTTGTAATATTAGGCACAAAATAACTGTGCAATAAAGGAACTGTGGTTTCCAGAATCACAAAATAAAAGCATATACTAAGATAATGACCAGTTGCTATAGTGGATTCAAGGCATAAACCAATTCAGAGTCTGACATTTTGAGAAATGATGGCCACTGCATGTATATATGCTATGTCTATTACAATCTCTGATCCATGGCAGTGCTTCTTGTCTCCACCACACTTACACCTGATAAAACATGATTTCAGTTTGTAAATTGCTAGGCTCCGGCATACATCTAATACACCAATCAGCACTTATTTAAACACTGGTCGCTAACGTTACCACCCACAGTGTCAACCAATTCCAGGTCGTCGTTTTATTGAAATGAACTGCTGCTTGATCGATCACATGTATGCTGATTGGAGACTAGCTCCCAACGATTGTTACAAGGTCTTATGTTATTCTACAAGTCACGTGCCTCTGCCGATGAGCAAAACGACATTAAATTGCCAGATTATTGAAGGTCATTTGACCTGACTTGCCATCCGAACAAGTTACAAATCGAGGCTAGCTAACAACATGTAACAACGCAGGATACCCAGTTAGCTAGCTTCACTTACTACAGCATGTCTATTGAACGTTACCTTCTGTGTGCAGCCCCCCACAGCTACATGACACCGACGGACTCAATACTTTTGAACTGAACAGCTTTGGCCTATATCCCGAAGAGGCTCCGTTATTATTCATCATCCAGAGAGACCGGGTGAAGGGCCGAGTTGTTGCCGAGCTTTGGGAGCATAGCGTCGGTCTGGTGAGTGGCAGAGCTCGGGCTGAGGACGTCGTGACTGTAGAGAGGCGAACAGCGGCTCCCACCGCACGCGCAACTGACTTAAGCATTATAAAGATATTAAGACGTGTAACTATAACATCAACTGGTATAACACCACCAGGCGACCGGCTAGTTCTCTGTCACTGGAGCTGCTTGCTGGAGGATTACAGAAAACACGTGTGTAAGGACACATTGACCTCTCCTGACTATGACCCTTGAACCGGAAATGGTATTTGGCGAAGCTAGTTATATTATAAAATGATCTGTGACTTCAAAATATCGCCACAAAATGTGTATTTTTTTTTTTATTGTCTCTAAAATACAAGTCATTTATTATTCTAAAATATATGAGTGTACTACACGACATAGTCATAGCCAAGAGTAGAGCGCCCCGTGTGGCCGAATTCAGTAACTCGAACACAGTTGCAGGCCGACGGGATTTGTAATCCCTGTGTCATGACTGGAAGGAGTAACATTGAAACGTGCAGAAGTGGTCTCGTCAGTTTGGTACTCTGCTTTTTGCAGTTTTCATATTGACTTTTGAAAGACTTTTTTGTGTGTTGTAATACTTTGTAGAGTGAGTGACTTCAAAACTTGGTGCTTCTCTCATTTGTTTGGTGTGCAAAGTAATAAAATAAGAAAATTAATCCATCATCTCTGTTATAGATGGCTGACATTCAGTGAAGGGCTGCTAGGTATTGCTTGCCTCACAGGCATGCCCAGATTATCCCAATGCAAACAGGTTGTGTGATCATTGCTTCAAACATATAGATAGTGCATCGGCCAAAGGATACTAAAATCACTCGAGGTATAATTATTGAAGATGGCCAAAATAGTATCCAAATTCGTATGACAGGGAAAATGAACAGATTATGAATTTATCTAGTCGTGAACTTGGGGCTTTTGGGGTCCTTGGTGGTCCAGGGCCCCAGGTCATGTGTCTTGCATGCCTGGTTGGTAATCCAGACATGCTCACAGGCTGCTAAATGATGATGCCTGTTTTGAAACCTGAAAACGTCATGGTTCCTTATTTAAAGACAAGACATTTGTCTTTGAAGCATCATACATAGACCGATCTCTTCTCATTATATCCTAGCTATGTGCAACTTGAAGGCAAGGAGTAGTGTGCTGTTGGATATAAGGTCAGTGCTGAAATGCACAGGTATTAACTGATTTAAAATATTAAGGTTTATTCTTCCAATAAAGGTCTGATATCGTTATCTGTCTGAATGACAGAATTTGCACAACAGGAGACAATGACAGAAACACCAAACTCAAAAAGGAAGTGATGTTCTCATTGAAGAACTACAACTGTATTTCATCAAAGACTGTATATAACACCAATGACACATGCCAACAGTAGAATTCATGATCTACTAAAAGAATGAAACTATCTGTTTTTACAGGTGTGAACTTCATGGTTGATTATTCAACAACTTCATACTATAAAGTTCTTAAGGCATTCAGTGTGTTGGGATGTTACTGCTGAAATAACATTGAATTACTAGATAGTTGACCACACTTTATGCATTTCTAATTCAAATAATAAAACTTATTTTCATCGCCACCCTCCCAGTTCCATTTGGCCTCCTCTCATTCTGTCCCTGTGGAATAAATCAATATAATGAATGAATAACTCAGGTATTGATCATGATTAACTCTGCCAAGGTTGTTTTCACCTCTTAGTTTGTCTGTCCGCTATCCAAATCGAGGGTATGTTTACATGGTCAAAAATCTATTTAACTTAAAGTTTAGATGTTTTTTGGGTGTAAAAGCAAGTGTGAGAAATGTTCCGTGTCTAGTTCAGTGGTAAAAGATATATAATGTAACTTAAAAAGAGTTACTCAATTTAACTGGGGGGGGGGGGGGCTGGGGCCTATCCCAGCATGCATTGGGTGGAAGGCAAACACCCTGGACAGGTTGCCAGTCCCATCACACACATTGACAGACACAATCTCATTCACACATATGAGCAATTTAAGAGTATCCACTGTGGGAGGAAATCAGAGCCCCCCAAAGGAAACCCAGACGAACACGGGGGGGAACATGCAAACTCCCCATAAAAGACCAGGGCCGGGAATTGAGACCTATTTGCTACTAAAAAATATGAAATAAATACATTTGCTATTGCTATAGAGAGGGTATATCGAACAGTTATGTCTACACTTGACCCTATGTCATGCCTTTGCATCATCCTTTCAAAGTCTGATGCAGTGCAGCAACATGTATCTATGATACCTGTGGTCTCAAAACCTTTGAAACTTCCCATGCATCTCTTGATCCTTGCCTCAATGTTCCCACATAGACTGAGACTGCGCTCAATTTTCATTAGAAATAATAGTGGATGTGTAAGACGGTAACAAATCCTCATATTTATCATAATAAATCATAATACTCATAATAAACTTATCAAAGACGTGCATTTCATTTTATAAACCTAATAATAGTGCATGCAGAACAATCAGGTCAAAGGTCAGATTTTGAAAATAGTTACCAGAAATGAATGTTTTCTAACTTATCCAGGTGCCCATTGTACAATCCTGAGTCCAGTGTAAAGAAGACGAGAGGAAGATCCACTCTCCTCTGATTTACATTGTATAATGTATGAAGGACCTGAGAGATCAGATCTACAGCTACTATCTCCATGCATTGCGTACATGAGTTGTGAGCATGTGTGGAGGCTGAACGAGGATCTGTGCAACATTTAACAGGGAAGAAGCAAACAGGATTGAACATGTTATTTAATAGCGTCCCTGGTAGAGTTGGATGCTTCTGCTCCTGACATGCATTCGTTTGGGGAATTGGTGATACAATGAGAGATGTGGAAAAAGGTCATATACAAGCAAACGTGACTGGTGTGGCAGTTTAGACTAAATATCAACGTGAGATACAAACGCAGCCCATATGCATCCGTTTATTTTCAGTTTATGATCTGTGACATGTCAGGTAAGACCTTACCATTACTCAAAATAAAGCTGAAACAAAGAGCTGCCCGTTACACTTCTGAATCAAACGTGTGTGTTGTGTGAGTGATAATGCCTTTATAATGTCAGTAGAATATTAGTGAAATTCACATGTTGTGCACGTGACAGTATGCACTCAGGTGACTTTCAGCAGATGACGGCCATCCCTACTGTAGACTATACTAACTTGAAGAATAGTGGCATGCTCCCGTGATGTCGGCTATGCTGTTAAAAAAAACATGCAACTCTTTAAAGAACTCAAGCATGAACGACCTAAAACAGAATCTACTTTTCAGATGGTGAAACAACGTTTTTAAAATACAGTCCAGAGGAGTTGGAAGTGGCGAGGTCTCCGCGTGCAGACTTCTGCTGCAACGGCGTGCCAGTTGCTTGTCAATTGGGAGGTAGAGAAATCCAGACAAATCTAACACACGTCCAATGTTCTGGTTTGCTTCCATTATTCCAGTCGTATTGTCACTGGGGCGAAGGTGAGGAAAGGGGTCTTCGGGGGAGATTTGGTTCAACGGCCAGTCCCGTTTCTCCGTCGGTTAGCTCTTGGCGGGGTGGAGCTTGCGGCAGAAGTACTCCGGCGCTGCGTCCACCAGCCAGTCGGCGTCCACCAAACAGAGGTCTCTCATGTAGCAGCGGGAGGTGTGCAGCAACTCGTTGAAGACCACGTACGCCGGCTTGGCCTGAAAAAGCACGGAGGAGGGGTGTATGGCCACGGGCTGGTGGGTGTCCAGGGCCAGGTAGCTGCCGTCGAGTTGCAGCTCCGCGGCGTTGACGAACATCCCGTGGGCCAGGCAGCGGCGGACGTTTCCCGTTTCCGCCCCGCACGACTCCATCTTTAAATTCAGCTGGTAAATCAACACACGGGACATGGACGTGTCAGCTCAAAACGGTGGTCTACCGGTCAATGTGCTGTTTGGCTATCAAGTTCAAGAGGGCTACGGTCTCAGTAAAATCAAGACCTAGCTACTATTACACAATTATTTCTGCCGTTTCTGGATGTCCATTCAAAATGATTAGTTATCATGACATCACACAACTAAATAATGTCATTGTTGTGACTGTGTGTTTTTTTACTTTTTCTTTTTCAGGTAATTTACCTTTGTTGCAGCAAACGTATGAAAACAACAATGTTTGCAGGATGTGTGACACGAAAGCACATTCCAAAAGCCGTAATTCACCATTTATTTTCAAATATCACAGTCAGTTGCATGCATGCAGACAGAATATCCATTCAGACAGTAGTTGTACCTTGAGGCAGATTTCTCTGAGCTGGGCTTGGACGTCCCTCACGAGGCTCATGTTCCTGCTGTTGACAAAGTTCTCTCGACACCACTCCTGTAATGGGACGCAGGATCGCGTGCTCAGTCTTCACCATCTTTGCAACAGAATTTGCCGCCCGGGCATATATTGTATGGATTTTACACCGGTAGCGATCCAGCGGCACTCACCTTATTGCCGCTGACTTTCTTGAAGGCTCTGTAGATGTTGAGGAGCGTCATGTGGTCTCCTTCGCTGGAGGTGAACTTCTTGCGCGCCGCGAGCACCTCCTCCCGGCGGGCCGGGGGGTTGTACAGCACGGTGTCCACCGACAGCAGAGACACGATGCTCAAAATCTCCTCAGAACAAGAGAAGTCCGGGGACAACAGGATGGTCTGAGAGACAAGAGGGGATAGGTCAGAGACGGGATGGGTATTGGACAGTACCCGCCAACTATCAATTCTCTAGACAAAGATATCTATAAACCCTTTTTCCATTTTCAATTTTCAGTTACACAGATGTGCTATGAAATGGGAATTGCACCCATTATTCTGAAGAAAAAAAAACCTTAAGATAACATGCTTAGAAATTTGTGTGAGTAAGTTGATCTTCCGATAAGAAAGATTTTATGCAGGTAATAGATACCAGATTATCTCACCCACAACAAAGGATAGCCTTGATACATTTATGAGAAGAATAGTTTATAACCCCAATATACGAGGATCAGAGTGCAGCAGCTATTTGCAGACGGTTATGCATTTCCCAGCACGTCGTACCTTGGCATATCTAGGCTCCAGAGGGAAGCTGGCCATCTTCTTTCCCAGGGCGGTTAGGGAGACCAGCCCCTCCTTCCTCTCCACAGCTCCCAGCAGCTCTAAATGCTCCACAGCAGAACGAATGGCCTCTGGGATAAACCACCGCGGGTTACTACACTTCTGGATTTACCGTTAAAAAAATACAAAAAATAGGTTTGTTGTGATTGATGATGGACAACAACTTACCAGGGGAAGGCTTGGACATGAAATCAAAATTCATCACATCTGGAATCCCCAGAGCCATGAGCTGCAGCATCACACTGGCTAAGTTACACCTGCAACACACACACACACACACACACACACACACACACATGGGGAAGAGAGAACAGAAGAGCAGGACATTCAATCACAGTGACCTAAATAAATCAACCTGTGAGAAAGAATCAGATTCCTGCAGATCAGCAGAAACTCCATAAGGGGAAGAAAAAGAAAAAAAAAGAAACTGCAGCTCTACCTCTGGATCTCAGGCACGGTCATGGGGATGAGGTTGTCAAACTCATCTTCGGTGTAGAGACGGTAGCAGGAGCCCGAGTCCTCTCTGCCGGCCCTGCCAGATCGCTGCCACGCCTGGGCTTTGGAAACCCGCTGCACTGCCAGCACCTCCAGACCGCTATCTGGACTCAAACAGAGCATAGACCAAAATGACTGAATCAACAGAAACACAACAATGTGCGTCTTTTAAATCAATGCATTTTTACACCATTACATCATTACTATTGTATCTAATGACAATATATTCAAAATCCAAAAAATATATAAATATAAATCTATAAAATATAAATGTTCTGCCAAAAGAAAATGCTTAGTTCATGGTTAGGAGTACAATTTAAGTTAAGTGAAATGCCTCTCGAGTACAATACCAATATGGGCATATACACGTGTGCATGAAGAATCAATCATCTCACCAGGATTGAAGCGCTTGGCCTTCACCATCCCCGTGTCTATGACGAACTTGATCCCAGAGATTGTAACCGATGTCTCGGCGATGTTGGTCGAGAGGATAACCTTCCTACAGCCCTGGTCAGCGGGGGAAGAGGACAAACGAGTACATACAGAGAGCTTGGCTTTTAACTCAGTATGAGAGTTGCATTTTCCTTTTTTTGTTTGTTTGGTCTTGTTGCTTTTATCATTCTGTCTCTTAAACTGGTCCTTGTGTTTTATTGTGTTTTTAAGTTTGATTGATTGTACAGCACTTTGGTCAACTGTGTTGTTTTAAATGTGCTTTATAAATAAAGTTGGATTGGATTGGATCTTGCAACACAAATAGAATTATATAGAATAATAAAGGCCAATAATATGTGCAGCCCGGCCGGCAATTTTTTCATTTCGAGAGAGTTGAGCACAAGATGTCAGTATGGAGATGGAAACAAAGGCATTGAGCTGGAAAAGGAAATGGAGACGCTTTTCCACATGCAACAACCAATCGTGATATTTTTAGACCAATTGCAGATGGTTGTGCCCCCGGGGGGGCCGGTGTGTGAAGAATTCAACCGGCTTGGCCAGCAAGCCTGTGCGCAATGCGGCGCCTGAAGCCAATGCATTTGTTTTTGCAGCAAACATTCCCCTATTGTCTGTACGAACCTGCCAAAATGTGTTTCCACAGCGAGTGTACAATTGGCTTTACCTTGGGAGCAGGCTGGAAGACCCTGAGCTGCTGTGCCGGGGGCAGCGAGGCATACAAGGGGATGACCACCATGGGGCCGCAGCCGTCGGGCAGGTGCTTGCCGATGTCCCGGCACGTCCTGGCCAAGGCCTCGATCTCCTCCTGCCCCGTCATGAAGACTAAGATATCGTGGGATGGAGGCGCTTCCTGCACACAGACAACAAGACCACGTTCTGTTACACTGTCAAGGGGAAACATCACACATGTTCGACAAACGGATGTGAAGTACACACTATGATGCATCCAGGAAGGCTTTTCCCCATAGGCTGGTCTTCTACATGTTGTCTACATGTTACATTGGATTGACATCAAGGCAACAGATTATAGAGGACTTTGATGTTGAAGCAGTATTTGTCTGTTTCAAACCCTTATCTGTTTTCAGCTTTGTGTAGCATTTGTACTGCAATACAGAGATCGACTACAATGATGTGTAGCGCAACGATGCTGCAACAAAGACGCCATTGATCCACTTCAACATGAGATGTTCCTCCGATGGCCAGGGTGACGCCTACCTGGTGGATCTGGAAGACGGAGACCAGAGCAGCCTGGAGATAGTCTGACTGGGGCTGCTTGGTGTAGTAGATCTGAATGGGGTGCTGCCTGCCTTCCAGGTACAGCACAGGAGACTTGTTAAAGTACTCAGAGAACAAGTCCACGTCCATGGTTGCTGACATCACTATGACCTGGGGAGGTTATAGAGATTTGAGTGTATATAAGATGAAATCTCGAGGCTTAGCTCAGAGTTTTTGCTCTAATCTAATTTAAGATAGGACAATCTCCAATACCCTCCTACCTTGAGAGGAAACTTGTTAAGTTCTCTGCGCCTGCGTTGAGCGGTCTTCACCACGCCGAACAGCACATCGGTGTGCACGGTGCGCTCGTGGGCTTCATCCAGGACCACCACGGTGTAGCGCAGCAGTAACGGGTCTCCAATGGCCTCGCGCAGGAGCATGCCGTCCGTCATGAACTTCAGCTTTGTCTCCGAAGAGGTGACATCCTCGAAACGCACTGTGTAGCCGACCTGAAGAGAAGTTGATTTACTATATGTTGACATACTGATAAGATCTCAAGGTAAAGATGAGTTCCTAATAGTGGTGCACGATCATAACGTCCAGCATGCCATGGCGCAATTGTCTCAGTCTGGAGCTACAAATACCAGCTTGCCGAGCTGAGTCCTCTTCTCCTCTGCCACCCTTCCTGCCAGTGAAATTGCAGCCACTCGACGGGGCTGGGTGATGGCGATGATGCCCTGTCTCCCAATGCCAGCTTCATACAGATACTGGGGGATCTGAGTGGTCTTTCCAGAGCCAGTCTCTCCTGACATAAAGCACAAAGATTTTTTTTTTAAAAAAAGGTCAAATAGGTCAAAAATTCAGATGCAAGAAATGTGTGGAAATGTGCAGAGTCGAAATTAAGTTTTACTGGTTTAGCAATAAACGTTTCAAAGATATGTGTCATTGTTTTTTTTCTGTCAGTTGGTTTCTATGTTGCTTGTTTCAAGTTTATTCAGAAGGTGTACTGAAATTGTAAATGGCAGATTTCCGTGATCAGGAGTAGAAATATGATGCGCACTCCAAGTGAAGTGCTACTAAAAAAAAAATCTACTCTTGTACATTAATTGCAGTTGCAGTAAGGTTAGTCGTGATGGCAGAGTTGGTGATAGTGGCTAAAGTTGGAGCAACATTAGCTGGTTAGCACCGTGGTAGACGTTACCTATCAGGACAGCATTGTGAAGCTGTCTAAGCTGGTTCAGTAGTTGAGGTTTCGCCTGGTAAATTGGAAGGTGCTTCCTCTGGATGTCTAACGGAGTGGATGCATTTCCCTTTCTCGGCAGCAGCATTCCAGGTTTATTCTTATCGAGACGGAAAAAAGCAGACCCCGGCTTGAATCTTTTAGCCGGAGGAGGGTCGGGGTCGTGGGGCATGGTCTAGAAAAAACAACAACTTGATGCCGAAACCTGTAGGGCTTCTTCTTAAGACTTGTCAGTGACAAAAAGAAACAAAAAACTTTTTCACGCTCTCTAACAGACAAGCAAGCTCCACTGCGGTTGTTTACCTCTGCAAAATTCTTCCCACGTGGTAAATTTCGGCGCAGGTGCTTGGCGTCATTGGGTCTGCGACACTGACTGGCAACAGTGCCCTGAATGTTGACTTGTAGGTAGTAAGGGTTGGAGACAAAAACGGAAAGTGACAACTAGCGCCCCTGCTGGTTGTGTTCATGCCTGCGAATACAAGCTATTCATTTTTTGACAAATACATATAAATTATAAATATAAATTCCCATTAACAATGAACTGCTTGAACATTATCAGAAAAGACATTTTCGATTACATAAGGTTAGAAATGCCTACACTCAATAAAGACAATTACAAAAGAACATTGGTAAACACAATTTTGTCCCCAGCAGCCCACATGTATATACAATCAATGAAGAAAGATTGATTTTATATTAAAATGGATTTCCTGTCATATTTGATTCAATGTAATCTGTAATATAATTCTTTATCAATTTGACTATGGAGAAGTAAAGCCTTTCTCACTGTTCTTTGCAAGCAACCCCCGCAGGGCGACATGATTACACTCCTCACCATAGGCATGTAGAGTTCATCAGTTCATTCGTCTGTCTGTCTGTCTGTCTGTCTGTCTGTCAGTTTACATTTTATTTCTGATTTTTCTAAGCCTTCTGATTCTGAATTGGTTACTACTGGACATGCTATTAGACTAATCTGCTTTTGAAGCAGTTTCTGCATAATGTTTAATGTTCATTTTAATACACCCATGCAAAGATGGCCCTACATTTTTGTTTGGGGATAAAAGGTTGATCGGAATTATTGTGATCTTGGCAATTATTTTTATCTTGATATGTAATGTGTAACTGTTCAAATGCAAAACAATGTTGGGGTTTTGAATAAAATGTAGATGTTGGAACATTACCTGCATCAGTGAAAAGCCTCAGACTCTGTCAATCTTCCTTCAGATTAGAATAGATAGATTAGGTTTGATAGAGATGAGTAAAGGGCAACTTGCCTATCCAATGCTACACTGCTAAGTCAACCTGGGAGTAATACAAGCTAATCATTCTCTCCAACCTTTCTGCTTTCAGTGTGGTCATCTCATACACAATGGCCAATGGCCACACAGCCACCAGCGTGAACTGTAGACTCTGCAACTTTAGCTGGTAACATCCTCCTGACCTGCTTATGCACTGTTAACATCTTATCACATCCGGCACTGACTCCCGAATCTGATCTTGTCTTTAAGGTTCACATTAAACCATCTTTTCACTTACTTGCATCAGTGAAAAATCTTATTACAAAATGAAAATGCAATAATGATACTACTTGTAGGATTTTCATTTCAACATATCATTGCCAAATATATTTGAATCACATTGTATAATTATTGTGGAAAATAATCCATTGGTGCAACAACCAGCACCATGTATCTACTGATTTGTAGTGTATTCCTGTACAAGCACCCTGGGAACTGGCAACTGACGCAGACAATACACAGAGAAGAGCCTTGGGGACATTTCTAGTTCTGTTTGTAGGTCAGAAGGTCGTTGTTGGGAATGTAAAGGGCCACCATTATGTAAACTCATCAATGAGCTACTGTTTAAGAATTTTCTTCAATGACTTGATCAACTTGAACAAATTTCAGTTTTCCAGTTTTCACACATTCATCTGTTTTTTGTTTTTTTTAACAGAACCAGAAGTATAAAATAAACATGTACCACAGAACGTCTTGAGATCCTTATTGAGAAACGTATGTGTCATAGATAGATTAAATTCAAATACAGAATGGACGCTCGTTTAGGTTTGTGTGGTAAGGTGTGTTTTTTGAGTACAAACAGTTTCATCTTTGTTCGCACAACGGTTTATTTACAGCAGCCCAACTGTGGTTAATGTGTCCGCCCCCTAGAGATTAACCATAGATAACTTGTATTTTTAAGTTCCTGTTATGAACTTCTTTCATCATTCCCCTGACATCAAACTTCTCCAAATTCTCAGTCATTTAGACACACGGCAACCATGTACGTTTACAATTGTATTCATTGTTATTGAGTTCTCATACATGGATCTATAAATGGGGCAGTAACTTTGTAAGGATTAATATGTACATATAGTGGGGCATGTATCTATATAACAATATATAAAAATGAATATACTGTATGTTTTCTAGACATGTGATTGTTCCAGTCCCATTTTGCACTTGGGTGGCATGTTTTGCTCTAAAGACTGACTTGGAAGAAGAACCAGTTACAGCCGTGTTGACAGGAAGGAACACTCCAATCTGATTTTATCTTTAAATTTCACATTATACCATCTCACTAAGATTTTGACACCCTTCTCTGATATCATTGGGATTTGCTCTACATAAATGTTAAATTAAAAGAAATCATTTGTCTGTCAGTTTCCTGTTACATTTACAATTACATTACATTACAGGCATTTAGCAGACACTTTTATCCAAAGCAACTTACAATAAGTGTATTCAACATGGTAAGCAAGAGAACCACTAGTCACCAGAAATCATAAGTGCATTTCCTTCCTAAACAAGCATCTAAGAGCAGAACATAAAAGTGCAATAAGTTAGCTACCTACTTTTTCTTTTAAGAAAATCAGACAAATAAGTGAAGACAAATAAGCAAGTGCTAAGAGTTTACCACCGTTACAAATAACGTTTTATCTTGATTTTCATGCCCTACTTTCATTCCAGCCTATAGCCTGTGTTGGTGTTTTATCCATTGGCATGCAACCATTTTACACTTTTGCTATTTGTGCTGCTGTGGTTATTGGTGTGATATTATCTATGAAAGTGTTTTGATGGGCAGGAGGCCCAAATCCCTCCTTTTTAGTCTTTTTAGTCAACCTATACTGAATGTTAAAGGTCAGATGACGCACCTTGACATCTTACCAACGTCCTTACCATTCTGTGGTAAACTCCAGTTATAAATCATATTTGTACGTCTTCAGAAACACACTTTTAATCAGATTTAGATTTGGATCAAGAAAGTGAATGGAGAAGCAAGGAACCCAATGGAGTTCATCTCATTTCGCCTGAGGGGGGAAACCTTTATTGAAGCAAAAGAAGTGGCTGTTCAGTGGAATGAGGAAAAACAGGCGACTGTTTCACTGTGTGCCCCCTCACAATAATAATAATAATAATGATAAAACATAAGCAGGCTTAATGTCTGCATTGGGTGACAGGGGGGGAGGAAAATAAACTGAACTGTGGCAAATGTATATTTGTGTCAAGCTTATGTGCTCGCTATCTCTTTCTAGCATACAGGAAGAGAGTGTCAGGGGAAGGGATAATATTTGATTGCACGGAGAGAGGAGGAGGAGGTTCATTACTGGTGAGAGACAAAGTCACCGTTTCATTCAAGACTGAATTCCAAAAGTTGACTATATAAGAGAGAGAGAGAGAGAGAGTCGGATAGAGAGAGAGAGAGAGAGAGACGGGGTGGAAGAGAGCAGAGAGAGGCAATGACAACGGGACAGTCAGGAGATCCAGTGATATGAGAAATGAGAGGATGTATGAGAGGGAAGATTGACAGAAAAGAGGACGCTGTGTGTGCAAATGTGTGTGTAAGAGAGAGAGAGAGAGAGAGAGAGAGAGAGAGAGAGAGAGAGAGAGAGAGAGAATAACATGTGACAGAAAAGGCAGTGTGGGAGGGAGGGAGGGAGGGAGGGAGGAAGGAAGGAAGTCCAACACTTCAGGACTACAAGTGAAGCATATCAGCTGTTACTTATGGGAGGAGGCAGAGGACTTCTTGCTGTTAGTGAGCAACAAAGGCGGAGTAGCAAGCGGGAGAGGCAGAGGTGTCTGGGTGTATGTATAACAGCGGGGTGGAGAGACCCTCCTCTCACTGGGTCAGGCGGCAGACGATGAAGAGCCACATCACCAACGCCCTCTCTGACTTCTTCTTTGAGTATGAGACCCCACGCCAGGTGCTGGTGAGGAACAGGAGGGTGGGAGTGGTATGTCGACTGATCCAGCTGGGGGTCCTAGCTTACATCATCGGGTAAGACCCACTCTGTTATTATTTTTTAATTTGTTTGGGGTGGGGGCTGCAGGGAAACTAGAAAGGGTTGCTTGTTTCAACTTGCCTGGAGTGACACATTGTGATGTAAAATGACCGTAGTGCAGTGAGCAACTTTCTCATTTCAAGCACATTGTTGTCATTCTCTTTTCTTGCTGGCTGAGGTTCAAAGAAATGACATAACATGATGTTTTTACATGACAGAACAGAACATGTGTATGTTATTATATAACATTATATTAATTCAAACGGGAGGTGACCCTGTCAAGTCGACATGGGAAATAGGCTTATCTAGGTTTGAGAACTGGTGTAAAAAAAAGACAGGAGTGATATCTCTTATCACTAGTGTTGAGTAATGCCCAGATGTTCTCAAGTTGAGACAAAACGACTGCATGTTTGTTAACTCACGCAGTTTGACCAAACCCACAAGCTTGCTTTTACTTGTTGGTGTGCCAACATGTTTTCTTGGTACGCCAACAAGTAAAAGCAAGCTTGTGGAAACATAGGAAATGGATTCTTTGGATAGGAGAGCCTCATATTACGCCACAGGATATTGGTTTAATTTCTCTTTAAATTACTCATTGAATGTGTGTGTGTGTGCGCGTGTGACTTTGCCTCATCTGTTGTATCTCTGGCGCGTGCACCTCTGAGCAGCAGAACCTCAGGAGCCATATGTGATGAACAAGTTGAGGCATATGCTAACACTGATAACGATCAACCTCTGCCAAATTCTTTTGCCAAACAGCACCTCGCCTTGGTGATGTTGGAGGTGACCGAAAAAAGACAAACGTACAACGCATCTTCCACCTCGCTCACGGGCAAGCTCATCTAGAAAAGAGTCAGCTGATTTTTAAAGTGATTAGAATTGGCGCTTCTCTGCTGCGGTCCACGTTGCCGTTGGTGTTTCGATCGACTGGTCCGGCGAGGAACCTTTTCTGCCGCGGTGTTTCCAGAACAACAAGCTCTGGCTGAAAAAACGTGACAAGATAAACGTTAAATCAGCATCATCGCCATCCACCCGTCACGCTTGATTTCTCCAGTCTCAGCCCTCAGCTTATAGGAGCCTTCTTTCAGAGGTCTCTCTCTCCTCCCTGTGATTCACGACCACAGCGGTTGTCCAATCCTTCTTTGCCTCCCTCCTTCCTCCTCCCTGTCACCTACCCTCCCCAACCATCAGCCCGCATTAGGCCCCGTCGTGATGGGCATGGAGGGGGATGTGATTACGAAGCTGTCTGGGATTCTCTTCTTCAGGAGGCAGGCAGCAGGCTTTGACATTTCAGATCAGAAATCACACCAGCAGAGTCAAACGCATCTTTAAGTGTCACTTAGTCTTGCCGGGAATTTCAGATTTTGTTTTAAATCTTAGGCTTGCTTTAGGCTTAAAATGTTCATTAGTTCATTAGCACATTTTACTTTTTGTGCAATTTCAATAAACACAACTATTAATATGTTATTCTAGTTTTTGACACACTGCTGTTATATGTTTGTCCTTCCGCTATCCAGGCTGCTGCCAACCTCAATCCTGGCGTATGAAAAATGATGCAGCCATTAGGGTTATTACTCACTCCATAAACAGAAAAACACCCTTGCTAAAAACACCTCGCTAACTACATTTATAGAATATACCTTCCAGTTAGACAGAATAAGAGTACTTTGCATGGATCTCTCACAAAAAAAAATACGTGAATTGAGTGAATGTACATCTCTAAAATAGCATAAAAGGCAAAAAGCAAAACCCAATTTAACATAAAACAGCAGCTTCAGCAAACTCAGTGCCCACTGGTAATTCATTTTCATTATTTTTGTCACTTGTTAAAAATGCCAAACCATCGTCTGAATAAAAAAAAAAAAAAAAGACCGTTGACCGAGTGTTTGTTAATCTAATTGAATTTTTTTTTTTTCCAAAATTAATAGAAATCTCAGTGTGCTGGGCAGATTAGCCTCCAGCACATCAGAGAGTCCTCTCCCCCCTCTCCCCTCCGTCCCCCCCACCCCCGCCTCACTGTTCCCTGTGTGCTGTGCCAGATACAGATCTTACTTGGACCGCTGTGTCGGAGGATCCGTCCCCTTATTTCACACTCGATGGTTTTCTTTATTCCTGTGTTTCCACCACTTCCCCTTGAATGTTAGCTCTACATTTCATAATCTGATTGGCCTGACTGATAAAAGTGACAGTTGTGGCTCTCGGTCCAAAGATATTTTCGTAGCGTTGTCGTTGTTAGGGGCCTTCCTGGACCACAGTGAAAAGAAAATGTGTCACAATACATTTTGTCCTGCCAGGAGGTTATTGCTTTACATATCCTGTATAAATACCAGTGTGTGTGTGTGTGTGTGTGTGTACGAAATGTGTGTCTGTGTGTACGACCTATCAGCATTGCACACCAGCTGTCACCCGTACTTCCTGGCCAGGCGAGAGCCACACAAAGTCAACTGTTTGTGTGTGTCACCTCCCAGGTCTAACCCTGGGAGCTGCAATCCAGGCAGTCAATTTCTCTGCAACCCAGGAAAATGATTGTGCTCACTCCCGCTGCCTCTTGGAAAGTGGATGCCTATAGGTGCAGCTCAGTCGCCTCTGGTTTGCATCTGTTTGCACTGATAAACACGCGAGCTGACATTTCGATCGGACCCGCAGATACCTCGCAAACAGTTTCAGGGGATCTGTGCTATTAGCTGATATCGCTACCTCTCCCTCTACTTTAACCGCTTTCTCTTTCTAGTGGATACATCATATTACACTTTACTGCAGCGCTGTGATGTTACTTTACACATTTTTCTTGTAATTTTTCTTGTGTTTTTTTGTGCGATATGTCAGATTTGTCCTTGTGGTGTTTAAATGACAAGTAGGACCAGATTGTACAATCACTTGCTTGACTCATGGGGTGTGCCCCTGGTGAGATGTGCTGACTGGCATGTGGGATATTGGTACAGAAATGTTGAGATCACCAACAGATGTTGCCCTTGCCTGACGGGCCTAACTTGTGTTAACTTGTGTCCCATACAGGTGGGTGTTCATCTACGAGAAGGGCTACCAGTCCACGGACACAGCCGTCAGCTCCGTCTTCACGAAGATGAAAGGAGTGGGCTACACCAAGGAGGACGGGAAGGAGAGAGTCTGGGATGTGGCCGACTACGTCTTCCCTCCGCAGGTTGGTGACGGGTTGGCTGTGGACCAGACACTTCACACATGTGCTTGAAACACACTGTCAGAGTGAATGATCATCAGGCTACGTCAGTCACTCTTAACTTTGGCTAATCAAGCAATGTCAACAAACTTTACACCCTTAAGGAGCCAGTCAGATTATGACAAAGTTGGAGGTTTATTCACACTTTCCCCCCCCCCCCCCAGTGTGCCATTATAGCAGTGTTGGTATTATCGTGTTGACTGAAGAACATGCAACATCCGTGTTGTCTGATATTTTGTTCCAAATGAAACAAGTCGGGCGTGGTTTAAAACTGTAAGGTATGTGATGCGTGACAATCAACATGCAGGTAACTGTTAGTTCATAACAGTTTCAGTTAGTTAGAGTTGAGCAAACAACCATATTGCAAACATATTGCTTTGTTTGCCTAAAACATAGCCGGGCCTCGTTTATTGTGGCGGAGACATAGAGAAGACACATTGAAGACTGCAGTGTTTGCTTTGCGCTGTGGGTGTGGACCTTTTCAATTTAGAGCCGCTTTGAGTTACATTTGGCATGGCAATCCCTGACAAACAGGATGAAAAGGTCACTTGGGTACAAGGTCTTGCACTTTCATCCAAAGTGCGTCAGGCAAAACTATTTGATCAGTAGGCTATTGACTACTGATTCGATGGGAGCCACAAAAGGTGCATTTGTTATCACAGCTCATCCCACAGATAGTCGTTGGTTGATCAATAAAGTTAATCACTTCAATTGATGTTGATGTTTAGTGTGCTAAGAACATGAAGTGCTCAGGGACTAATTGAGGAATTGAATGTCAGAAATGTCCGATACCGATACCGAGTATTATCCCACAGGACATACTCTATATGTATACGGCCTCTGTGATGAGGAACTGAATGGTCAACATGACTGAAGAAGAATACAGAGTCTATAGTCTTGTTTCCATGGTGACCTCTTCAAAATGTTGAACGTTGAATGGAATGGTGATTGGTAGAAATAACCATGCGTCACTATTCAGGGTGAATACCTTTCAGAGGAGAGCAGAAATTTGAAGGTGGTGATGATTCTGATCCGAGAAAAGATAAACCGATGCTCGGGCTGAAACCGAAATAATGTTTTGACAAAATCAGGCTTACTTTGGAAAATGCAACACATAGCCCAAGGTCACATCACTGAAGAAGTCCCGTAGTAAATATCATTTTAATATCGTGCTCCTTCTTTTAATCTAAAACCTCAGGGAGACTCGTCTTTTGTGGTAATGACAAACTACATCATAACTGAAGGCCAGGAGATGGGAAAATGTCCAGAGGTATGTGAACACTCTTCCTGTTCCTGATTCCTCCCCCCCCCTCTCTCTCTGTTTCTCTTTCTTTCTCTACTACCATAAAAAGGAAATCAAAACAATGCAAAGTGGGTCTCATCGTTCCAAATCTGTTTCCATAATTGGGCGGTTGTCAAATTATAGCATCAATCATTTAAAAAAAAAAAAACCAAAAAAACATTTGTTAGATGATTGTAAAACAAGAAGACTCATCTCATGTATCACACCACTTGAAACACATAACCGAGTTTTTATGTTTTTACAGCTCCCCGGGAAGGCCAACTGCAGCTCGAACGCAGAATGTGACGAGGGATCGTTCAAACGTACGGGACACGGTAAGTCCTGACGCCGTGACAGCGTGCGACCTCAACGCTCCTCGCCGACTAACCGTCAGTTGTCTTCGGCCAAGCTGACTTCCTCTTAGAAAACCAAACCACCCGATTAACCCTTTCACCCTTTTCAGTTCCCTCTGCCACCAGAAGGAAAACTAAACTCGGTTTGCTTTGCCAGAGAGGAAGTCCCTTTATATACTTTCCCATTTGTTTATACATAGCCATCTCGGGTCACATAACAAACAGATAGGACTATGATTGAAAGAGGGAGGCCGAGCATCACGCAAGGTTTTGGGGCGTTCGTATTTGCAAAGAGGGTTGTGGTGCTTTTGCGACTGTAGCTGCAGATCTCTACTTAAATACACTTGCTCTGAGTCATCGCAGTTGGCCACTAAGATAAACATTTTGGCTATTCTCGCATTCCCCTAGCTCTGCGCCAAGGATAAAAAGTGATTCAAATCAACAATCTGAGTCTTAGCAGGCAGGCACACGGCGGCTCCATCCCACGACTTGTTGACTATTGAAGCAAACAGGGGTAAAAACCCTGCCTTAAGCAAGTAGACACGCACATGCATATATGTGCACAGGCACACGATCGTCCCCGACTGTGAACACACACAAATCATAAGTAAACAGAGACAGAAAAAAAACAAATAAAAAATTCAGACGAGAGCTTTTCTAATAGGTCCCAGCATATAACTGCAGTCGGGTTCAAAGAGCTGTTATATAAATTTATAGTCATCCGTCTGTCCCTGGGTTAAATCCTGAGCCTTTCAAGTCCTCCGCACCCAACATCCACTTCAATCAGAGCAGCGGTGGCTGACGCCTCAGCTCTGTCTGTTTCAGAACAGTCATATTCACCTTGAGGTGCCTGCATCCCCGTTGAGGCAACACACTGTCAGTATCCCTGTAGACAACTAAACAGAAGGACACCCCTGCAGCTGCAAAGGCCGGGAGGCTCCGGTTAAAGGTCATAGATCCAGTGGAGTGACCAAACACCCCGTGGATCTGTGAATCTCACACTTCTTCCAACGCACCACGACTGATAACGGCGAAGCTAATCACACGAGGGGGAGTGGGGGGGGGGGTAATCGTACTCAGGGATCAGAGTGAGATAAATGGAACGGCTATTTCAGCATTTTCATTCGCCCGCTGAACGGATTTCCTGCGCGCCTCTGTGGATGCTAATTGAAGATAAGATGAAAAATGTTTAACAAAGCTTTGGCGTGAAAGCCTCCTTCCGCTACGCTCACGTGTTGCAGCAATTCTTGCCTGCAATTGTAAAGATTATCACTATCACTCTGTTTGTACCCACAAGGACACATGACGGGAGTCTGTCTAAATAGCACACATACCTGTGAGGTGTTGGCCTGGTGCCCCATTGAAGACGACAACAACATACCAGAGTATGTTAAAAGGATTTTTGATACTGACTTAATGCATCAGATGATTGATTTTGTAATGATTCTTTGTGATTCTTTTGCTTGCATAGTTGGCTGTGTATGAGAAATGTGTCTGACCGTGTACTGTGTACCTGCTTGACATCAGCTCTGTTCTTTTTGTTTCCAACCAGCCCTCCCCGGTTGATGTCGGTAGAGAACTACACACTGTTCATCAAAAACTCCATTACTTTCCCCTTGTTTGGTGTCACGAGGTGATGGACGCTTTTTCATGTTACATCGTATTATTTAGACCACCAGATACAAACATGTAACCAAATCTAGATCAATAGATATAACTAAATCCAACAGGTTTTGACATCCCCTGGTGCCACAACTCCTGCTCCAACATTCTTGTTTTAATTGCCTGATAACAATGTGAGAAATGCCTCCAGCAGTCTCTTTTCTGTTACACACTATACCTGTTTGAAACAGGTATAGTCTGAGTAAGACAAATAAACTCTTTGTTTTTCCACGAAGTAGAGTGATCATGCAAATCTAAGTGAAACCTATGATCCCCATTAAATTAACTTCAGCAATGCAATGAATGAGGAAGAAGGAAACGGGATAAAGGAGGATTTTTAAGCCTTCAGACCACTGAGGCATGAATTGTGCAGGAGTGTGACTCCATATTAGGAAGGAAAAGCCCTCCATCGATGCACTGTCATGACAAGACAAGCATATCGCTGTTGTCATGTGAAAAACCACCCTTGGTCTTGTGAAACCCCTTGGATAAACTCAAAAATAACACGAGGGGTCACACTGAAAACAAGGTTGTTGTTCTTTGTTCCGGAAAAGTTGACATTTGGGACGACAATATGTAGTTCTGACTTCATCTTCCTTTCAGCTGTTCAGAAAGGAACTTATATGAAATGTATGGCAACACAGCAGGTCAAATCATACAGTAGGATGTATAAACTATTAGAGGTGCTCATAACTGATAGTGGGATCAATAAAGATATGATAAATCTAGGTCCTCCTCATCACTTGACCTAATGACTTCCAATTGTCTTCTCAGGAGTAACCTGGTGGAGGGGATTGATCAAAAGTATATCAAATCTTGCCTGTATGACCCAAACAAAGCTCCACTGTGTCCCATACTCAAACTGGGGGACATTGTTAAGTTGTCCGGCTTCAACTTCACCATGTTAGCCAAAGAGGTAAGTAAGTGCTGCATAGGATCTTGGTAAACACCTCGCAGTCAGATGGCACATAGAAGGCCATTGTTGGTATGTTGTTCCTCCTGCTTTGATGGTGATTCCTATTAAGACTTAAGAGTACTGTGTGCTTTTGTCCTGACAGGGAGGGGCCATTGGTATTGTCATTGACTGGACATGCAACCTGGACCTGGATCTGACGCAGTGTAAACCAAAGTACACCTTCCACGGTCTGTACGGGAACCCTGAGGAAACAGACAAGGCCAGAGCGTCCCTGGGCTACAACTTCAGGTGCTATATATTTCACTGAGGTCTAGACTGGACCATGCTAACTTTGTAGCCCTCGTAGCTTAGCCGTACAGGCCATGTATTATGTTTTTGTAAGTTCTGTAGGTTTGAAAGCTTTTGTACTGGTTTATTATTATTATTGAGAGAGAAAATGAAACATAACATAACATATCCAAGACATTGTGATTGATTGTAGGTATGGAAAGTATTATGTGGAGGACAAGAAGGAGAAAAGAACCCTTCTCAAAGTGTTTGGCATCAGGATAGATATTATTGTACAATCGCTGGTAAGTTTTATCTTTGGATATTCTCATTTATGTGAACCTTCCTACCTGATGGCCGGGAAAATTTTGAATCTTTGTCACATTGTCACTTACAGGCAAGACGGTTTGATATCATCCCAACGCTGACAGCTATAGGCTCTGGGGTGGGCATTTTTGGAGTGGTGAGTTTCAACTTGCAACAATGATTTACTCAGATTATCTATGATATCATTTGTATGGGGGGGAAGAAAAATATTAAAAGTGATATTTTATATTTTTCAGGCAACTGTAGTATGTGACTTGGTGTTGCTCTATTTGCTACCAAAGAGAGAATTTTACAAGAACATGAAATTCAAATATACAGAGACACAGGTGAGTTGTATCCTCCTTTTTTAAATAAAAAAGAAAAATCAGTTTGACCACAAGATGGCAGCAGAGAAGTACTTAACTGTGGCGGTCCAGAAGCAAAGTGGACCTCAACCAAGTCTTCAGCTGTCTGAAGGACGTTCACTGTTATTTCACTGTTACATACCGTGCTGAGTCGATGCATGCATCAGCTCTATAAACCCACTAACACGGAAGAACAGTGACTTTGATCAGATGAACGCTGTGTTTATTTCCATGGGCATCGTTGGCAAATGCAAAACAGTAGCGGTTTACCCTTAGACATCACCTCATCCAGTTACCAGGCCAGAAACCGGAAAGTCCTCTCCTCCGACTCAGATAGATTCCCTCTTTAAGTCACACATCTATGATGACCTTCACAGCACGAAGGTCCTGGGTTCGATTCCCTGCCTGGGGCGCTATCAACTCTGGGGTGCCCAGGTGGGTTGTCTCCCGGGCCTTTCTGTGTGGAGTTTGCGTGTTCTCCCCATGAACCCCAATAAGAACCCCAATCGAAAAGACATGCAAGAAGATCGCCATCTCGTGGACCCAAGATCTGGAGCCAAATGGATGGGTTAAATTAACTAATTTCCACAGCCTCCCTGCATGCATGTGTGTGTTTGGCGGCTACCACCTCCTGCCATGTTTTGTGTGTGTGACATCATGTGGATTAATGAAGTGTGTTCTGTTCTGTTTATCACACCCTTGAAGGAAGGGGAGGACAAGTCCATGCCACTGGCCAATGTGAGTGCATGTAGAAGCCTAGGAAGTATAGTGTAGTTTCTCAATGTATTCTACCACGTGTGGAGGATCACTGCTGCTGCACATTATCGAGTGTGCAAATGTTGCATCAGGACAGGACGGGGTCTAACTGTGTGGCTCTCGTTTCACAGGACACGGACGGAGAACAGTGCAACATAGAGTGAGGAGCAGCCAAAGTAAGGGGTTCATGTTATCAGAATACTTGACCATATTCACTCCAGCTTCATTTTTTTCCTGAGTGTGTCCTCTATGTGGCTGATTCTAAACATGACCTCTGATGTGATGCCTGTCTTGTCTTACCTGCTACTCACGTGTATAGGAGTGACCAGGGGGGGCGCAAACTCACAAGCCACGGGCCACGCCACTGTGACGGTAGACTGCACTGGGACCCTGCAATAACATTGAGACCTACACACACACACACACACACAGACAGACTAGAAGGACTGGTAAGGACGCGATCAAATGACATCGGTCCACATGGCCTCTTGAGGTTTTGTTTTCGATCTCCAGCAGAAGACCCACTGTGAACACCTACAAGAACACGGGACCCTCGCCGCCACTCATAAAGTCGCCCTGAGTGACTCTTGCTATAGGTAGTTTAGCTCAACCGTGTGTGTACTTTTTTGGGTGTAACCTCAGTCTATAACTCTGTCCATCTCCATACAAGTGAACGCACGGTGTTCGGCGCTCCAGTGCTCCCCCTGTGTAACACAAATCATGCCAAACTCATCCATTACCTCTGTAACTGCGTAGGGTTTTTCTTTCTCAAAGCCACCTGTAGACGTGCGGACGCGCCACTAGGAAGCTGTCAGAGCACACCGGTGATTCATTCCTCATTATGCAGTTTGTGATTGACAGATGAACTCTGTAAAAACAATGTAATAAAAAATGTAAAGTAAAAAATGAAATGATTTTACTGGGTGTTTTTTTTTTTGGTGTTGCACCCCAGCAGAGTCAGGAGTAGAGAAAAGAAGTGATGAGCAAATATCCAATGATTCTGCAAATTTTTCTTTTTTATTGTCTTCCATTATGTCTAGGTGTACAAAAAGCATGCAAAAAATAGCTTCTTTATATATATTGGTACATATTTACATCGTAACAATTGCATTCCATAAGGGTGTGCCATGCATTTGTTTGTTTTTTTGTACGTGGGACTTGACGCAGGTCAGTTGAGTACATTCGGAGAAATGCAACACACCACAGACATCCAGAAACACAGTGACAACAGGCACCTTCAACACAGATATCAGGACAGTCACATATGATACATAGCAGCGGTCCAAACCACAGCGCCCGCCCCGGACTTTACATTTATGTACACGCTCTCACGGGTCCTCTTCCACTGGGGGTTAAAATAACAGCCTGGAAACAGGAAGAATGATGTGGAAATTGCACCCAGTGATTTCCCTTCTCCGCGTTTCAGTCTGTGAGTAACTGCAGTAACAACACTGAATTAACAGGACAATAATCTATTAACCGCTAATAACTGGTGGCTGGTTGGCATGAAGAGACTGTCCTATATTTAGAGGGTTAGGGCTTTGATCTTCACTGGCAGCTAGTGATTAGCCCAGCCCCAGCGTCTCTCGAGAAGATACTGAAGCCCTACTTGTCACGGAGCAGTCATGTCAAGCATCCCCTCGGCTCCCAACCCTGCAGTTACAACATATGAGAGTTACATGTGTGTGTTTCTCTCAGGGGAAAGTTCCCACTTCCTATATGGTCACTGAACCATATTCTAGCATATATGTTTCAGCAGTATCTGTATCATTTCAACCCCTTTTGTGGAAATGTGGAAATTGTGGAAATGTAATTCAGCTTTTGTTACTGCAACTATCACAGCATTTTGACACAGAAGAATAAGTTACTGGAAATTGGAAACAGATTTGATTTTCATTGGGAAAAAAACAAGTAGTACTGCTCTGACATACAGAACAATGACAAGATTAATGCATCAAAAAGCACACACAGAGAACATACAGATAAACAGCACATGTGGTTTTGTACAGGTGGATTCCTTCCTTGATCATATGCCGGGTTTCAGGACAGGGAGGTACCAGTAGTTTCATAATTGATCGCAGGAATATTAACGTGTGTCCGGGGAACAGTAGTAAGTGGAAAAGTGCAAATATAATTTCAATTTAAACGGTATGAAAAAAACGTTCACCGAGGACAAGTGAAAAGAAGCTAAAAAGGACTGGTGGTCTGAGAGCAGGGGTATGAGCCAATGGGCTTATGATGACAACATCAACAATATTGCACTTCTTACACTGACAAACAAATGTCTGTACAAACACACAAACGGAAAGTCGAGATTCCCTCTCACAAGAACTCCATGAGCATTAAATCTTTCACCCTCCACCAGAGAGGTCAAACAGGTTAGATGGTTTGTCCGTCTGTCCGCAGGATTTCTCAAAAACTTTCCGCCATTAGACGATTAAGGTTTTTAACTAAGAAGCTAACAGGGTAGGGTGTGGAATCGATTTCACTTAAAACTTAAGGAATAGGAACGATGTCTTTGGGTGTAACAGCAAGGACGGACCGGGAACACACCATCCCATGTGTTTTGGTTCAAGCAGCCCTTCAGTGAAGGTTACTCTGCAAACAGATACATGTGACCGACTTACACAAAGCTTCCCTCAGTACACATCATCCTCAGCAGAGGAAAGGATTAATGACCGAAACCAATCACTTGAAAATACACATAATGGGAAACTCAGAATTGGCAATTGGTTTGAGAGATATTCAAATACTCATCTCTTATACAAATATTGCACCTGCAGTACCAACATGATAATAAAGTTGACATTTTTACAATTCACAGCATTCATGATTTTTATGCATCTCGAAGTCCCTGCTTCTGTGACCAGAAATCCTAAAAGACACAGAGGCTTAATATGAGTGTACATAATGCTTTCCTATTTAGATGCAACCATTCCTTCTCGGTCCTCTGGGAGTGTATTCACCAACAGTGCAGTTCTGTATTAGACGATACTGAGAGAGAGATGAATAGAGGAAACTGCACTCCCTATTTCTAATCAGCCACATGGAGACCGTATTGAAGTGAATAGGGAGGTGTGGTTGCAGCCTGGGCCTAATCACGACATCGAAATGCTCCTGTGCACTACGCTCTGCCAGCCGACATGCTTTCACGTGCCCGGGCTGGAAAGCGCGGGGAGGGGAGGGGAGGGGAGGGGAGGGGAGGGAGGCAGATTGGAGGCAGAGCTGCTCTCGAGGCAGAAATAATCTCATTGGTTGAGCTAAACCTCAATGGAAGGAGCCAAAGAACCATGTTCTGAGCACAGTTAGCAAACTGGCACACAAAATAGCTGACTAGCTAACTAGCCTAGACAGTTTAGTATGGCTATAATACATTTTTCACCTGGTATTAAGAGTGCTAGACTTTCTCTCTTACCTCTTGCCTTTTCCACTGGGCTTCAGTCTAACGTCACTTAGCCAGAAAAACCTTGGTTGTTTTGCTCTGCCCATTGAGGTTTAAGGCACAATCTTTGTAAAACTAAAACTCCAATTTGTGGGAGGGCAGGGGGAGTGAAATGAGAGAGAGGGAGTGAATAACAGTCTTTTTCTCAGAGTCTGTGCCTATCTGTGTAGTCACCAGCAAACAATATAACACACAACTCTGTTTGATAGATGATGACTCACTTCTGAAAGCTGCACTCGCTGTCGGGGCTTACTCTTGGGATGGTGCGCGCTCTCACGCGGATCAAACAGCGCAGTGTGTGTATGAGAAGGTGCGGAAGGCGGGAGAAAGTGGGTCGTTAAAAGAACAGAAAACACTCACGCAGACAAACATCACACAGCAACGGCACAGAGCGGGACATGCATTTGAGGAGCATGAAATGCTTTCTAACAGAGAGAGAGAGAGAGAGAGAGAGGGAGAGGGAAAGGGAAATAATGACACATCACACAGCAGGAAACGTCACTTTCAAACGTGGTCAAGCACAGCCGCCATGCTAGCCAATTAAGCCCGAGCACCTGGTGGCGAGCACAGGAAGGGCTGCATCATCGTATATAATCGGGCTCCTAAAGAAAGCTAACTGATGGCACCGGTGCGGGAAGAGGGGCAGCTTAGGACGGCGAGTAAGAGCCAGGCGAGAACACTCACGATACAGCAACGCATCTATGTACAGTATTAAAACAACCGATCGGCGATCAGACATCAAAAGCCCTGTGTTTTGACTTGCTTCAAAGAGTACGGTACGATACAGTGCCACTTGCATGCTTAAAGCCTGTGTACGGTCGGAGAGGGGGGTTTTCCTTTCTCCTGGTCATGCTGCCTCTCGTGGGTCTCGCCCTCGTTTGTTCCGGATGGTGACAGGCGCCCGTAGAGAGTCTGGCGACGAGCGATGCTATTCACCATGCACGTGTGGGTGAAAAGACCCAGAGCTCGACAGCTAGGATGCCGTTGTGATCCTCCTCTTCAGAGGGAAACGTCCCGCGGACAGACGTGTGCATGCTCTTGTCGCGTGCCGGGGGAACAAATAATTTGAACTCGTGATGATCCGGCGAGCCGAGCGAGCTCTTCCGTCGTCTCACCGCGCGCTGCCAGTCACACCAGCTAATCTCGAAGGTGTCGAGATAAGGGAGCCACTTTATTAAAGTGGTGGTTTTAGCGTCAGGGGCTTGGTAGCAGGAAAACAGGGAGACGGGAGTAATAATGGGATAATGTGTGGATAATACGAGGGAGCAAAGAACAAAACAAGCCTGAGGGCGCAGATTTGAATGCCAACATGAGCAATATATCAGATGACAGTATTTTAAAGGTCGAGTATCTCCACTGGATAGAATGACAAGCCTGGAGCGTCGAGTGGTGCGCGTACAGTGGTTACGGCGAAGGGACGTAAAAGGGGGCGGGGTTTAAGAAGGGCTGACTGGAGCGTCGTAAAGACTCAAGAGGCGGGCTCGTCTTCATGCAGGTCCTCCAGCTCTCCTTCCCTGGGTCCATCTCCACTGCTGCCCTTCCTGAAAGAGGGAAGAGAAGAGAAAGAGAGAGAGATTATTATAGTTAATTCCATCATCAAGTCTTTCCTGTGAATTTTGAGCTGGATAACTGCTTGCTGTGAGAATGAAGCTCTAAATTATCATAATATTTTTTCCCAGTGGCTCTGCTTTATCTTTCCAAATACAACAGGGCAACCGGAGAATTCCCTTTTTTCTTCTTTTTTTTTTCCTAACTCTGACATTGATGAAGTTAGAAAACATCACAACACGTTTTTACCCTTCTAGCACAGCAGTAAATGACAGCAACAAGGAGATGGCAAAGATCTCAGAGATGACAGTTGGGGAAAGGCTGTTTCATCACGTCTCATGATGGGGACAAACAAGATCTGAGGTGTGTAAGATGATGATGGGTGCAAAGGCTGGTAAACGTTTGACAGACAGCGTGCCAGACCGCATTGCACAAAGTGTTACCTTAGCGAGGGGTGAAGTTTTAAAGAGGGCCGGAAGGGCCACGAGTCCCTGCAGCAGAGTGGGAGAAAAAAATGGAAACATCATAGGTGAGAGAGCAAAGGTCACCCGAGGACGTCAATGAAATGGTCGGAGGAGAATCGAAATTTATTTAGCAGATGAGATGATTCTCCCTTCTCACTCCATTTCCACAACAAGGCGCTATGTGTAGCAGTTTTAAGCATCAACATATCATTGTCAAATTAACTGCGATACCGTGGTAGCTTGGTACGCTGGTACACCGTAAACAAACGAGACTAGCATTTGTCAAAATGAAGACCGTATTTTCCAAAAACCTTGCTGCTTTCTGTCACAACCAGGATTTTGACACCTCCTCCCCCTCCCTCCTTTGTGTCGCTGCACATGTGTTTGTTTTCCTCTTTTGCTTTACTGTAGAGGATAAACATGGTGGAAGTGATCTTCCCATAGGACGTTCGCTCGTTTCCACCATCTGCCTTTGCGAGAAACTCTAAAAGCTTTAGTTCTGTAAAGCAATCTCCCTTTGTGCCATAAAGCAACCCAACAGATTACCCCGCACAAATTTGACCCAGCGGCATGCAATGGAAAACGCAGTGTAGGGGCTGGTAGCGGCTGCTAATCTCCTTGGCGATGGTCTCATTCATTTACGGTTAGTATAATCGTGTCTCAACATTAACGTGATAATGATTTATTGATGTTAAGATGCTACACGTAGCATCTTTAAAACCTTAGCTCTCATGATGAGTGGTCCTACAATCAATGACCTAGGTGTACGCTTTTCATGATGAGATGAAGGTCCCGAATCAGGAGCCATAAGCTGATTCTGAGTTTGTGTCTGTATAGACTGCGCATGCAATCATGACTTCATGTTTATCTCAGTGTCTTGGGTCTAAGATGTAGGAGGCGCTGGTTCTTGCAATAGCCAACAGGGGGCAGTAGTGGTCCAAACTCCCTACAAAACCCCTCTGGAAACATTCACCTGAGATAGCATCCCTCAGCACTCTGAGAGCCTGGAGCAGAGAGTGCAGTAGAAATCATCTTATAAGACCTACACATTTGGAGATTACAGTCTACTATTGCCAGTGATCCACACACAGTTACAGTAGGACGACTTCAGCCAGACAAGTCAGCTAGACACTCATTATACAGATTGCTGTCCCAAGGTTATCCAAGGTGAGAATACCCTAGGTAGTGCAGGAAACAGTTTGCTCTTGGTTGCATAAGCTTAAACTGTATGATGGGAAGATCCATCCCTTATGATACTTTTAATCCATGCAACAGAAAATCCGAAGTCAGCCTGAGGCATTCTAGCATAGGTACTTCAGCGGATCCCTTTCAGTCAGTGTAAATCCCAATACCCTTGAAAAGTGAAAGTAACACACAAAGAGACACTTATAAAAGCCGTAAGCTTCATCGCATCCGGCGAGAGAATGAATTATGGTGCTATGGCAACACAAACTGGCAGCTGCTGCTGCAGGAATGGATGCTAGTTAACCTGCTTTCAGAGACAGAGGAGAGGGAGGTGAACTAACCGCCAGTGTCGGGATCACAAAGGACAATGTGATTGCGTGTGTGGGGTTTTGGCCGGATGAGATATGCATGTTTTAAGTGGGCGGCGGCGGGGGCGTTCTGGTCATTGGATGATTGACAGGTCGCGGACCAGTGCGTGCTTACATGAGCAGGTTGCCAGGTGCCGACATGGACCGCTCCTCTCTCCTGCTGGGACACTCAAAGGGGTTACTGAAGGAGCGCTTCCTCAACATGGCCTTTACCAGGATCTGTTACATTCACAGACAAAAGGAAGTGTTAGAAAAATACACACAGAAAGTTCACTTTTTGGTTTTGTGGTTGGCTTTGCAGACCAAACAAGAATGAGATTGCGCTAAATCTGATGTGAAACACACCCAAGCTTACACACACAAATACAAACACGCAGTTACACGTGTATTTAGGCTGCGTATCCACCGGGGAGCTCTTTGCTTCTTCTGCAGATCTGCAGCTGAACGGGCTTTTCAGCGCTTAACATGCCAGGCGTTTGAAGCCTGAATGAATGTCCGATTTAAAAATAGGAAATATGTCTGAGAGTTGCAGACTCGGTGGCAACAATGACACATTTTCCCTGTCACACTGTGTCGTACCCGCTGAGGAATAAATTGTTTCAGTGTAATTCAGTATTCTGAATCTGAAAATGGTGCAAATGGTGCAGTTTTCCACTTTTCCGATCACAAAAAAATACATCTATAACACAGTAGCATCACGTTGTGTGACATAAACATTGCACCCGGGAAGGATTCATTATGAATATAACCCTTGTTCCCTGAAGGAAGGAAATAGCTGGAGTCCCACTGAATCGCATGCAGTGAGGCGCTGCTACTGTGCAGGCTCATCTCCAAATGCTAGACTGCTCTTTAGCGCATTTGAGAGGCCTGGAGGGTGCTGAACCTTCGCTCCCGCCATGTTCACAACAGTTTGTTCCTTTTCAGTCAGTACATTCGGTACAACAAATATCTCCAGGGGATGCACCATAAGTACAGGCAAATAATACCTGTAACTAGGCTAGTGGTAGGAATACACAATAGAGACTGCAATCCATTTATTTTCAGGATTTAAGAAAAAAACAAACCTACAATAAGCAGCGTTCTTCTCCAAGAAGGAATACTGTCCAAAATGTGAAAGGGCTCTGTGTTGCCGCAGTTTGTAGTTTGTCACAATTATAGTTAGAGATTCTCAACTATGGAACAGAAAAAAAACCATAGGCTCACTGCTAAATACCGTTCCCCCGGTCATATGGAGGCAGTAAGCTAAAGAGTGAAAATTAATGTGAGACATCAATTTAACAAAAATGTGCCTGGTGGACGGCAGCAGGTTTTCCTCCTTACCACTGCAGAGAGGCTGGGAACAAACTTGATGGAGTTCTGGATCTCCTCCTCCGTCACCTCCACCACAGAGCAGTGGTCCTCCTCCAGAGGCAAGGGGTCGGTACCTCCCTGGGTCACCCACTTGTCCATCTATGTACACACACACACACGCACACACGCACACACACACACACACACACACAGAGGTATCATTACAAAGCCCCGGGGCTTTGACGTGCTACTTGTTTTTGGTTCAAGACTATTAGCGCTCCCATAAAATAAAGGTCATTTGGATGTGGAAGCTCAACCTCCACAGAGTCAGTCTCTCCATCATCAGCTGAGCAGCTCGCGGCTGTATATGTCTGAACTGTTCAACTATCCCCGACCAAAGAAATCTTAAATGAAATTCTTAAACCCTTGTGTCAAGCAAGATACAGTCTCTGTGTTTGTGTGTGTGTGTATGTGTTTGTCTGCGTGTGTGTGCAGGGACAGCCTAATACATCCTCTTCCACAAACACAAACAGTCTCTGGTGCGAAAATGATTCACTGACACATGATCAGATTGTATCACGGAGACACTAGAGAGAGCGGGGGGGAATGTCATTCGTCCGTCGCAGGCCCGGGACCTCGTACCGTAGTCAGGTCAGTACCAGCGCATTGGGCGAGTGATGGTTTCTGGGACTCGTGAAGGCAAATGATTATAAAAAAAAGGACGTCGTATTGCGTTGTTTATGAAGTTAGCTGCTTGTTGTACTGAACAACAGCTGACTCTAACCTCACGGCTGTCACGCAGGCCTGCTCTGCTCCCTACCTTGATCTCCGGGATGGCGATCCTGGTGTCTGGGTTCTTATCCAGCATCTGCAAGATCAGAGTCCTCAGCTCCTCACTGGCCTTTGGTCTGTGGGAAACAACACGCCGTTACAGGAACACACCAAAAGGTCTTGGGGAGATCTGCCTGCTGGTCAACTGCGCGGACACCAACATCATCCGTGTGTCCCCGGTTGTTCGCTCCAGCGCTCCATGCTCGTACTTGAGTAAACACTATGTTGAGCGATAGTAGGTGACCAGCATTGTCTGGAGTAAAAGGACTGACCCTTAAGTAATACAAAGTTTTTAGTGGTTTTGAATGGGCTGTTGATTCAGACTCAATATAGCTGATGTATGCTGGGATACGTTTGGGTGACCAAGCACGTATTCATCGACTGAGCAGCAATGTTTATCTGCACGGTCTCCCTTCGCCCACCACCTTCACTTGGAAACAGGGGAAGTAGTCCCTGGTATGTTAGTTTTATAACATATTTTGTGCAATTCTACCAATATACTACACACAACTACCACACATAGCAGTAGATTAGCATAGCATTTAAGATAACTTACCTTTTAGCTTTAGAGCTGCTACAAGTTCTCATTGTCTGACTTTTGCGATAATGCTAGCCGACTACTATCGCTCAACACAGTGTATGCAACAACCTACCAGGGAAAGGTACGGGTAAGTTAACCTCCCAAAAACTTCCTTTAAAAGCTATCTATGGAGGAATATGGACTTTTGAAATCATTCTAATAAAATGATAGAAAATTGATAAGAGCCGAGCCCTTCGAGACGCCAGGCAGGTGAAGATCACGCTCAGAGGTATCTGAGATAGCGAGCTCAAGCCTGTGATAGCAACAGCACTGCAATTCACAGCACGTTATGAGGATGCAATATCATGTTGTGTTGTTATTTGACGATAATATTCTGAGAAATGCAATCAGGTACGAATGCATATACGGCATTAATATCATGATAGAGATAGTCGAGAAAACCCGTGGTAAGAGATGTTCCTTTGATAACGGTGGCTGGTTGTGGTGGACAAGCCAGGGCTGATAGACATTGATCGGTAAGGAAATGACTCCTGTTACGTGATGTGATAGATATTCTGAGGGGGAGGAGGGTGGCTGCTTGATGAACTAGCTTTTGACACGGCGACTATAAGTCTCTTGAGAGCACCGGGGGAAGACACCCATCATTAACAACGTGACACCCTGTCCTAGCACATACTCCAGCTGCCACTCAAAGCCTCTTCACATCTGCTGTGTTTACACCTCATTCTCTCTCTGCCTCATTCACCCCAGAAGACCCCAGCGCCCCTTTCTTTTACCTCGTAGGGGAAGGGAGAATAGCTGGAGCGCGGGAACGCGCGTGTCTCCAGGCTACCGGCGCTCCAGTTCGGTCTTCTCTCGGTTTTGATCGCGTTCGGTTGACATTCGTTGCACGCGAACACCGACGGCAGCGCGGTGCAATTAGTTATCGCGCGAGTGCGTACGAGTGAAGCAGAGGGTTGCAGCTGAGGCGGTAGCGTCGGCCTAAGATGACGCCTGGGGCTGGAGACGGGATGAAACATCACCCCTGTCTCCTTTAATGGAGAGAGTGGAGGAGAGGGAAAAGGAGGGGGGGGGGGGGGGGGTGAACTTACGATTCTGGGAATTCCACACATTTGGTCCTTATCTTATTGTGCAAAGCCAGGATGTACTCGTCGATAAACGGGCACTGCAACAGAAAGAGTGAAAATAAACAAGGGACACTAAATTGTTACTGTGCCAGAGGGAAAAATTGCATCCCGGGAGACAGCCAAGACATAAACAGCAGCACTAATCTGATTGGCACCAGTTTCTAGCCTTGAGTGATGCTGCTAGGCGGTTGCTGTATCGAACATAAAATAACACAGAGAACAAAAACAATGGTGGTGGTCTTCTCTGTGGCTGCGGTGTGAAAAAGAGGAGACTCGCCTTCCCGAAGACGAAGCAGTAGAGAGTCACTCCCATGGCCCACACGTCCAGCGCCTGCAAGAAAGCACCAGCAGAGAGGTTAAATGAGAACGAATGGCAACGATAGGCGGACATCACAATACATTCAGGAACGCGCCGCGGCCCATCCACGCCGTGATGGATTCGCTCATGCACGGTGGTGTAAACACACGAATGCAGCACGGTCACATAAATCAAATGCAGACCGCCTGCCAAGCTCATTTCTTTGGGAGTTCTCCAACCCGGTCCCCTTAGAGGTGGATCTGGGCTCAGACAGCAGAGCGCCACGCTGGGCTGGGGCTGCTACCATCCATCAGTCTCTCTCTCTCTCTCTCGCTCGCTCGCTCGCTCCCCGCCTCTCTCTGAGCAGCAGACTGCCGGTTTGCCCAGAAGCCTGTTTCTATTGTTTGATGGATAAGGGTTGATAAAACTAGCCTCCCGAACCTGGACAATCTATTACGCCGTCACAAACTCCGAGACAATCTTTTCTCAGACACGGTGCCGTGGTGACCTGACCTGTTCCAGGCCGTGCCACTAGGGGAGGAAAGAGATTGTTTTCGCGGCTATTAAAAGATTTTTTTTGCGATATATGAGTGTTAAAATTGAACATTTCACTGCATTGTGCAGAAATCACCAACGCTGGTGCATAATGAACACAAAAGCCCCTGGAACAAGGGTCAAACAAATCCAAATCAGCGAGAGCGTGAGACTAATCAGACAAAAAGTGGCACTAGGACTGCATATAGTCCTTGAAAACGTCAAGGAACAGTAGGCTGAGGCTCTTGAACGCCACTTAGATCCTTTTTCTACAATCAATCTTCTATTCTGGCCCCTGTTTTCTGGACATGCGGGGAGGGTCCTTCCACGACCAAATCCATCAAATCAGTCCGCCATTAGCATTGAAGGCTTGAAAATGACCCGGTCTCTTGTAAAAGGCCTGTGGTCTGATTATATAAAAAGACTGGAGGATGAGGATGGAGTGGTGTGGTCATTTCTAAATCTGCATGTAGGGTAGCTCAGCAAGCTCAAATACAGCAACGAGGGATTTCATCAATCATTTCAGCCAACAGTATTGGTTTGTAAATAATGTGCATGCAGAAAGAGGCAGTTGGTGATCAAACATGACCCAGTACTCCATTCAAAAAGTGGGTATTACAACCTCTTTATATACTGATTCTAAGTTGCAAGCTAAATCAAAGCAGCTTCTGATGTTTCTACAACACCAAAACACTAACTTCGGTGCTGATGCCCCCCAAGTCCTTTTCGCAAACATATACCATGGCATAAAAAAGCATCTGAAACCAGAAAATACAATACAAAACACCCTCAAAATTATGATATAATAATATCACTATTAAACTTGTTTTTTTACCCTAACTGCTACTGATAGATTGACGTTTTGAAGCGGGAGAAGATAAGATAAGATAAGATAAACTTTTATTGATCCCGCCGTGGGGAAATTCACGTGTTATGGCAGCTCACAACAATAGAAAACAGAATAGAATAGACAATATAGTGCAAAAAACAAGTGTGCAAACAATAGAGTGCCATAAGAAAAAGCAAAAAAATAAACAAGGAGTATTAAAAAATTAAATATTAAATATTAAAAGACTGTATGCAGCTTAAATAACAAAAAGTGTATAGAGAACAGAAGCTATAAGACTTCTTCCCAAGGGACATATTCTACTGCTCTTGCAGGCAGCAGCAAAACAGCACGGGCATGAAAACCTTATTACCTAAAGTCAGCTTGAACTGTGTGTAAATAAATTCATTTTTACAAGGATTTATATGTGTGCATGTGCATTTTATTCAAGGTGACAGTATGATGATGTGAAACACTATTATTATTGATTAAACTGTGGGTATGGGAAACCTCTAGTGTCAATGCTAGTGACGCTGCACTACTAGCTTCCTAGTGTTGTTTAATACCAAGTAACATGGAGGGAGGAGGTTCCTCCTTAGACTGGCCGGCCAGCAGGAGTGTTTAGTTTAAAGGGTAATTCCGGGATTTTTCAACCTGGCCTCTATGTCCACAAAATCGCTTTTCATGCTTGTTTTTGTCACGGACGGGCTCAGATTGTTATTCGTGTTATTATCCAAATGTCTGATATGTCAATTACGGTTGATATGTGAGTCGGAGAGACGAGTTTTGAGTTTATGTAGAGGAACTGCTAGAACTTGCAGCTGGTTCACCCTCTCGCTTCCATAAACTATCTTTGTATCCTTTTCAACGTCGTTTTCCGAGCTGTTTCTGTAGCGACCCTTTCCATAATGTTGTCAGACATTTGGATAATGTCTGACAATTGTAGTTTGTCACAATTATTTGTGGACCGGTCCGATGGACCGGAGAAACTCAGAAACTTTTGGGATCTACTTAAAGGTATGAAAAGCGATTTTGTGGACATAGAGGCCAGGTTGAAAAATCCCGGAATTACCCTTTAATGATTCTCATTTTCAAATCAGGCTGTGGCTGGCAACCTGCCAACAGCTGCTGCAGCCACAGCACTTGAGTTTGGGACCGAACGATGACACACACAGACACACACTGTGGGCTGGACTAGCACAGGCTAGCACAGGCTAGCACACATAATGTACTTTACACTCACACTCTCACACACACACACACACACACACACACACACACACACACACACACACACACACACACACACACCACTCACTTTTCCACTGAAGCTCTTGCGCTTGTCTGAAAGGGTCTCCGGTGCCATGAAGGCAGGTGTGCCAGCTGTGCTGGAGAGCAAGGCATCATTGCCCTCAAACTGGTTGCTGACCCCAAAGTCAGCGATCTTCACATGGCCATCATCGCCCAGCAGCAGGTTAGAGGGCTTGATGTCCCGGTGGACGATCTTCTGGTAGTGCACTGAGGACCAGGGAGAGAAAAAACACTGTCAGATTCCTTGAACTAGTACAGATCAGACGAGGCACCGCAGGAAATAATCCTTTCATCCTATCAGAATCATATTTTATGTGCCGAATAAGAACACAAGCACTCTTTGTGTTACGACTTATTTATTTGTATGTAAACTAGCTACTATTTCATTAAAATGCACAAATTTGAATTATTTTCCTCAGTGGATAAAGTCAGAGGGCATTCTTCCTGTATCATTTTGATGAAAACCTAAATATTTGTTCATTTCCAGAGGGATTTGTAAAAATATATATTTTGCTGAATTATTTACAAAATACTATGTATTTGGTGAAAGTTGCAGATTTTTCCCTATTCTTTTTACATGTAAAATACCCCATAATATATAAATACACATTTTTGCCAAGAAGTGGTTTGGCAAATTTGTTTTGTGTACAAAATTCCTAACTTTGTGTTTAGTGTACTTCACACAGTTTGTAGTGTTTCTTTGTATATTTTATGAAAATACAGATTCTATAAGTAAAAAGGCTCCCCACTAAATACTGCAAGTATATATGACAGTGACGTGAACCAAAGAGTGCATGTTGTTCTTAAGCTGTTCTCTGAGCCTTAACACTTAACGGCAGCGTGAAGCTTAGACCTGGACACTCCACTGATTGGATAAGTGGTGCCCTCATGTCTGAGGAGGCCTAATCAAACATGAAACACTTGACACGATTACCGGCCTTGGGAATTAACAATTGTGAGCTCTAATAAGATCCAAATAGAAGAGACAGAATGCAACCACTACTAATATTGTGATGAAAACAGCAATATATAACAATTTAGGCTCTGATTTTACAAGACACGCTTTAATGGAATAGCCCGCTTTAACACAACCCCTCAACAGAGTTCATGAACAGCCAATATTGACTTCTTTGGGGGAACTTAGTCACCACAACTCATTTTGGAAAACTAGTCTTAAAACCATTTTTTTGTAACCATATATAAACAAAGAAAAGTAGATCCAGGTTAATATGACCCCTGTCCAAGGTAATACACTTCAAGGAGGGTGGCAGGGTGGTCTGGAGGAACCTGGTTCAGGCCCCGTGGCGACAAGCATCCGCCCTGCTGAAGTGTCCTTGATCAAGACCCTGAATCGACATCAGCTCCGTGGACACAGCTCTATAGCTGACCCTGTGCTCTGACTTCACGGGGATCAATTAAGTCTCACACATGTATTAAGAAATGTCGCTTGTCTGTATGTATTGATTCTGTGTGCTGCGATGAATGCCGATGACAAAGCGAAGCCCCGGAGGAAGCTAGCGCTGACGTGCCGACTGCTCCGGGAGGTGTGTGCGCTCAAAAGAGAAAATGTTCCATCAAAGCGAAATATTGCCTAAATGGCATGGGGTTTGTTCATGTGTGTCTCAGTGGCCTCGTTTTCGAGACGCAGCTCAGTCCCATTGATCTACACTAATCTTTGTGCTCGTGTGAAATGGATCTACTTCTGCAAATGAGGACACAGCCAGAGGGAAACCCTTTGAACGGCCAGAGGCGAGACACTGATGAGGTGTATAGCACACAAAGGCAGCCAGGCCTCCAGGGCATGGGCATGGAGAGTCAAGGCCCCGCTGCTTATTCGGAAGAAAGAAAATCACTATCAAGCAAAAGATTATTTTGAGATTGCGGTCCAAATATCTCTGCCAAACCTAATATGCTTTGAGTATTATCCTAGGTACTGTGGTGATTCATTAACGGGGGGATATCTAATGTTTTTCATGGCTTTTACATGCTTGGATGTTCCTTGTTTACAGGAAAAACAAAAAAGTGAAAATTGTACTATTTGTTGTTTTGCCGATTTTGTATTTAGAAAGAAATGGCGCTGCTGAAACGGCGCCAAGTGAGAACAGTCGGGTTGTTGGAGTCGACCAATCATCCTACGTTTGGCCGCAAAGAGAGGTGATCCCCCCTAGTACCTCCATCCAATCAGAGCAGGCTGCTAGAAACGCCCCCTAAGGCGGCCTGTAGCTCTTTAGCGGGGTACTACAGTTTCACTTTAACAAAACACTTCCCAGGTGTCTTTCATAGCCTCAAGGCTAAGGATATGAAATTGTAGGAAAAGCAGAAAAAGAAATATCCCAGCCACCCCCCACACAGTTTATGATAGTTACACATCACCTTCTTAGGGCGACTCCCTGCATCAGATACTCACAATACTCTATGCCCAGGATGATGTCTCTAAAGTATAGCCTCGACTGCTCCTCCGAGAAGGGACTGTCTGTGGGCACCTCCATCACCGGACTGCAGATCCAGGCAGACAATACAGAAACACACACACACACACACACACACAAATCCATAAATGATCTGTACCAATGGTTTAACTGCGTTGGCACCTGAAATCCATCTCAAAAACATGCAAACGGAATACATATCGAAGCTGTGACTTCAAAACATCGTCCATCACCACCACCAGGACACTCACAGGACATAAATAAACCACTGCCTCCATTGAAAAACAAAAACAAAAAAACCCCAATTCCAGTCATCACCCTTCCTGCCATGATTCCTCAAAGATCTGTGATACTCCGATGCCCTGGAGTAATTGTGCTGAAACGGGGGATTCAAGTCACGCTGCTCCTCCGGGCCCAAGACTTGTTTGATCGATATATATATATATGAAGACGAGGAAATCTTTCCATAAGAACTAGAGACCCTCAAGTCTAACGTGATGCCGTCAAGCTGCACAGCCTGGATCTGGTCCAACAATGACGCAGGCTGACAGTGTGGCCAGACAGAAGGTTTGTACATTTAGACAGGTGGGGCTGGCTACAGTGGGCAGCACTGACTGTTCACATCGACAAGCTGTGTTGCCCGAGGCCTTGCTAAGTGCGTATTTAAAGGAGAATTCCGGGATTTTTAAACCTTTATATCCACAAAACATTTCCAACAACTCTCAACTCTCAACTCTGAAATCTCACGAGAATTGTTGCAGGAAGAGGACGTGGAAATGTGACAAAGGTGGTCTATGAAAGCAAGAGGGTTGACTTGTTGCAGGAAGAGGATGGTGTAAACATAAATCAGCGTTGGAGTATAGAAAGCGTAGTTTAGAGTATTTGTTTTTCCCAAAGATAAAAAACAACAACAATGGTTCGTTTTTGCGCATTTCCGAACTGTGCCAACAAAATGTTGAGGAAGACTTTCCGCAGCTTCATAGAATACCTTGTCAGGTTTCTACCGTCCTCTTCCTGCAACAAGTGAACCCTCTCGCTATAGACTACCTTTGTCCACCGTCCATTTCAGAGCTGGGACTTCTCCTTGAGCTAGACTTTAGTTTTCTGGTTAAAAAAAGGTCTATTTCTGTAGCGATCCTTTCAGTAATGTTGTCAGACACTTGTCAGACACACGAATAACAATCTGAGCCTGTCAGTGGCAAAATCAAGCACTTTTAGTGGACGTACTTTGCCCGAAAGGCTATGCCCCATCAGATTACGTTGCAGCCATTGAGCTGTTTCGCGACTGCCGACTGGGCCGATCTACCGGAGCAACTCCGAAACTTCTTGGACCTATTTTGCGGTATAATAGGCGATTTTGTGGATATAGAGGCCAGGTTTAAAAATCCCGGAATTGTCCTTTAACTAGTGAAGATCGGTGGTATTCCAATTTCAAGGCAAAACCCCATTTTATTTAGCATGAATGGCCTATTCAGCATCAAGTACTACAGTTATTATTATTACTATTAGTAGTAGTACAAGTAGTAGCAGCAGTAATAATCCGGTCAGCTGTCTATTGTTTCTCTCACTATGGAAAAACTAGGAAATAGAAACGATAATGACTCTTATTACATCCCACATGTGAAATTAACAGCGGCTGCTCTCCCATATCGGCTCATAAAGACGTCTCACATCATCGCAAATGTTCGCTGGCATAGGAGCAGCACAGGCCTCACCGGCACCGGGAATAACCTTTTGAAGCAACAAAACAACGGCACCAGAGACCAAGGCAGGGATGGAGGGATGGAGGGAGGGATGGAGGGATGGAGGGATGGCAGGAAATAAGCTTTCAGTTACTAAAAATAAAAGAACGTGTCCTGTACTCACCCCTTGCGCATGAGTTCAAACACTGTCAGAAAAAGAGAGGGAGAAGGAGAGAGGAACACGTAAGTCCATCCGATTGGTTCAGTCATTCTTTCAACTGAGGCAACACCTTAGCAGCACATCAATACCGCTCGACTGGCTAGAGCCTTCAATTAACTCAGTGAGCCACATTAATCAGAAAAGGAGTTTGGCCGCTTTACACCATCATCCTAACTGTGACCTGGCAGCACTGATGGAAGGACTCTGCATAATGGATGAGCCCTGAGGCGGGCGGGGGGGGGGGGGGGGATGAGAGATGATCTGCATTACAAAGAAGTGATAAGAACCCTCATTGGTGGCATATGTGCTAAGGTGCTAAAGGCTGAAGAAGATTTTAGAGGAAGGAAGAGAATATGATCTGCATACCCATGTGCAGGTTGTCCTCCGCAGGATCATCCAACACCTGAAACATTGACATGCCAGCATGAATCACTGTCGTGAGCGCAGGCTTTCCAGCTGAAAACCTGAGTCATAAGTACAGGTGGGTGTGGACAATAAGCAAACTGGCAGCGCACATTTTTTTTTCTCCACAGGATTACGTAAAAAAAAAAAAACCTGACAGTTTGCATTCAGAGCAGCAATTAATAGTCTCCACAGGGGGCTGAGTGGTAGTTACTGGGGGGACCTCATACATTGAAAGCTACCTTTTGCCTTTTCTAGGTGCCCGTAGGTGGAGACGCTGTTCACGAATCTGGATGGGGATGATATCGGTGGACAGCTACAATTAAAACACGGCTGCTGTGAACTCTGCGACGTCGGGCGGTTTGATAACAGCAGGAGTTCCCGCCGGACCGCACGTCCGATGTTGTTTTCCACAATGTTATTGTTCGGGGCTCGCGCAGCCGTCGCGGCAAAGGTTCACACTCAGACAAAGCATGGAACATGTAGTCCATCTGGGATTTCTGTGTGAATAAAGCTGTTGAAAATGAAATGTACTGTTGAATAGATAGTAAATAGTGTTGTTTTTTTTTGCATAAGAAGTGGTTCCCCGTGCTTGCAGTAAGCTGTAACCTGTCAAAGAGCGGTAGTTGTGCAAACCATTAGTACCGATTTTACTTGTAGCTGTCCACTCTGGTGTGTTGAGTGACTTATGGGGAAATAGGCTGCACTCATAACAACACTCCCGTCAGTGAACACAGAGTTATACCGTCTCTTCCATCCATCTGTGACAAATCGCCATATCACTTTCAGTCACATTTTCCTCTCAGCGTGGGCTATAATCTTTTCTAACAAGAGAAAAAGTCTATTCATAATCAGATGGACTGGACTGCAAGTCTCACAGGAATCAGTTGGATACCCCGTAATGAATGTGATCCCGACCTAAGCACAGCTCGGCAAATGCACTGAGAGGGAACAGATTTGCCCGTAGCCCACGTATGCCCATTCTGAGTGTGAGTGGATAATAAGAGGGTGGACCAAAAAAAAAAAAAAAAAAAAAAAAGGGTGGGGGGGTGTTTGGGGAGAAAGGAGTGTGTGTGTGTGTATCTACTGCAGGAGAGCTAAAGAAGTACTCGGCTTTAAGTTTAAAAACTCAACATTGCTGGCACACTCAACATCCCAGACAGCCAGCTTTCACCACCGGCTGACTCCCCACCAACTCTCGACCGCGGCTGCGGTGCCCCCGCCATCTGGCCGAGATTGAAGGGAAAAAAACAAAACCGCTCTGATGATATCGCAGGGGAGCGCCGGGCATCTCGAGTCACGTCTTCAAAATCAGCTCTCTCATAAACAACCGCCTCTGTAGACGAGCCGAGAGCCGATCTGTCTCAGAAATTTCACAGCTCAGTGTGAGCGCTTCGGCTGCTGTGAATAACAGGATCCCTTTAGAGAGGGGAACCTGTGTTCTTCCAGTCCGACATGTAGCACCGATCCTTTTTAAAGGCCCAGTGAGAGGCGTCTTAGTTATCTGTTGGAAGGAAAACCCATCTAAACTCAGGTCTCCCACCTTTTTTATTTGTGGAATAAGGTTTTTTTAGGCTGACATGAATCTTTATGACAGAAATTCATAGCATGCTTCATACTAAGTTGCATCAAACTGATTTAAGTTGGGGGAAAAAAAGCATAAATGAATGTTTTTCTGAAGAAATAATTGTCTTTTGTTTATACTGGGTGGTTGTTTACAGGATTATCACCAACTGTATAGTTAGTTTGGACATGACTGGATGGGGAATGAGACTCTAGTTTCCACTATCTATACAGTAGAAAGTCTAATTCTGAATGCATATAAACTGTATTTGCAACAACCGAAGTCGGAGAGACGCTCACCTCCACCAGCTTAACGATGTTTAGATGATCCAGTTTTTTAAGGATGGCGATCTCTTGGTAGACCCTTTCAAGGGGTCCTAAGATTTTGGGCTGCTCTCCTTGGGCTGCTTTGGGTCCTCTGGGGGGCGGGCGACCTGCAGACCACCACACACACACACACACACACCACACGCAACTTCACAAAACGCTTCATTTGGTCTTGATCAGCCTTGACAAGATGAAAGGAAAAGGAATTGTCCTGTAATATGGAGACCTTTTTTTTTCTCTTTTTACCATAACCTACAATATTTCAAAAGAGAGACAAATAAAAATGTGTTTTTTGTTCCAACTGCTAATTCATTTAGATAGAGCTGCATCACATGACCTACTGCATGACAAAAGCAAGTAGCACTGTGTTTCAAGAGAACAGCAGAAAATGGCTTCTACATGTTGACCATATCAGTGGTGATGAATCTGTTCCATTGACAATAATACTACATGTTTAGAGTACAGTAGCCACAAAATGTTCTTTCACCTCAGGCAATGCAATTAAATGACATCATGGGATTTCATTTCCATTGATGTTGGTGTTAAAGCTCAGAAAAGTCCCAGGAAATAAAACAAATATATATGTTTCAGAAATCCAGTATGAACAATTACCCTTTAAGGCAGACTGAACAGGTCAATGTTTGGCCACAGAGACAGAACGACACATTTAGCTCCATCCACAAGACCTGCTGCAACGTCACCCCTTTCACAATCTACTTTCAAAAGAACTTTGTAATAACTATTGTAAGATGAGAGTTCCAAGCGAGATAGAAAAACTAATAGAATAGAATAGAATAGACTTACGTGGGAAACCACACTGCTTCATCAGCCTCTTCTTGGACACCACTTTCATGGCCTGGGGAAAAAGTCGAGAGTGACTTTTGTCAAGTCCCGGAGAAGCATACATCATATATGGTGTGATCGCATACAGCCCCGTATCAACAGTAAAGACAAGACAAAAGAATCATTCTTTAAGAGTAAGAGAAAGATGTGTAGAAACACAATCTCACATCACTAACAGGACAGGAGTTACTCCAACTTCAGCGCCACGCCACGTAAACACCACGTCGAGTTATGCGGCGTTCACGTGGGACATACGGCATCTGTCAAAATTCACGGGAAAACCACCTGGGTTGTGTTTTCGTGGGAACCATTTCATCACTGCAAATCCATTTATTCCACAAGCGGCGGCAGCGTCCCAACTTGTGCCCGCCTCAGTGCTGGAAACATGAACGTTTTTTAAGTGTCAGCGGATTTGTTATCTGCGCTATTCACCCCTGTGAAAGGCCAGGGGAATGTCTGAGCAGATAAGTCTGAGGCATCACAATCATGCAGGGAAAAGGGCATCCATCATCTTCTGAAGGACAGCTGCTGCGTGTGTGTGTGTGTGTGTGTGTGAGGGAGAAAGCTCATAATGACGACTATTTGAAAAGAATGGGTTTGTCAAAGGGAGGGAAGAGAAAGTAATTAACATTTATCGCGTGTCGGGGATGCTGGGAGGTTGGAAACCGCCGTCTCCAAAGTACTACGCACACGCCGACGTGATTTGGCGGAGCTACTTCGTTTTCCAAGATTTCCACACCGCAGACGTTCTGCACAATGGCTTCTTTTGAAAAGTGGACGGAGGGTCTGGAGCGTGTGTAACCCCTGAGCCTAGATCCTTTCTCGTTTGTGCTAGTGGGTGGGCTGGTGATGTACAGGAATATAGGGAGTTACATTCTACCTGTAATGCCACCGAACATCCAGAAACAGATGTATTTATTTTAGTACGATTTCTTTCTTTCCTTTGTGTTATTCACAAAGGGGGAAAAAAATAGAAAGATGAACCTCACAGCAAAACATCCATCTGTAGCTTTACGCCCAGTGGAAACAAGCTGATGGTTTATGGTGTATTTGAGTGAGAAATGAAACTTCAGCCCGCTGGGATTAACTGAAGGGGGATCCAGTAAAGGCTCAACATCTCAAAAGACCTGAACTAATGAGCTTCACTATCCAGACGGTTCAAAGCAGTTCAGTGAAATTCACCAAACAACACAATTGGGATGACTTTCATTAGCTTGCAACAACAGGTGTCCATAATTGTGGGAAATATTGTTTAAATGGTAATCTGAGCAATAGAACAGCAGGTAGCAGATGTGATTTCACATCAGCCGGTTGAAGCACCACTGTCACCTGTTGCCACTGTGGCACTTTTGAACACCTTGAACCCCCAACTCGGCACCAGCAAGCTCGCTAAAAGATGAAAAATCTAAATGTTAGGCCGCAGGAGGTACAGGTGCGTGAGCGAACCTTCACTGAGAGTTTACAGAAAAGAATGAAGACAGAAATATTTGGGCTGTTTTGGTGGAGCATTATTATTATTATTATTATTGGCCTGGAGCATCTCGGTCAGGAGCATCGCTTAGCAGAATATAATCTTTCACTTCATGTGGATTTGAAATAAACATGGAAGGAGCAACTTCTCTGAATAATGGCATCTAAATAAAAGAATTGCCTCAGTTGCCTGCACACACACGCTTGCTTGTTACCCCCTTACAAAAAAGTAACATGTGAACTGTGCAGGTTTCACATGTGACTTCTTTGTAAGGGACATTTTCTTTATATTTTAAGGCCTTTTTGTCTCACCTATATACATGGTGAAAATAACAGAGAGCATTATACTGCTTCTTTACACACACCCTCTTAGCCTCACCATTGTGTGTGTGTGTGTGTGTGTGTGTGTGTGTGTGTGTGTGTGTGTGGCCTGGGTTAAGCCTCTCCAGCCACCTCCCTGGACGTCATCTGGAAAGCCTGCCGGTCATCAAGTGAACACAAGAGAAGAAAGGACTCATCTCCTGCTTCCGAGAGCAAATATCTGCTATAATAAACTCTTTCAATTCCTTGCTTCAGTGGTTTGGAATGAGCCGGGTGAAACTCTGCACAAATGACTACCTGCTACCGAGCCCTCTTAGGCTGCTAAACAGCATCAACACAACTGGATGCCTGCCAATCAAATCGAGACCATTGTAAGTACAACACAGGGTGGCGCAACACACACACACGTGGACAACATGCAACGTTGCAGCAATCTGCTGAAAACGTTCATGCATCGGATACTACAACATCCGATCCTTGCTTAAACATTACCTTTGCTGTGTGTATCGGTGTGTGTGTGTGTGTGTGTGTGTGGCTGATATATTTATGGCTTTCTGCACGGCACTCCTGTGCATCCAGCTCCCACTGGCAGGTAATACAATCCGCTTTCCCGCCGTCCACGTTTTCATCACTCCTCTTCCTTCTCCCTCAATTCCTGTGTTTATTTCAGGTGAGTCTGTCATCTTGAGTCGGGCCGTAATAGCATGCAATCTGTTCGGGGGGACCATTTTCCTGACAAGTGTGACCACTTACATCAGAGAAAGCGGGAGCACTTTCCATCAACGTCAACAATCGGCATCAAATACGGAGGAACAGAAGGAGGAACGGGGTCAGGGTCACGCCTGGAATAACTCACACTATGTTTTATCTCTGGATGTGTTCGAGGCCAAGAGAAACTTTACAAGGAGTCTCTGATATTTCCCCCCCCTCCTCTCATCACGCTTGCCTGTGTCCTTACATAAACTCCTGCTGTTTACATTTTAACAGCGGGCAGTGTTTACCTCTCAGCTCCTGCTGGCTCTATAGTTCAAAAGGTGCTTTGTGGGTAATCCCAACACTTTCATCGTTGTTACTGCGCAACACGGTGGCTCACGTACGCGAACGGCTTACGTTCGAAGGGGAACGAGGTTACCTAGATTTACCTGGCACCGAACCACCTTGGTGGGAAAGTCAAAACCGACCTCATCTCGTTTTGGCTCCCATCCGAATTCACTTTCCTTGAAGCGGATACTTGATAGGAGGAGCGACAGCAGCATTGTGATAAAGATAGATGACTTAGGACGACAAGAACGAGGTCTACGGAGAGAGTCTTAGATTAACTTTAGTGGTTTCGATTCCGAGTTTCTTCCAATGGCACTTGAAGCAGATGAAAAATCACTGCTCTGCACTTGAGATGGGCCAAAAAAACAAACAAAAAAACCCTCTCAGCACCGGCGTTAGGCTGTAAAGCTCTCCCGTCTAGACAGCGGAGATCTGGAGGGCTTGATGAAAAGTCAAAACACTGTATCGTCATTTATCAACCAGAAGGAAAAACATTGTGGCTGAAAGGTAAAAGTATTGCTGTGACTTACATAATGTTTGTCGTCATCCTCGTTGTAGGCGAGTTTGACCACACCGTAGGAGCCCTGTGGTACGAGAAGCACATCCGGGTTAACACAGAACATCCAGTGGATTCTGGATCTGCTGTTACATGTTATTCACTGATGCCTAGAAACATCAACCTGTCTGGGTCGACTACAGATCAAAGCAAGGGGGTTCATCCACAAAAAAAAACATAATTGAAGCATCACTTTGCAGACTGCGGACGACTGGGTGTTATGAAGACAGCGCCAGTCTCTTTCTCTGTCCTTTTCAAAGTGATATTTTGCTCAGGTATAAAACATTTTTTTGTTGGCAGCACAGAATGGCACGTCCCACACACAATGTGTGTGTTTACCACCAACCACCAGGGTGCTTTATTCCCTGACTCTCTCTCTCTCTCTTTGTGCAGGAAAGCAAAATTACTTCTCAAAACCATAACAGCACAAAAAAAAAACAAAAAACCTTACAAAACCACTAATGGGGCTCGAACTGTTTGCACACACAATGTTTGAACTTCAGCATCACCATGGGTAACTGGCACAGGCCAAACTTGTGAATGATGATGATAATGATGATGATGATGGTGGTGGGTTTACCGGTCCTTAGAGGAAAGTGGCCAATTATCAAACCAGGAAGTGTAAGAGAAAAGACAGCATCCGTTCCTTCAAGGGGGTCAGACTACTGCCCCCCCCCCCCCCCCCCGGCAAGTTAAGACAGTGACAGAAAACTGTGACGGACTCACCTTTCCGATCTCGCTCTTCAGCTTATACTGGTTCAACTGGATGCAGTCCTGCGAGGAGAAGGGAGAAGGAGTGGACATTTGTAACTAAATCATCACTGTCATCATCATCATCATCTTCGTTGTCGTCATACAAAGCAAAAGAGAAATACTGCAGAGCGACAGAAAACACACCGCCTTGAATACAGGAACAACACATTCCCCCTGTGTGTGTGTGTGTGTGTGTGTGTGTGTGTGTGTGTGTGTATTGCAAGTCGTTTATATCGGAGATGCTGGTAACGGCGCGGTGAGTAGTTTCTGTTTACCGTCTCCGTTCCGATCCATTAGTGTGCTACTGTTTAAATGGCTGATTTGCAGCGCCATAGCAACCGCTGCTACAGAGCGGAGCCAGCCCGGGGCAGAGAGGAGAGGAGAGCAGACCCCGGCAGGACAGGAGACGGAGAGGGAGGTGACAAGAGAGATTTTTTGGCTGTGGTGGTGGGGAGGTGCATTTCACAGAGAGACAGAAAGAGAGAGAGAGAGAGAGAGAGAGAGAGAGAGAGAGAGAGAGAGAGAGAGAGAGAGAGAGAAAATGGCTTGGGTAAGTGGTTCCCTCATTACAGCGGGAGCCACGGGTGCAACAGCAGAGACACGCCTCGCTACGGTAGCGGGGGGTTGAGGGTGAGGCACCGATGCAGAGGGTGGGGCGCGACTGCGACGGCCACCGGGCGAGCTGTTGCAGAGGCACAACAGAGTAGGTTATGTAACGCACTCTCGGTGGTAGCTTGTACATCACTTTGGGCTAGTGCGGGAGATCTGAGGATAGCGCAGCGGAGGGTTGTGCACCGCTCACTACGGGGGCGGGAGGTAGGCGGATATTACGACAGGATGAAAGAGACAGAAGAAGACAGGGGTGCTTTTGGGTGGGGTGAGGCACCTGCAGCAGCAGCAGCAGACGCCGCAAACCCAGCTTTGAATTGGCGGGCCGCGTTGGCTGGAGTCACATGAGGAGAAGCAGAAATAGAAGAAGTGAGGGATGAAGAGAGGGGCAAATGAGGAAGGAGGAGGAGGAGGAGGAGGAGGAGGGACTGCCTGTCTGAGACTGGGATGTTGTGAGGACCTCCATGGGGTCCTGGGGTCTGCTGGCACATGCTCAGTAAGCTCTGCACTGCAGTTACTACACTGTCAGGCCTCTGTCAGGAGGGCCGTGCAGAAAGCCATGAATACATCAGCCATGCACACGCACATGCACACGCACACACACACACACACACACACACTGTGTCTCAGTAAATCTCTGGAGGGCCTCATTGATCACGTTGTCATCCCCACCACCACATCAACAATGCACCCCCCCGCCCACCGTCTTGCCTCAAGCATATGACACGCCCATCCCTCCCCCTCCCTCCCTCTCTCTCTGTGTTACCCCTCTCACCCTCCAGGACTGCTGTGCAGTCACTTTGTACTGCGGTGTATCTCTCTCTCTCTCTCTCTCTCTCTCTCTCTCTCTCTCTCTCTCTCTCTCTCTCTCTCTCTCTCTCTCTCTCTCTCTCTCTCTCTCTCTCTCTCTCTCTCTCTCTCTCTCTCTCTCTCTCTCTCTCTCTCTCTCTCTCTCTCTCTCTCTCTCTCTCTCTCTCTCTCTCTCTCTCTCTCTCTCTCTCTCTCTCTCTCCCAAATCTTCGCATCCCTCCATTGCCCTCTAACATCTATTACTTCAAATTAAAGCATTATCTTGTACCTTGTATGCTGCTGCTTGGTCTGAAACTGGGCAAAACGATCCTGGGCGATATGATATGGTATATGCTTTTTTTTCTGCCAATCCTCTCGCCACATAATTTCCCCAAAAAATTGGAGTAGTCCTTTGATTGATGTGGCTTTCATGTAAAAGAGAAGTTTGTTTTCATAAGGAGACTCTTATTTTCTGATGTGGAACTCAAACTCAGTCAGGCAGTTCAATGGCATATCGATTCATAGGATGCTGATTTCAAAATAAAAGCCCTTCTGGTCATTTCTATTTACATTCATACAGAGATATTCAATGTTGGTGTGTGTGGACATTGACGCCTCACGGCTGTTTGCAATGTGTTAAATGACCCTTTTAACCAATGGAGGTCCAATACAAGCAGAAGGGAGACTCATCGGTGCAACAGTGCATCAGAAAAAAAAAAGCTGCAATGCCTCTGAGGTGTAAATACAGTCAATATAGTCAGCAGAGAGAGAGAGAGAGAGAGACAGAGATTATGCGACAACAGAGTATGCTTTGTTATCGTTTAGCATCTAATGCATTATGTCCTCTATGTGGAGGGAACACAGGCATTGTATGTTTAACCATTTGTTTGTGGTGGCTTTCTCCAGATTACAGCTCTTAATCCCCAGATTAAAACAGCGGCGCAAAGAGAAATTACTGTGGTTTATAGCTCATCCCACTGCCCACGGAGAGAGACATTTACAGGAGGGGTCACGATAGAGATAGAGTGAGTGAAAACAACAAAGGGGGGGGGATGAGAAAATGAGAGAGAGAGAGAGAGAGAGAGAGAGAGAGAGAGAGAGGAGAGGGGGAGTGTGTTTCCGGCAACATACAGCAAACAGATGAGAAAGCAGCTTCTGTGCTTTGGTAAAACCGTTTGCAACCCTATGTCGATGTGTCACGCTGTCATGACTCATCCATCGTGAGTAAGGGCAGACAGTATTTCCTCCTGTGAGTGAGCGGAGGGCTTCTCAGACGCTTTCATGTCAAGGCCAAAGAAATACGCTTCAGACGATCACATCTCTCCTTGTGCTAACTTGTAGTCATTGTAGGAAAACAGAACCTGTTCTTCATTTTGCTATGGGAACCGAAACCGAAATTCCCCAAAGACGAGACCAAAACCCTGTCAGCAACAACTGAAACTCAAATCACTCGCTCCCCTTGGTTTGTATTACTCCCCCCCCCCACCGTCTGAAAATGTCAGTCAGAACTGCTGGCGGTGCAAGACATGTCTGCTCTCTCTCGCTCTCTCTCTCTCTCTCTCTCTCTCTCTCTCTCTCTCTCTCTCTCTCTCTCTCTCCAGTCTGTCAAACTGCATCCCGAGCGAGAACGGGGGATGCACAAGCAAACGGGAGTCCATCGGTTGAGTTGAGAAAGTGCTGCAACTCCATTTTCCCCAGACAGGAACGGACACAGTGACAGCTCCGCGAGCCGGCAGCCGTCGTACAATCCCGGCAGAACTCATGAATTCTTAATGTTCACTGTGAAGTGGAAAAAAAGTCAGGGGAGGGGAAATGGGAGATTTGAAAGTCACCCGCAGCCTCGCGACACCGACGAGATTTCATATTTCACGGGTCAGGAAATATGTCACGATCAGCTCTTCTGATGCGATACTGAGAACGTAGAACCGCAATTACCCAGGCAGGTACAGCGTTCGGTTTCTGTACATCTCCAAACAACAACAACAACAACAACAAAAAATGAGGTAGAGGTAAAGCTCAAATGAAGAGTAGGATGTGTGCAATTGAACACCAAAGACGTGCGTGTGCTGACCTTGTGGCTATAAGGACTTCAGTTTTGAAAAGGTCTAGAAAACCCATTTGCACTTGATCTGGAGAGCGTGGCATGTAGAACTGAGTGAGTTCGGGCTTATCTTAAAGCCTCTGTTCAGCTCAGCTAATATACAGAGACGTGGAGGGAGCGGTCAGATGTGGGTATATATATATGTCTATGTGACGTGTGCACACCTCGTTCTACCTCGTTTCCTTCTCCACCGTCTCTTCCCTCTACTTTGCTTTGCGTAATACTTTCGTGAGCAAAACGGAGCTGCTTTCCTTCTCCGCTTGTGTTTCGCTCCCTGCTATGGCACCACCTGTCATCCCAACTGCAGGACCTTACATATCGTATCGGCGATCAGACGGTTTCAGGGGAGGGAGGGACGGGTTACTCTCGTGAAACAACACTATTTTTAAAAAGGAGATTTAAAGCGGTAATGCATGAAATGGTTTGGAGACATCCTTGGTGCTAAGCGGTCATTCGCTGGGGTGTTGAGCTGTCAATCAAACAGTGTGGCCGGTACTGTGACGTTTATGTTCCTGCAGGTGGCGCTCCTTTTTCTTTGTCTGTTCAGCCACGGTGGCTATCGCTGCTCATGCTAACTACCCAGTTCTTCTTCTGTTTATTCAAAAAAAAAAAAAAAAACGCTGTTGCTTGCTGCCAGGAAATGGATAACATCACTTCCTGTCCTGCGAGAGGATTTTGAAGACCTACCAGACACCAGGCGTTTAGAACAGCACATGTAAAAACTTTCATGAACTGGCTAGAGGTTGAATCACTACTGTGTTGTATCAATTGGCAATAGGGTTGTAAAACGGACATTCATATATATATGAAAATGTTGAGTGTTACTCAACACTACAAACACACACTGATGTCACTCCTCTTACTATGACATCAAGCCTCACCTGAGCGTCTGATATGGACACGCGCTTGGACTCGATGGTGGGCCTGCGAGCCACGCGGGGGGAGGTGTGCGTGTAGCCCCCCCCCGGGCTCGAGGACAGGTACGTGCCTCTCTCCTGCAGCGACATCTTCCTCCACGAGAGGCGAGGCCGCGCCGGGTAGGTCCTCTTGGCCTGAGCTCCATCCTGCTGAGCCCCGTTCCTCACGCCGTTGGTCGCCGAACCGCCCCCAGACTCGCCGGTCGTTATGTTGGCCATGATGTTCGCGAGCTCGCTGGTCTGTTCGTCGGGGGCCGGGTCCGGGGCCGGGTCCGGGTCCGGGCTCCTGCGGCCGCGGTCACTGCTGCTCGTGGCCATGGCGGGCGGAGGGAAGGGAGCGGCGCAGGAGGAGGCGGAGGGGAG